>WAAB01008174.1:45308-147265 GCA_013389865.1 Piaya cayana
GCCTCTTCTTCCAAGTGACGGGGGACAGGACAAGAGGGAATGGCCTCAAGCTCCACCAGGGGAGATTTAGGCTAGATATTAGGAAGAAGTTTTTCACAGAAAGGGTCATTGGGCACTGGAACAGGCTGCCCAGGGAGGTGGTTGATTCACCTTCCCTGGAGGTGTTTAAGGTGCAGGTGGATGAGATGCTGAGGGACATGGTTTAGTGTTTGATAGGAATGGTTGGACTCAATGATCCGGTGGGTCTCTTCCAATCTGGTGATTCTATGATTCTATGAAATATAACTAATTCCTTTTTAAACTGAAATGAAACCTCAGGCAATACACACATGTATGAAAATTCTTCACTCTCCTGATGCTTCTTAACAGCCACGTAATGGGTAATAAAGCTTAGTCCCTAAATGCGCTATACTCTGTAGTTTGTCTTGAACTCTCAAATAATGCATTAGCCTCCAGCAGTGCACCATGCTAACATTAGGAAGGAGTATCACTGGTGCTACTAAATGTGGAAAGAAGAGTATTTAAGTTACTGTGATCTAGAACATAAGCTGCTATTTCATATTCTCCATTCAACTCTCCATCTCACTCTCTATGACAGTGTTTATATCTTCCTTCTGAGACATATTATGGCATAGGCTACAGTCCAAATTCAATATGTGTTCAGGGAGTCATAGTTGTCATCCAAATAATAAGCCTGTGAAGAATAAAATCTAGGTCACAAAAAAATAACTGAACAAAAAAAATTAACAAACCCCGGAGTTTTCCTGGCTTTTCCTGCAAACTCTGTGGCTGCAATGACTCAAAGGCATCACAATTCTTAAATACTCTTTTCATTTTTTTCAATAAGGTACTCTTAGAAAAGGCAATTCTGCAGTACATCCATATAAATTTTTGTTGAAGAAAAAATAAATTTATTACATTACAATAATTTTATTTGCACCAAAATAAAATTCAAATCTTTAGGTAGTACAAAGTAACAAATACTTTTATTCTGTTCATTACGTTACTAATTATTGCACTCATTATCTCATCCTTTCTTTTTTTTGTTTGCAATATGACCTTGATGTAGCAAGAGAGAAAGGCTTTATTTTTGAACAATCCTTGATCCCAAGAAACACAGTCCAGCATTCTGCATCTTTGTCTCCACTGAACTGCGGTTTTTAAGTGAAAGTCATGATACACTGCTTGACTTCACTGTTCCCACCAATATGGCATGACTCTGAAAAATCTGGAATGGAAGAAGACATGAATAAGAAGTCTTGCATTCCAGAGCAGTGGGTATACTCAAGAAGGGGAGGAAGCAGTGGGGAGAAGAAAACAAGGGCTTTGTCTTCCAAAGCATAGCAGCGTGTTTATAATAGAGAAAACGCATACCCTTTTAAAACTGGCTTGATTGGAAGAAAATTACTTTTAGCTGGCTACTGAAATCCCTAAGCACATGCTGGTTTGTTTAATGGGAACTGATTTTGAAAGCATTTATGGAATGTATAGAGTGATCCTGCCTGAAAACGTATACCAGGAAGGCATACCAGCTGCAGTTATTCCCTTTATCCTCACTGACATTAGTAATTTAAGATTTAGCCAAACACAAAACATCCATGACCTTCTGAGCCATGCAGTCCCAAAAGAAAGCAGAGTTGAGCTTCTTAATTAGTCAAGTCACCATGAAAAAACATCACTGTACTACAGAAGACCTAAAATTAATCTGCAACAGTATTGAGAACTGTGACACAGTCAAAGAACAGTCATAAATCTGCTTTCTCTCATATGTTGCAATACTCTATTCTAAGGAACTTCACCCCTGTAAAGCTAGCCAGAGAGCAAGGCTGAAGAGGACTGTAACTCAGCACATTTGGCAGTTATTGTTTTCTCTGGCAATAATTTTTCTAGCTTTGTAAATCATACAGCAGCAAATGCTGAATAATGCTTCTACCTGGTTTCTGCCTGAAAAAATAAACCATGGTTTACATAGTCATCTGTGTACTGTATGACTCCAAATACTTCCTGGTGTACATACTGAATAGTTCCTCTTAAATGCCCTATTAGAAGTTTGGACAAGAAAATTATAGTGCCATCACCATTCCAGCTCTCTAGGCTGCCCATATTATAGGAAAATATCATTCCCTGCTTAAAGTGATTTTCTTTTTTTTTTTTTCAAAACATTTTTTTTATTTCTCTAGTTAACCTCCTTTTAATAGCCGTTTGTTGTTGTTGCTAGTCAGGACTTTTTCAGTGATCAAGTTTACAACACCACTCTCCAAACAAATGCACTGAACATGACTGGAGGGAGAGAGTGAACAGAACAAGGGAGACAATGAGATGCTGGAGGCAAGATGGGTGTTGACATTTCCTAAGTTAAATCAGTAATTTACACTTCTAAAACCTACTCTAAAGACATTTGGCAAAGGGATCATGAGATGATAGAGTTCTCAGTGCAGGGTGAGATGAAGAAGGAGGTTAGCAGAACAGTCGTGCTCAACTTTCAGAGAACAGACTTTGGACTGTTCAGAACGCTGGTCGGAAAAGTCCCCTGGGAGGCACTCCTTAAGGGCAAGTTTGTCCATGAGGGCTGGGCACTCTTCAAAAAGGAACTCCTAGCAGCTCAGGAGAAAGCCATCCCCATGTTCCAGAAAAGTAGCCGGTGGGATAAGAAACCAGCGTGGTTGAGTAGGGAGGTCCTGAGAGACATCAATAAGAAGAGGAAGGTCTATGAGCTTTGGAGGAAGGGGCAGGCATCCTGGGTGGACTACAGGGGGGAAGCGAGAACGTGCAGGCAAAAAATCAGGAAGGCTAAGGCCCAACTAGAAATCAGATTGGCCAAGTCTGTGAAAGGCATTAAAAAAAATCTTTCTACAAATATATCAACAGTAAAAGGAGGACTAGGGAGAATCTCCAGTCCCTACTAGATGCAGAGGGAACAACAGTAACAGGGGACAAAGAGCGACAAAGTTGATGAAGGGGCTGGAGAACAAGTCTTACAAGGAGTGACTGAGAGAGCTGGGGTTGTTTAGCCTAGAGAAGAGAAGGCTGAGGGGAGACCTCATTGCTCTCTACAACTACCTGAAAGGAGGTTGTAGAGAGGAGGGAGCTGGCTTCTTCTCCCAAGTGACAGGGGACAGGACAAGAGGGAATGGCCTCAAGCTCCACCAGGTGAGGTTCAGGCTGACATAAGGAAAAAATTCTTCACTGAAAGGGTCATTAGGCAGTGAAAAAGGCTGCTCAGGGAGGTGGTTGACTCACCTTCCCTGGAGGTGTTTAAGGCACTGGTAGATGAAGTACTGAGGGGCAAGATTTAGAGATTGGTGGGGATGGTTGGACTCGATGATCTGGTGGGTGTCTTCCAACCTGGTGATTCTGTGTGACATTAGTGTGGGATATTTTAATACAACTTGCTTAGTTATTTTCTCAGATTGGAAGAATGTTAAGAAGAGATTGAGAAAAAATTCCAAACCATTTTTTGTCTTTTGACAGGCAAAGCACTGTCTGTGAAGAGAGGTCGGAAGAGTAATTGCCTCTCAAACATCAGATAGACAAGGAATATTACCCCAAGCCAAAATGTTTCCTTAAGGTGCAAGGTATTCAGCTATTCCAATTATGGATTTAAAAATGGTTTGGGATAAATAGAAATATATTGTGAAGGTAAATTATTATCCACAATAGAGTGAAGGAAAATATCCACCTTAATACCTGAATTAAATTTTCTAGGCAAATATTGACTCATTATAACAAAAAAAAAAATTCTTTGAATATATAGACCCATGGATAAAATTGATTTTATGACACAAGGCTCTACAGGGTGTCTAGTCAATATCAGTCTTCCTAATAAGCGAAAATTTCCTCCTAAGAAGACAAAAAGATGGGAACTTGCCGAGATGATTCTTGTGAGCCCTCTGAATGTTTTTTTTGCCTTCTTCCGCAGGGAAAACATAAGAAGGAATGATGATTAATGTTGCCAGCATTCTTGGACGAATTATAAAATATATTTAGCCACTGAGTTCATAGTTCTAAATAATATTGTTATAGATGTGCTTCATTAATAGTGTGCATAATATTATAAAACTTCTGAACACATTATGAAAGTTCAAAAAGTTCCCAGGGCACACTAATGTAAGAACAAGAGATTCAGGAGTAATTTTTCACTCTTATTTTATCAAGACCAAGAAACATATATAGAAAAGTGGTGTTAATACTTAATGAAAAACTCTTTCTCATCAGCATTACCAAATGTATTTCTCATTGATCAAAAGCTACATTTATAAGTGAATTAGAATCATAGAATAATCAGGTCGGAAGAGATCCACCGGATCATTGAGTCCAACCATTCCTATCAAAATTCTTTTACCCTGATTAAATTCACAAGTCTTGCACAGAATTTTATGTTATCTTTGTATTTATTACTTCTATCTTTCTACGACATGACTGACAAAAAAGGACAGAGAGCAACTTTACTTCAGATAAGCAAGAGAAAAGTCAGGTCTCATTTTGAACCTTCATTCCATCAAGAAAATTTTACATATATACTAACATATTACTACTAAGAAAAGCCTTTTCTTGCGGTTGGCATATTGGAACAATATTGTTTTCCTTTGGTAAATCTCTTTCACTGAGTGAAGCAGTCTGCCTGTAGGAATTGCTTCACAAATGCTTGTAGATCATCCTTCAGTCATGTGGTTAGGTCAATCTAAAGCTAAGCTTTTGTCATGTGCAGGCAAAACTCCGAGGAGGATCAGCAGAGAGTACAATTGTCTATCTCAGAGTACACAAAATAAGGCAATGGTATCCACATAGTACTTTAATAGTTTGGATTTGATAATTGGCATTGACTGAATAGAAGTTTTTACTGAATCTTCCATTATTATCTTTCTGCCTGTCTTTCTTCTTTCTCTAAATGGTTACATACTTCAGGTCATATATAATATGAACAATGTATAGTACATAAGAAAACCAATCTTAAAGAAAAATCTCTAAGTGGAAAAATAAAAGAATAAAAAGATGAAGCTTTTGGGAATATGGAGACTGTTCAGAAATTACCTTTATTTTTCATAGTATCTACTAAGCTGAAGAGTTTAGGGTGTTTTTCCAACTTATTGAAAACAGTCAGAGGAAGGTAGAAAGCATGGAATCAACAGACCTTAAAAAATCACCAGGCTCAGTCCATTGTCCATAAACAGTGTCAGCTAAATGTACATAATTCCTGACAGATGCTTGTCTAGCCTTATATATCCCTAGACAGATATATCATATTATCTCCATAGTCCAGTTTTTTCAAGGTTTAATTATAAGTTACTATTGGAATGACCTAGTGACAAATACAAATCTCCAGTTTCTCAGCTCTTTTCTGTACATATGGAGAATATTTTATTCCCTTTTTATTTTAGCTCTTTGAAAACTGTTTCCATGCTTGCCATTGCTTTTCTTCTCTTCAGCCTAACCAGTCACAGGTTTTTGTGTAGTCTGTCCTTGCATACTGTGTTTCCAGGATATCTGATAGACCCTTCTGGCACAACAGCTCTATACAGAAAGCTGCATTGTACATTACTCCATGTAAAATGGAGTCATATTTTCAAACAGCTAGTATAAGAGCAAGATGAAAATAGAGAAGAATTTATGTTTTTCTATAGAAGAAGTTACTACCAAACATTCTTATGAAACAATATCGCCATTATGAAGGCAGCATTATATTAAAACCACATCCATTTCATGGCTTCATTAGGAGTTGCACTTGCTGCTCAGACAGAAGACAGGAAACATTTATATTAAGGTTATAATAGAGAGATGAAGGAGTCCATGCCTCTAGGAAAGCAGCTTTTGACCTACAACAGAGGCTGAATAATTTTATGATTCTTTGAATTATAGATTGGATAGAAAAACAGATACACTTGCTGGTCACTTTAAAGAAACATGAAAAACAATTCTTGTGTGGGTCACAGTTTGGGAAACAGCTATGATATTTGGGCTAGTGTTGAGAAAAGGAGAGGATATTAATATCAATCCTGTACAACTGAGATATCTCTTTTCCTAGGTGTGCCAGTACAGAAAGTAAATCACTGTAAGGTTTCTAATATGCCTGCTCCAACAAGCAAGAAATAGACTTTTTTAAAAGTACTTGAACAGCAAATTTCTATAGAGAAATTGATTTCTTAGGTGCCTGAAGCAGTAATTGAAGCTACCATTCTGAGATTTTATAGCAATATGTTTGAGATGTTTGAAATCACTCTTCATTGAACGGAAATGTAAGTAAAACTCATGTTTCTCAGAAGGAATAGAAAAATATCTACATGAGATTACGATTCTTCTGTTTGCTTGTTGTTTGGGTTTGGGTTGGGTTTTTTCTTTTTTTTTACCTGCAACAGAATCATTTTCAAACAGAACACTCAGAAAGTACCTGGTCATTTTATACTCACTCTCATATAGTTAAGGAAAATGCAGTGATATCCAAGCCTATACATGTACCAATTTACTTACTAAAAAACTTCTCCAAATCAAAAATTATTTTCAGTTTCACTGCAAAAACTGAAACTACAAGGAAAGTAAGAAAGGCTACTGGTACATGTGACCATCAGCACACTCTCTTTTCTGGAGCATAAAATTATTTCTATAGTGCTAACTGGTATATAATTATTAAAAGTCACTACTTTAAGGAAGAAGGACTTAAAAAAAGAGGTGCCACTGAGTTTCTTTCTCAAATGAAAAAGGGACAATTTGTATTATGTGATTTATCAAAATATCTCAAGCATATGTTGAAATATGTATATTAAAAGTGATACAAGATTACTTAGGGACTGAAAAAGTACATAGTTGATTATCTTGTGGTCTACTGGGTGCTGATAGGGTCTGTCTATCTGAGAAGAGGAAGAGCATCTTTGGTTGTAGGCTTGCCAAGTTGGTGAAGAGGACTTTAAACAAAAGATGCCGGGGGAGGGGAACCTCAAGTCATCTTACTCCTACCAGTTTGATGCCAGTGCCAGCAGAAGATGGCCAGAACCTGGAGAAGGAACACAGGTCAGCAGGACAGCACCTGAAGAGCAGCACAAAGGAATTCCTGCCACTCTGGGCCTTAAGTGAGCTTCACTGGGGCTCAACTTAAATGCCTCTATGCAAAAGCACTTAGCACAGGGAATAAACAAAAGTGGTTAGACACATGCACATGCTTGCAGGGCTATGATCTTATTGGCATCATGGAGGTGTGGTGAAATGGATCCTGTGACTGGAATGTTGTAATGGGAGGATGCAGGCTTTTTAGGAAGGATAGGCAAGGGACTTGAGGAGGGGCTGTTGCTCTCCATGTGAGTGACCAGCTGGACTGCATGGAGCTCTGCCTGGGGAGGAGCTGACTGAGAGCATATGAGTCAGGAATAAACGGAAGATATGGACAAGTAACATTATAGCTGGGGTCTGCTACAGGCTACCCAACCAGGAGGAGCAAGCTTATGAGGCCCTCTATAGAAACATAGGAGCAGACTCATGTTCACAAGCCCTGGTCGTCATGGGGAACTGCAAAGACCAATCTTAATCCCCTGACATGACTTTACTAGAAGGAATTAAAAAAAAGAGTTGGCATGGTATTTTTAACAGAGCAATTTATGAAAGTACAGAATAATATGATAAGGACAATTTAGAAAGCTTTTTGCGTAAATATAAGTTGGGTGTATCTCCACAGAAATAGGTTTGAATATTTCTTTATTATCATGTTGTGACAACAACAGATTAAAACAAACAATAAATGTTTCATATTAGAAATTAATCTACAATTACACTGCAGAGATAAGGAAACAGATAAGAAAAGTATCAATGTTTATATCTTGGATATTAAATTAGTTAAGAATAAAATATCAACATGATATATTAATTACTAATAGACACATCACAATAGAAGGTCAATACTCTATGAAAGATTCCTCAAAATACTTAGATGTTACTGATGTGTATAGGTTAGCTCTTTCTGATATTGATTGGTCAATAACTTCGCAGGTTTCTTGTTAACTGAAGGTGGATGTGTGTACAAACTGTTCAAGGACTTACAATTATTAAGTCCGTGTGAAGTATCCCAATAACATATGCATGAAATCAAGGCTGAAGGTCTTTCCATGGGAGAAGGAAGGTGGTGCAGTCTGCACAATCCTTTTTAACCCTAATGAAAAGCAAGAAGTATTCATCAGAGAAAATAGTGCATAAAAATAACAACAGTTTCAAGAAAAAAAAAAAAGGTGGAAAAATAAAAGTAAGCAAACCAGAAATATGTATTCCATAAAAATATACAGCTGATTTGAATAAGACCAATGTAAAGGAAGATGTATCTGGTACTGACCAAGCTATTCATTATTCTCTGTCTTAAGTCTCATGTTAACTTAGCAGGAGGGAAAGCAATGTAGAAACTTGAGCTACCCAAAACCCAGAAACTAATTAACATGATTAGAGGACATAAAGACTAGGTCAAGCACAGTGGCTCTGCCTCTTTCAGGTCTTGTATCTCCAATTTCCACCACGTAGATTCATATACAATTAGCCTGAATATTTCCTATGTGAAGCTTAAAGTCTTTTATTTGTGATGTTTCATGATAGCAATCAAGTTATTGTGAAACTTTACTCTAATTTGAACTCTTAGGATAGAGCTTCTGGACTTCTTTAAAATGTTGTTCCACTAGAGCATATTCTTTTCTGGATGGCTGAAAACTTTACTCTTAATTTCAAAATAAAAATGTGTAAATTCATCAGACAATGCAATTTCCTATCTCCATTATGACACCGATCAGACAACAATAATTAAACTTCTAAAAAACTGTGGGGTGCCTAGTATTGCTGTTGCTTAACATAGATCTTGTTCAGCTTGCTTAGGCTGCACATCAGTAAATGGGTGGCTACATTTGCTTGGATGTTTCATGCATAAGCTTCTCTTTTCCTAACTCAACAAAACTCTGGGACATGTGGCATTATAGTTATTGCTATCCATGAGGTATATGTGAGAGCTGAAGGTAAAGCAGACCTCATTTATACATGTCACTGATGTATTTTGGATAGTTTCCAACACCTGTAATTAAGTATTTACATAAAGAAATCTACACTTTCTCTAAGGCTATTAAGAGTGCAGATTGACAGCCTTCTTATATGTGCATTTATCAGGTCTACATACTTGCAGATACAGTTGTCTCTAAAGGAAACTCACTAAAAATAATGTTAGTAGCTGCTAGCAAATAGAATGTTCTCCATTCTGTTCCTCTCTGACTGGGAAAAAGCTCTGAAGTATCTTTCAAACTGAACTCAACAATCCTTTCTGAAAGCTGTAGAAGCTTACAGGATTACTTTTAAAAGATTTTTTTGCTACTAAATTTTTTTTCGGCAGATACTTATCCAGAGATGTTTGTAGGGATTGTTTGTTTTAATTGTTTTTGTTTCCAACAGGAAACACATTTTTTATCTTCTACACCATGAAAAGAAAGAAGGCAAATATGGTAAATATTACATATAAGGTTTATTGACAATATAAAAAAAAGGTCAAGTTTTCACTTAAGACCACTTTTAGGGAGTGAAAATGCTTGGATTAAAAGATCTTAATAGGGAACTAAATAAAAACAGTGATTGAAAGTTAGCAAGATTCCTTTTAGTTTGAATGTATCATAGTAACTGATTAATAACTGGAACAAAGGAAACAGTAAATGTGCATTCTTTACATTCTGGAGTTTTCAAATTAAATCTCAATGCCTTCTGATAGGCTTCCTTTAAATAAGACCTACTGGGCTTTATTGCAAGGCCGCCAAAGCACAGTTCTGTAGCCGTCTCATAAGTGAGTAAGTAGATAACCAATTGATTTATTCTGTCTTTAAAATGTACTAATCAAGTATAAAAAGCTTCCTTTTTTTGACTGATACAATAAATCTCTGTTTGCTTATGAAGAATAATGTAGTAAAGAAGCACTGCAAAGAATACCATTTTTATTTAACATTGAAATGCTGACAGTCAAGCATGTGAAAATATGTTATTTTGAACTGGAAAAATTAAAGTGTCATTGTTGGACATTGACACCCAGCAACTTCTAGGCTTCAGTCCAGCAAAGTTCCCAGGTAAGAGTGCAATTCTAAACTCAAGAATATACTTAGTAAAAAAATAAAACCAGAAAACCGATAAAGTTATGTATATGCTTAAATGTCTTTTGGAGCAAAACCCAGTGCAATAATGCTTGTGGATCACTAAGGGATACAATTGTCATTGTCATGAAATGCAGTTAAGAGAGGTTCAGACACAGCACAAAAATCAGAAGCACTCTTTTACCACATTATAAAGATTGGGTTTTGGTTTTTTTCTTGCAACTAAGTGCAATACTTTGAAATATTTCACCTCATATAAGAGCAGAGCATATTTTACACAGTTTCAGGGATGGCAGAAGTTGTAAAGAACATAGTAAGTAATTTATGTCTGTCTTGCAAAAGCCACTTCTACACTTTCATAACCAAGATACTCAGAAACCACAAAAAGATCCATATGAAGTATTTAATTTCAGTGGAGTCTGGATTCTGTGTGGCCTCAGTAAGCAGAGCCATGTCTCAGTCCCATATCAGTCTGTGAGGTGACTCTAGTAAAAATAGCTATCTTCGTGCATATGTAAATAATCTACCTAATTTTCTTTCCATATTTTTCTAGTGGGTCCATATTAGAGCTGTAACATCCTTCGTATGCTTGAAATAAACAAAGTAAACTAGTATTTCCATTATGACAAAATTAATTTTTTAAAAGTATAAAACAATACAAAACAATGGTTAAAGAGTAATACCCTAACCTTCTTTTCCTTTACTATTTTTGCACAGATATTTCTGCTAGGAAATTCCCCAACTTCATCAAATAATGTAAAAAGTCGTTATATTCTAGATTAATAAAAAAGAAAACCATAGATTTGGTAATCAGTACTATCTAACTTCCTATTTCAACACAAAGTGATCAGTTTTATTCCATTTTGGTAGGATTCTAAGAACCAGCTATCCTTAATCTGATCTCTTGTTCCAGTTGATAATGATTTATCCTGAGCAGCAGGGACAGGAAGATTCAGGTGTTAACACTTCATTTTAATCACACCAGCTGTGATGTGACCAGCATACTTCTTGAGACTTGAGTTTTGCAGTTGGCCTTCATATCCATTGATTAGTAGCTTGATAATACAACAATCTCTTTTACAGAAGCTTGGATAGGTATGTTGTGGATTTTTTTTTTTTATTCCTTACAGTCCGTATCTATGTAAAGATTGAATAATTTCTATCTAGGATTAGATTAAAGAATTACCGACTTCTTTGTATAAAAGCTGTTGTTGTTTTACTTCTAACACAGTAGTCATATAAGTGGATTGTATTTCATGAAAAACAATCTAGTTTAGCAGGGCTATCAGTGTGCTTAGCTAAAATTTACTTCCTTTTTATGTTACTGTAAAGTTACATCTATGTATCATAGAAGTTATTGGGGAGTAGGTAGGAGTGAGGTAAAGAAGTGCTGTTTTGCTTCAAAAGTACTTCAGTTTTGATACTCTTATTTATTTAAAGTAGTTGCAGGGGATTGAGTTTACAGAATCTTTTTTGTTATTTTTATTTTAATGGTTTCATGTTTTGGTAGCCTAGAAAAGAGTGAGATGAAAGTTAACGTAAACAAAACGTCAACACTTCCTACAGGGGAAATTATGGTGCCAGAAATGGCTTATATCTGTATAATTTTTCAATTTAAATGCTGCAAGAATACATGGATTCAAGTCTGTGGAAAAAAAAAAAAGAAGTTTGGACAATAATTCCTCTTTCCAAAAGGAACAGGATTTAGTCACTGGGCAAATATCAAAGTATACTTGATAAGTTTTAGACTGTTCTAAATTAGCTGAATTTAAATTTTGCAGATGACTTTTATTTAATGTGATAAACTGAAGTTGATAATAATATTTCTTCTGATGACAAAATTCCTGCTGCAATGATTGGAAAAGGAGTTTAGAAAAGCTTAAAAGAACTAGCCCATAGGTGCTTAAGGTAACATTTCCTCACGCGGGCATGTCCATTTAGGACCAGATTTTAGTATACTTATTGGTAAAATTATTATTTCAATACGATTGAGTCTTGTGGTGTATGGTACCTCAATGAATGTTGGTTTTGTGCTTTGTTTACTTCTTAGAAACTTTACGGGGGGAAGTAGAGGAACTGCATGAAGTAGAAAAATGGAAAAAGTCATATCAAGATCATGAACAAAAAATAGGCTTATGTAAAAAAGAAATATAATTAAGCTTTTCTAAGGGAGGAATGTTTTTGTAATGTGAAAATAGATCAAGAGTGAACATATTGTTAGTTTTGCTTGCATATTGTCATTATAATTATCTGTAGATATTAAGACAAATGCACCATTTTGCAATTTGGCCTAAGTTTTCTCAGGTATCTTGCTTTGTATAATAATGTTTTATCTAGACAGCTGTTACTGAAATCACTTAACATCAGTGAGTACCTTCCTATTTTCTGGTGTCCAACACTACACGATTTACTAATGTTGATTGTTCTTACAGAAATACGATTTTACCAGTGGAGAACAGTTTTAAATAGGTACCATCTAGAGAGTTTCAAAGCAATGTTTCTTTTCTTTCTGATAGCTTTTGATTGGTGATTAAACTTCTGGAAATAGGTGGTAGATAGAATGAGGACTTGTGTAACTTCTGGAACTGTAAAAAGTCATGTTAATCCTTTGGGATTTAGTGATTGTATCAAAAGACAGGCAATCATAGTACTTTGATACCTCTCCTTCAAAAGAATTTTGAGTAGGTGTAGCAGATGTTTTCTAATGCTGTTTGAGTGCCCCAATTGGTTTTTATTTAGTGGTCAGTTGTGTTTCTTTTAAAGTGACATAAGCTGGATGTGCAAATGAAATAAATGATATCTCTGTTGTTAATTGGTAGCTGAAAGATCACTAATGGAGTAAATGAAGAGAAAAAATTAAATGAAATAAGATCTTCCTGTGAAAAGTGGTTTTTCTTCTTCTCAGAGTGGAAATATGGTCATTGGAAAGGTATTTTTCTTCTTTGAGATCATAGTATTGATAAGTATTTTTACATTATTTTGTTTTTTACTCTTATTAAAAATTTGACATTTGAATGTCAAAGAAATTACTGTGTTGTTGCCTATGCAGTGGATTTGGACAAAATAATACAAAGCATATTATGAAAAGACAACTTTAAATGTGTAAAATGTACTAGTTCATACTCTGTAATTTTATATATTTTTCTCATTCATGGTCTGCAACTATAGTTTAGGTAAAGGGAAAGAATACACAGAGAGTAGTAGTTAGATTTCCCTCCCTGTTCCTGTCTGCAGATCTAGCTGGTTAGCATCTAATTGACACAGTGCTATGGTTGCAAAACAGTTTTGGTGGTTTTATTCTTTTATTCTTTCTCTATGGAAAAAAAAATTGAGATTTTATATTGAGAGGTTTTTTTTAATACCGGGTTTTCTTCTGTACAGTCGGATTTTTGATAATGAACTACTCCTGTTTCCTAGAAAAGCTCTGTGGAAGCTTTTTATAGTCGTTGCATCAGGACATCACTGTGCAAGAATAATTTACTTTGTTTAAAGCTAGTTCTCTTCCCAGATTTTATATGGCTTGTAATCACAAGACAGTAAAGAAAAGGCAATTCCTTCATCTGGGAGGGTGACTTAAGACTAACGTTTTAAGTAAGCAGAGATGTCCCTTCAGTATTTAAGGAAGAGGTAAAACACAAAAAAAGGAACTTGGACAACTTGGATAATGGATGTAAAACATGTGACTAGTAAATAGACAACTGAAATAAATGTATTAGGAAATGCATTTTAAAACTGGCATCTCTTAAAAGAGCTTGGGATGCTGAAAATATTATTTGGGATGCTTGAAGTATTTATTATTGGAATGCTTAAATATTTCATGTGTGGATGAAACTAATCTAGGGATGTTCAAATTCATCTTTTTTAGTGTTGCTACAAGCTACTTTAGGGAGATAATGCTGTGTGTCATATTGCAGAATAAACAGACTCTATAACAAGAAAAAAAAAAGCAGTGTTCACACTAGAACTTGACAGGACTTCTAGAATATTGCATAAACATCAGCCTCTGGGATTCATCTATTCATAAAGAAAAGAGAGAGAAACAAAAGTTATGATAAGTTTTGACATACAGTCAATAATTGTGGAAATTTAGATGATTTTTAATTTTAATACATTTCTTGATTAACTTTTTTTCTTTTGTAATTGCTTTGAAAGCTTTTGTTAAAGCATTTTTTAGCATATTTGTGATGTGGTTTTATGTTGGCATTGAATTTTAAAATGCAATTATTTTAAAGACCTAAGACTTTAAACCTTCATTCATTATTAGTTAAGCATTATTCATTTTAGTTAGGAAAAAATTCTTGGTTATACTTCTATTGGGCAATATAGCTGTTAGAAGGTTGAGGTCAGTTAATACAGTCCTTAGCACTCAGACAGGGTGAACTATACGTGTAGCTTTGTTAACTGAGATTGGTCTAGCAATGTTCTTAAAAACCTCCGGAGATGAAGAATTCACAGCTTTTCTAAGTAATCTGTTGTGGTGCTGAGTTCTCAGAAAATTTCTAGCCTGAATATTTCTTTTCACTGTGCAGGTCAATTACTTCTTGTCTTTTTCTTGAGTGCAAAGAAATAGAGTATTTTTTTCATATTTGCAACAGTTTTCTGAGGTTATCCTGTCTTCCTTCTATTACCTCTCCTGTTTGTTAAACACTTCACATATATTCCATTTTCATTATAGGTTAGTGAAACCAAAAAATGAAAGAGAGCTTGGTTCTGGTTGGTAGGAAGTAAATACTCTTCAAGATACTTCTTGCTTGCCATATAAAACTTATGTTGAAATAGTTTTTATTTTAAAAAAAACCACCCTACAATTCCTTAACGTGAATTAGGATCTGATGACTGTTTAGGCTCTAAAGATGAACTAAGAAATATGCTAAATAACACTTTGCAGAACCTATGTTTATCTAAAGGAGCACTCTTTGGGACTGAGATACTTCTTACTACAGCATCTAGTTTTGTCACATCTATTTAAATTTCATTTCTAGCATTATGCTGTTGACTTTAATGTAATGTACATACTATGAAAACACATTCAGAAACCAGATAATTCTTAATGCTAACAAATGTAATAGCAAGAGAGCTTACTGTTTTCAATGTCATGGAGTGCTCAGAAAAATGAAGAAATAAAAGCTCAAATATTGCTCAAGCCTAGTATGTTATCTTAGGCTCCTCCTATGTAGTGATCTTAAGTTTTTTCACATTAGTGTCTTCTACTGTTTCAAAAGTACTCATGTTTTGAATTTAAAAGTTTGACACCAATAAAAAAGCTATTGATTTCCATACATATAGACAAGACTAAATTTATGTATACTGCTCAAGTCTTAAAGGTAGTTGACATAAGGTCTTAAAGACAAAAAGGTTTTATGTGGAAATAAGAGGGGAAGTTTTGTTACCTTAAAGCCTGAGGTTAAATACTGTACTAATTTCAAAGAACTTTAAAAATGTCATGAAAAATTTGGGCAAGCCCTTTCTCTTTTAGTTAGACATATAGAATGAATACTAAGTCAAAAGTTGATCAGCTATGTTGATTTCCTTTAAGGGAAGATAAGTAACAAAATTATACAACACTAACAGCTGAACTGGGTTGTAGACTAGGAACCAAAGAGTACCAGACATTCAAATGACCAATGCTGCATTAGAGATAACTGTAAAAAATATTTTCCGATTATTTTCTGTGATAATCTAGATTAAGGAAGACTAATATAAATGAGATTTTTACTTTATTGCTGGATTTCAATTACCTCTGTCTGCTGCATAAGCTCCTCCTTTTTTCCCCCCTTTTAAAATACTTCCCAGAGTATTATAAATAAACAACTCTCATCACCTGACAGAAAAAAAAAAAAATTATTCTCAAATTAAGGACAGGAAAAACTCAGTCTTTAATGTGTATATTCCATAAACATCATCTTAGTGCCATTACAATATTAAGGTACTTAGGATAATCATTTCAAAATACCAGTGCTAAACTTTGAGTAAAATTGAGTCAAACAATCAGTACCTAATTTTGTATTAGCTACTAAAGGAGAAAGCATGGTTACTATTGCCTAAACCCTAACAACCCCCACCACCACATTATATTGTCAGTCTCCCAAATGAGTTCCCTATTCAGTAGAACTTTTGTATTTTTTAAAAAAATAAATCTAGTCCCTGGTTTTGGCCCAATTAAACTTTTAGTCACTGTTTCATGAGCTCTTTCAGGTCTAGAAAAACAGTTCAAAATATATGCTGAATTTAGTGACTTAGAATCATAGAATAACAAGGTTGGAAGAGATCCACCAGATCATCGAGTCCAACCATTCCTCTCAATCACTAAACCATGCCCCTCAGCACCTCATCCACCCGCACCTTAAGCACCTCCAGGGAAGGTGAGTCAACCACCACCCTGGGCAGCCTGTTCCAGTGCCCAATGACCCTTTCTGTGAAAAACTTCCTCCTAATATCTAGCCTAAATCTCCCCTGGCAGAGCTTGAGGCCATTCCCTCTTGTCCTGTCCCCTGTCACTTGCGAGAAGAGGCCATTATCCTCCTCTAGAACCTGCCATTAAGTAGTTACAGAGAGCAATGAGGTCTCCCCTCAGCCTCCTCTTCTCCAGGATAAACAACCACAGCTCTCTCAGTTGCTCCTCAAAAGACTTGTTCTCCAGCCCCTTCACCAGCTTTGTGGCTCTTCTCTGGACTCACTCCAGGGCCTCAACATCCTTCCTGTGGTGAGGGACCCAGAACTGCACACAGTATTCAAGGAGTGGTCTCACCAGTGCCGAGTACAGAGGGATTTAGGATGGTTCCTAAAGATAGTGAATTGAATGAGAAATAAATGAGAGAGAATGCAACTGACAGAACAAGATGAAGTAATTTCTCACTTCATGATCTGTTGAAATATGGCGTTACTAGCTGGAAAAAAAAAAGAGAGAGAACTAATAAGAACAATGGTTCCTTTCTTCTGGTGAAAGTGTGGGCTTTCATTTTCCCCCCTAAAATTTAAGTTTTCTTATTTTAGGCTACTGAATGCATGAAACTAAGAAGATACTACAGAAATCAGTGGCATTATGAATTGGACTTGTCTAGACAAGCTGTTATTCTAGTTAGCATTTTTATTCCGTTTCCAAATCAGATTTTAAGCATTTATTTATGACCATATAAGGAGAAAGCAGTGGAATACTGAATTTAGCTAAAACAAGAATCACTCTAGTAGACTGGAGATGGAGAGCTGCTGTATTGTCATTTACTGGCTAAAATTTCTAATTTGAAAAAAAAAAGAAAATATCTGAAGTGAAAGCTGGTATGAGTCAGCATAAACAAAGTTCCTGAAACAACACAGCAGCACCATTATCTACAATTCTAAAACTAAATCATCATGCCATTGCTCAGGCTTATTTAAAAGGCTTAAGTAGACTTCCTAGGGAGGCTCATTTCCATCCAAATCAAATCTATTGCAAGTGTAACCCCACCCTATTTGTAAGGCCTGGTGGGACACTTAGGACCTCTGTTGTTTATGAAATAGTGCAGTGTAAGTAATTTGCCTGCGTAAGAGATCTATAGCTTGAGGGTTAAAGGTCTTGATCGCCTGTGACCCAGAAACAAGAAATGTTTAGCCTTTCTGTGTACATAAAGTTTGGCCACTTTGAAATCTTTGAATGTGCCTGTGCTGTGCCCCTGAAGCTTTATGTGACTCTTCTCTCAACAGTAATTGTTTTTAAAATTCCTTTAAAACCAGTACATTGCAGGGAATGCTTGGCCTCCCATATTGTGAATAAAAGACATTGACTGTCACAATCAAGCTCTCAAGAGTGAATAATACACTAATAATTTGTTGCTTTAGGTTACTATGTAAGCAGTAGCCTAACCTGTGATTTCAAAGACAAATACCATCTTCATGATTTTAATGACCTGTGCAACTTCAGAAATGGTAATTAGCCTTGTTGGTTTGTTCTCTTCCATAAAACCTCAGTTTACAATAATGCAACATATATAAATAACTTGCACTTTTCCTGAGAAAAGAACTTAGTTTGGTTAACTTCAGGTATCTCTCAGACACAATAACAGATTTTGCCAAATGGTCTGGAATTTATCGCTGCTGCTGGGACAGGCAGCAAGGGAAATTAATCCAAAAATATGCTAAAAATTTGAACACAAAAAGGGATTTTAATGCAGTGTCCTTCCCAGTTTTGAGTGTGGTATGAGCAACATTTTAACTCTTTGTATTTAAATTATGCTAACTACTGTGTGGTTGTCTCTCAAGGTTCTTGGCACTGAAATTTTTATGATGAGGTGAATTTATCCCTTGCCTTGGGGCCCTGTGTTGGTTCTCGTAACAGTCTTTTTTTCTTTTGTAGTGTATTGCTATGGAACTAAGTGCCCTTTTAGAAATATATAGTGTTAATCCATATTACCCAAAATAGTCTGAGGATGGTCGATCAGATCTTGTAGGTCTCCAGTTTGCTGATTCACTTCCTTTTTCTATAGGTGAATGAAGGGTAGTAGCAAACCGGCGTCTTAAAAGCAAAAAATAGATTTGGTAGTGGAACTAGCAAATGGGTTAACAGGGAGAACAATGGGTTGTTCACAATACAAACTTATTTTCAGTTCTGAGCAGAAAAGCTCTCCTTGACATTACTCCAGGAAAGAGCTGTTTCTTATGCAGCTATGTTGGTCTCTTTCACTGTGTATAGCTGAAACATCACGAAATACAGTAGGTAATGCACGGCAAAGTGCAATTAGAATAAGACTTTATGTCTAGGACTTGTAGCAATTCTAGCAAATCATCCAGACTTGGTGTGTAATGGATATTCTGCAGAAATTGAGTGTCAATATTGCTCCAGTTACATGCTAATTTAGCCAATTTGGCATAAAAGCCAATAAACTTAATTTATTTGACTTAAGTTTACATGTGGGCCCAATCTCTGAGCTACTTGCTACTTAAACTTCTCACACATTTCTGGTTTTTGCAACCTTTTCTAATGGAAAGAGAGACTAAAGAAAAGCTTGTTTTGACTACTGAAGTTTTTATATTTTTTCCTCAAGGGCTGGGGCAGGCAACAATATTGAATGCAACTGTAA
This sequence comes from Piaya cayana, assembly GCA_013389865.1. Taxonomy (NCBI): domain Eukaryota; kingdom Metazoa; phylum Chordata; class Aves; order Cuculiformes; family Coccyzidae; genus Piaya; species Piaya cayana. Next base: position 64,444 of record WAAB01008174.1, read on the forward strand.
ATAATTAGCAGTTACCTGTGTAAAGCAAATATGTTTAATTGACAACTACCTCATTGTGAATTGTTTATTAATGCTTCAGTTCTTACTTTCGCTCTAGTTATCTCAAACTTCAGAAAAATATTTTCATGAGTTTTGTTAAGCTAAATATCTTTTCTTACAATGTACATCTCTGTGATTGAACAGATGTTCAAGTGTTACTGTGTGCAGTTCTGGGCCCCTCAGCACAAGAAGGATGTTGATGCTCTGGAGAGTGTCCAGAGAAGAACAATGAAACTGGTGAAGGGGCTCGAGAACAGGCCTTATGAGGAGCGGCTGAGAGAGCTGGGGTTGTTTAGCCTGGAGAAGAGGAGGCTGAGGGGAGACCTCATTGCTCTCTACAAATACCTGAAGGGAGGTTGTAGAGAGGAGGGAGCTGGCCTCTTCTCCCAGGTGTCAGGGGACAGGACAAGGGGGAATGGCCTCAAGCTCCGCCAGGGGAGGTTTAGGTTAGAGATTAGGAGGAAGTTTTTTACGGAAAGGGTCATTAGGCACTGGAATATGCTGCCCAGGGAGGTGGTTGATTCGCCTTCCCTGGAGGTGTTTAAGTTACGGGTGGACGAGGTCCTGAGGGACATGGTTTAGTGTTGTGGGAGTGGTTGGACTCGATGATCCAGTGGGTCTCTTCCAACCCGGCGATTCTGTGATTCTGTGTTTGAACAACAGTTCCAAAAGGGGGGTTAAATGTATGTTTTCATGTTTTTTTAAAAGGACTCTATCACCTTGAAGCTTTTGTTATATCCAAGCTGGCTAAAGGTAGGATGACAACTGATATGGAAAGAAAAACTAGAATGTGTATCTGTATTCAACTGAAATTATTATTGTAAATTATTCACATTGCTATTTTATTTGTTTCAGTGATGCCATTAAGTTGCCACTGATATATAAAACTGCTGTTAATTGGAACATAATATGCTTTTCTAACTACATGTTATTTGCACAGTGGGACATGCTTTAGCAGTAGATACTAGTGTAGTCCTACATGGAAAGTGTAAGATGAAAAGTAAGTTACTTATGAAAACCAGGTTAATTGTAATTATGAGAAAGATGTAGCATGACTGCATTTACTGATTGTCACGGCTAAAGTGTAGTTGTTATAACTGACAGTCTTTTATCTCTTTTATACATGACTCTTAGTCCTTCATAGATTAAATCCAACTATTAATTTTCCTTGAAGGGATGAGGACTTACAGGTCAGTGCTGACTTTATATTACCATTTAGTTTTGAAAAAAGTCAAGTAGTCTGTCGACCATGTGGGCTGCTTTTCATTTTGGAAGATAACCACAATTATAATTCTGTTTGTCGTTTTAAGACTAGGAATATGACCCAAGTTCCCAGGCCCACATAGCAAATAAACATTCACGTCTCTTGGGAGTAGTACTACTAGCCTATTACTAATTTGGACTCATTAGACCAAGATGACTGCACATTTAGTCCTTTTGATGTACTGTGTATGTGATATATGAGAATGAGTGAGTGGGTGTAGCTTGGAAATGTCCTCTGTTCATCCATAATATAAACAGCCCATACTTACTGCTCCCTAGGTAACTAGATTCTGGCTCAGTGTTTAATCTGCAGTCTCCTGGAAAGATTATAAATTTGACCTGATTCTGTTTGTATTAGAATTTCTACAAATTCTAGATAACTTTCTAATGATTAACTATACAGGATTCTAGCATGTATAACTTAAATTGAAGGCCTTGATAACTCCTTTACGCTATTTATCATAGATGCCTAAGCAATTAATCATTCTAATCTTTGGGTTAGGCAGCAGGTAACAAACCCCTACATCTTTTCTGTGTCTTTTACATCTAGTAAAACTGACGTTCATTAACTCATAAGCTAACAGTGTTTTACTTTGTTGTTTTTCTGCCTGCTCCTTATTGATGCAGTTACCATCATTTTTTAAATATCTGCTAATGATTTATGTACAGTATATAATATCATAATAGTGATTTGAAAATGCTTCTTCATATTTTCAATTCTTTCTGTTATCCAGGCTCTTAGAATTAGAAAACAGAAAACCAGGAGATGGTGAAGGAAAATCTGTGCTTCATCAATTGCATTTTTTTCATTATACTCTTATTTGTACTGCATTTACTACCTCTTGCACTGGCAACTTAACTCCTTTCTAGCTGTTCTACCTTGTCTTCAAATGACAAACTATTGCTCTGCTCAGTACAATGATGACTTTCATGTTTCTTTTCCATTTGAATTTGGAAAATATGCTCAGACACTTGGTTAGGAGAACAACCCTTTTTTTTTTCCTGCATTTGTAAAAAGGGAATATTCAAGGTGAGCTTTAGGACTGCCTTCTTATGAACACTTTAAGATCTTGAAGGGGTCTGTGATGCCCTGCTACATGTAGTATGTTCCAACATATGACTACCTGCAGAGTGGTGGCAGGCAGCTTCAGTGTCTTGTCCAATCTTGTAGTCCTCTCTTCCATTTTGTTGAATCCAACTGTTATGGCCATTATTAGACAGATAAACCCCCCACTCTTTTTACTATAGAGTCAACCACGACAGTTGCTTTCCTCTTTTAGGATTGTTACACTCCCTTTTGTATTAACCCTGTGCTTCATCCATTACAAAACTGTACTGTAATTTCCTATCCTACTCCAGCAGAGATAAATCTTTGAGTAGAAGATATCTGGAATATAAGTTGAAAACGTTTCCTTACTGTTAGCAGGAATAAATAACTCCTTTTTCTCTGCAGCCTAACCTGAACCCTACCCTTGAATACCATGTTACACTAGCAACCGTGTCTCTGACACAAATACATTTGTCTGAAACAACACTGCTCACAAAGTGCAGGCAGAATGCAATGCGATATACAGTAATTTCAGCTAAGGAAATAGGTCGCCAAATGAATTTTTGAAGACTACATTATTCAAGCATTTTCATTTTCTAGCATCTGTTAGTTACTCTTAAATAGTTATATTGGAACAAATGAGTGGAAAAGACCTCATGAATCCCAGCTGTGACTGCAGACACTATTGCCATCATAAAACACTTTACATACTGGTCAATTTTGTATAATGTATAGCTTAATATGTGTTTAAATATATTAGTATCTTATGACATAGGATTCAAAAAAAGTTAACAGCTCTTGACACTTCCTTTTTTATTATATTCTACTTCTAGACAGGTCAGTTTTAGTTTTTACTTAAGAACCCTTTTTGTTAGGTAAGGTCTCAGAGGCATTTCAAATATTAACCACGCAGTAAAGAGTGGTAGAAATGAGGCTTATTACATTACTACTCCCTTGGACAAATTAGCTTGCTAGTTTAACAATGCATAGAGAACCATTTATGTCATTTAAACTGCATCTGCATATATGTTCTATTCTGGACAGCTGAAAATGAGAAGCAGAAAAAGGGTAAGCACAGGAAACCACAACTGACAGCTTGGTAATTAACATAGGTAGAGCTCTTATCTGAAATGCACAGAACTTGTAAGATCAAGACAATTAAAATTGTACTGAAATTTCTGAGTCCATATTACTTAAAAGTCTGAGTGCAGTGGACTTGAATAGCAGCAAATGCTTTCTGTTTCATAGCCTCTCCTGCTGGGTATTTTCATGCCAAAAAGTGCTAGTAAAACAGGACAAGTTCGTGCCTGTACCTTCCAAGAGAAGGATCTTTGCCCATATTTTGTATTTTGTTAGCTATGAGAGCATCTGAAAAGAAGTGCATATAGTGCTAATGAGTAAATGTTTTATTTTTCTAGGGAGCTTTACCGGGAGTGGGCAAGGAGAAGTTAAAAAAAAAAAAATTAGTTTCTCAGATATACATCTGATCAGACCAGCATAACACAGTGTGTAAGAATTTGTTGTCTTGAGTTTTGTAAACTAGAACATGTCTTCAAAAAGAGTATTTAGATCTAACTAGAAGTATGATACTCACTGAAATATTTACAAGTAGATGTCTTTTTCATTTGTAGTTGCTTTAGTTTATTTGTAGTCTTATATTTCAGCTAGATTAAGCATTCTCCTTTCTTAACTTCCATTAGTTCTTCGTTTGTTTTAAGATTTCTGAAGCTGAATGCCTGAAGTAAAAGTAATACTGTGTTTGCAACAAGACTGTCTTACTTGGTCAGTTTACTGCTCTTTAATCCTAAATTCCAAGTGAAGAGGACTTAAAATGGTATAACAGAGAGCTCAAACTGAAATCCATAAATCTTTTGAGAGCTGGCAGCAGCCAATGGCATCTTAACCACACACACAACTGAATATTTTATCTTTTACATACATATTTTTTCCTATGAATGTAATTTTCCAGAAATGACCATCGGCTGAATGACTTTGATAGATGTCACTGTCAGTTGCTTGTCAGCAGAAACTGCCTCTGATGAGCTGAGTAGTACCTTCAGCCCATTCAGAAGGTGTCTGTGCTGCTAATGGAAGTGTATTTTTCTTGCCCTGGCTCTTACAGGAGTTTAACGTAAGTTACTGTTCATTCCATAGCAAAATGCTTTCAGACGAATGGCATAATAGGAAAAAAAAGAGATGGGAATAGTAGCATCCAATCATATAGTAGTACTATTCAGGTGCTATCATGCAGTTTTGAGTCTTTTCTTATCCACAGAGTGGAGGACCAAAGTATTTGTGTCTTTATTTCTTAAAAAGCTCATGCACGTAAGGAGTTTCTGCATAGTCTATGTGACTCAGATAAGACTTTAGCAATGACGAGTCATTGCGATGTTTGAATGCTATCCTGAGAGCTACCCATTTTCAAGAGAAGGTTTTGTGAGACTAGCAAATCAGACACTTTTCTTAAAGCATCACAATCTTTACTTCTAAATTCTGAAGTCAAGTATAGAGTTTGTAGCCATAGGCTTATCATAAAAACCTATATGAATTGAAATATGACAGCATACTTTTTGGTTTAGATCTCTCTTCAGCTGTAAATTTTTGTAATTATGTAAGGCATATTCCTTGACTTAATGATTAGTGATAAAGAAATTAATATTAAGAATTATTAGGAATGTAATAGAGGAACTAAACAGAAAACTCCATTATGATTATATAAATCTGCAACAAATGTACAGGAACTGTAGGCTATGTTTCCCCCCCCCGCAACATTTCAGTTATGGATGAAAACAGGGTTTAGGGAAGGATGACAAAGATAATCAAATGTACAAAACTATTTTTGCATGAAGAGAAAGCATACTGACTAGTAATTTACAGGGGGAAAAGGTGCACCAAGGTGTATATGGAAGGAGATGAATAAAAACAGAAAGTGCAGAGGAGAAGGGATTTATTTCAGGTCCACCATAAGAATGAAAGGCATAAAATAAAACAGTGGTATTTAGAGTAAACCAAGGAAGATGGTTCTTCACACAGTGTATTATTAGGTTGTCACAAGGTGTTATGGATAGTGAAAATCTACATAATCTCAAACGGTAATGGTTCGCATTCCTGGAACAACAAAGACTTAAGAAATGCTATACAAAAAAAGATAACTCTTCTGCTCCAGACGTTTTTAAGCTGCATCTTGCTGACATCTAGAAAACATTCTAGGGAAGTATAGCTATGTTCTTGCCTTGATTACCCCCAGGCATCTGCTGCTGGTTGCTGTAAGAGTCAAGATAGCAGACTAGACAGACTCTCCCCAGTATTTCCACACAATATACAAGCTGCATGTATTCCAGAAGTATTTGAGGGCACCTAACAGGAAAACAGAAAAATATGACAACATTTTATACATTACGCCAGAATTTATGTCTGGCAAAACGCCTTGCCTTTCTGAAAAGGAAACATTGTTATGAAGATACAGTTGTCTGAAAAAGGTTTTTTGGGTTTGGTGTTTATTGCTTCTCAATCACTTCGGGTTCAAACAGGTTATTATTGCAAAAGTTTCTTTAGGACTCATGCAGGCTGTTGTTTTCTGGTGTCTGTTAGTTTGGGATGATAGACAGTGACTATTTAGCAGTGACTAGTGACATGAATGATACAAGAATTTTAAAATATTTATCATTTTACAGTTCTACACAGCTGTATCATCTATGAAGGCAATTATATGTTTGTTTGGTCAGCTAATTTATAAATGGCTAGTAGATGCATCAAACAGAATTTTGTAGCTCAGGTTCTTTCAGGTCCTTACTGGTTTCCTTTATTGACATTTTACTTCGTTTTCACAGCTGTTCTGTTTGGACAACAATATAATTTATATTCCCTTTTTAAGAAAAACAGAAAATAGAAAATTGTAGTGGTGCCTGTTAAATATGAGCAAAATAATTCATCTAATTTGATAAATGCTGCCAAAGTTATTACTTTTATTATTGTTGTCCCTCATCTTTCTTACTTAGTTTAAAAACTGTGGTAATAAGGCAGATGAAATAATTGCTTTTTTTTTCAGCTTTCTAAATGGAGAAAGGAAAGACCTCTTCATCTGTTAGCTGTTGTAGGTTTGGCTGTCCTTGCTTTTATCTTAACTGAGATCACTTAATATTAGTATTTTTACTAGTTTATTCATTATCTTACTTTGTTCTGACTAATACTCATTTGTCTGTTTCTTCCTTGCATTTTCCCTATTTTTCACAACTAGAAAGTTCTTGTTCCTGATCCAAATTAATTTTTTAAGGTTTTGCAAACTTTGCTAAATCACCTTTATAAAGTTGTGATCATACTAGATTCAAAGAGGAATTATTAAATTACAGACACAGGAGGCATCATGCTTGCAGATTTTGTCCTCCTGGGGGGCTTCAACCACCCCAACATCTGCAAAAGTAGCACGGCAAGCTGTAGGCAATCCAGGAAACTCTTTAAATGCATTAAGGATAACTTCTTAAGCCAGGCAACAGACAGCCCTACCAGAGGGGATGCAATACTGGACCTGATGGTTAGTGAGCTAATTGGTGACATCAAGATTTGAGGCACCTTGTGCTGCAGTAATCATGCACCATCAAGGAGTTGGTCAATAAGAACCCTGGGAAACTGTCCTTGGCGACAGAGGAGCAGAACAGAGTTGTTAGATCTTTAAGGATGCTTTCCATAAGCATGAGAGCTTTTGTTCCCCAAGTATAAGAAATCAGGAAAAGAAGGCAAGAGACCTGCATGGATAAGTTGAGATCTCCTGGTCAAACTAAAGGGCAAGATAGAAACACACAGGCAGTGGAATTAGGGACATATTATAGGGACATGGCCTAGTTATGTAGTGATGGGATCAGGAAGGCCAAGGTGTGGCTGGAGCTGAACTTGACAAGAGATTACAAGAATAATAAGAGGGGATTCTACAGGCATGTCAGACAGAAAAGGAAGGTCAAAGAGAGTATACCCTTCCAACTTTTTGCATCTGTCTTCACTGGCAATCTCTCTTCCCACACCTCTCAGGTGGATATGCCACAAGATGGACACGGCGAGAGCTATGTTCCCCCCACTGTAAGAGAAGATCGAGTTTATGACCACCTGAGGAATATGAATATATGCAAGCCTATGGGACCTGATAAGATGTATCCCAGAGTCCTGAGGCACTTGGCTGATGTAGCCTACCAAGCTATTCTCCATGATATTTGAAACATCATGGCAGCCAGGGGAAGTCCCTGGTGACTGGAAGAAGGGTAACATTGTGGCCGCTTTTAAAAAGGATAGAAAGGAGGACCTTGGGAACTACCAGCCTGTCAGCCTCACCGTTCTGCCTGGGAAGATGATGGAACAAATTCTCCTAGAAGCTATGCTAAGGCATGTGGAGGACAGGAAGCTGACTCAGGACAGCCAGGATGGATTCACCAGAGGCAAGTCCTGCCTTATCAGCATAATGGCCTTCTATAATGGAGTGTCCACATCAGTGAGCAAGGGAAAAGCTATGGTTGTCACCTATCTGGACTTCTGTAAGGTCTTGGACGTGGTCCTCCACAACATCCTTCTCTCTAAATTGGAGAGAGATGGATTTGATGGGTGGACTGTTTGGTGGATAAGGAATTACTTGGATGGTCGTATTGAGAAATTCCTGTTCTAACAGAGGGAAAATAACTGCTTAAGCCTTGTCCTCCCTTTAATAATGCACACACCTGTAAGTTAACACTGTTTATAAAGGATTATTTCTGGGAAAGCTGTTTGTTTAAAGTAATGCTACCTGCCTAGATTCTTGGCTTAGTTTCTTCTATTCAAAATAAGTGGTAATTTTTAAATGGAGAAGAAAGCATTTTTGTAATAACAGAATCAACTTACTGTAAGCCTCATCTTGTCCTTAAATTACATTTTCATTCCTATAGAATGAAGAAATAGAAAGATATATTGCTGTGTATGCCAAGTTGGAAAATGAGCCCTTTCCTTTCTTTCAACACAGGACTGAACTTGGTGGAGCATCAGAGACTGTTGTCCAACACAGAATGCTGGAGATATGTTGTTATCAATTTTGCTGAAACCACAGCATTTGGAAAGATAAATGACTATAAATTTCTTCATTGTGTACTGTTCTGCATAAAAAGCAAAGCACTAGGGATGAAAATTTCTCAATAAGGATGGAAGAAAATATTGTTATTGATTTTTAGTGAACTTTTGATTTTACTAGTATTGGAATATCAACTTTCTTATTTCCTTAAGGCAAAAAAAAAAACAAAAACCAAACAACCAACCAAGATGCTAAATTACATTCAAAGTGGAATGCTTTATAACGTTGTTACGTGATTCAGATTCTGAGATAAGAACTTGTTAAACTTCTCTGCTAATTAAGTACAACAGGTTCTTACTTCATTGTTACACTTCCGTCTTTGAATTGAAAATAAAGTCTTGCTTAAGGGAAATGGGCAAGTCATGGAAATGGAGAAGGACAATCTCTAGAGTACAACAAAGCAATACTTTCAGATTAATGTCAGATGCCCAAGGTGGAAAATACCCATTCAAATGCAATATTTGTAGAATTATAACTGCAGGTTTTCTGTAGATAACTTATCTTAAGTAACATTTTGGTAACTGTCAGTTACCAAAATATAAGGCTACAGGTTTTATTAATTTTATTTTAATTATTCTGGTAGCATGCAACTGAGCAGCAGGATGTCTTTCATGTACAAAATATTAATAAAACTGTGCTTCTGCTGTTCTTTTATTTATACAAAAGAAAATGGCCTACAACCTCAGAGGCTTCAGCAGATTGAAGAAGAGTTTGAGTTGCTTTCTACCAGTGCATAACACTTACAAGTATGGGAGTATAACAAGCTGGAAACCTCTGATATACAAGCATAAGTAAATATTTTCATAAAGTATAAGTGTACTGGAAGAGCATTAGTGACGTAGATTCTACTTTACCTAGATGTCTCGTGGCCTCCTGCATAAAGTTTAGAAACAATAAATGTGACACTGATGTATTCAGTGCTATTATGCCTGTTGTATTAGAGGGGGAGGGAAAAGACACTTCAGGACAAGATATTCTGTTTAAGACCCATTTGGACAAACTTCGGGGGGTGTAAATCTGCCTGGGAAAATGGGATTTAAGTGTCTAGAAAACAAGATTAACCTTTTCCATTTGATCTCCAGTGAAATCATGTTGAACTGAGATGTTTCAGAGTTGACATCTCCTAGTGAATTCACTTCTTCTTCATGTTACTGAATTGGAGCGCAGAGGCCACAGGGCCTGCTGCCCTTTCATTGTCTTATAGCTCTGTTGAGTCAGTTCTCATGCAAGAACTTCTGTTGCGTGTATTGAGTACCTAAGGCTTCACTAATAGTATTTGGCATTATAATAGCTTTCTATCCAAAATTATAGCAAAAGATTAGATAGATTCAAATCTCTGTGATTAATAGGATATGTTAACACAATTTTTTTCTTCTTTGAAGTAAGACTACATGATGATTGTCATAATGTAATTGTAGCCTTTGCAGCTTCTTAGAATTACTACCTCAAGTAGGTTGCAAAGAAAGGTAAATAACTATATCTGTCTTGTTTTAATAAAAATCAAGCATAAGCTTCTGTAGCTGATGCAAAACAACAAGGCTATGTGCTACTTCTTTCTTAATTATATAATGATGAAATCCACATAGATGGTATCATTTAAAAAAATCATTCTACCATATCTGAGAAATTTATTGTGTGGTAGACCAGCTAGATTCAGGAGAGAAAAAAAAAATCAGTGGAATTATCTATTCATAATTTTGTAAGAGACAATCAGCACTCTAAACAGAGAATGAAAGTGCAGGCCTCCAAAGAATAGACCTCTCAAGTGGAAAGTATATTTTTGTTGGCTCTCTTTCTACTCTGGTGTTAATTCAATTGAGTTGTTTGCATTTACTGCACAAGAAAATTAGGGTGGATAAGTATAGAATTTCCTCATTCACAGCTAGATGTTTACTGTTTGTGGTGAGAATGTAAGTAGAGGTATTGGGCAGAATTTCCTAAGCTAAGTCCCAAATGTTTGAGAAACTGAGTGCTGAATTCAAAGAAGCTAAACTTAGTAGCACTCATAACATCTGATACTTCTGAAAATTAGATCATTTATATAAAATAATTTATATTTATGTATAAATGAAAGAATACCTGGAATGCAGGCATCTTGTTTCCATCTATTTAATTCTTGTGAGATGCACAAAGGAAAATCACTGCTGTTTAAATTATAACTATAAATTTGGTATTATCTACAAGGTTTTGTGTGAGGTTTTGCTAAATGTACTTTTACTGACAATAAAATCAGACTTCTTTTGTGAGTAAATGTTAAGTCTGTATCCACCTTCCCTGAGAAAGTAATCTCATAATTTGAAAATTAGAGTTTTTTAAGATCAAATTATTACTCTAGTAGTAGTACAGTAATTACTCTAGTGTTTCTTTAAAAAAGATTTCATTCTGATCAAATGAAAAGTAGTTTCTTTCTTTTCTGATCCAGAATCTATTATTTACCTGTTTCTTGCTCCCTTTTAACTTTTTAAGATTCTCCAGGCCTGCATATGTCTAAAAGGCGATTGTCTTCATTTAATAGTAGCTTGCTTTTTCACTCTGTAGAGCAACTAGCACTCTTTTTGGTGTATTTTGTAACAGCAAGACTGTATCTTGGAATTCAGAGTTTTAGATCATCCAGCAACATCCTATATCTGTTCTGCTTGATTTTGACAGTCCAAATGTCTTTGCTGAGAAACTTGTCTCAGGTAGAAATCAATGAACCCTTAATAGTAAATACTGCACAGGAAAAGATAAGAACATTAAAGATCTAAAATGGACATGAGAGCATCAAATTCCTAGATCGCATCTTCTTGATGTTGTGGCAAAGTATCTATGGCACCACTGCTTGCTGCTGGCAGCTTTGATACCATTTTACCAAACAAAGTATTCACTTTAGATACTTCTTTGGTATATTAGCACATGCTAGACTTAGGGTTTCTACTTTCTCTGTGTGTGTCCCTGGTCCCAGATTAATGTACACAAAGAATGTGTAAAATTCTGGCTCTATAAAATAATCTCAATAGCCCTAGAACTTGACTCTGCCTTCTTTGCTGAGGGGAGAACTTATTGCTCTCTACAACTACCTGAAAGGCTAGCTGGCATATTTTCCCAAGTGTCAGAGGACAGGACAAAGGGCAATGGCCTCAAACTCTATGAGGAGAGGTTCAGGCTTGATATCAGGAAAAAAAATGTTCACAGAAAGGGTTATTGGACGCTGGAACAGGCTGCCCAGGGAAGTGGTTGAATCACCATCCCTGGAGGTGTTTAAAAGATGGGTGGATGAGGTGCTCAGGGACATGGTTTAGTGTCAGATAGGAGTGGTTGGACTAGATGATCCTGGAGGTCTTTTACAACCTGGTACTTCTGTGATTCTTCATGGACAATTGTACAGAATTACCACAGTAATGAAGTGAAGAAAGAAGTGCATTTACCTAGTGGTCAGATCTGAGTAAAAAAACACAATAGTGGTTCTGCTCTGTTTTTTTTCACTTCCAATGTAGCTGAGCTCACTGGCTTTGAGAGGGTGTCTTTGACTAGATACTAGTCTGGGAGACAAATTAAAGTTAAAGTACCATCAGAAAATGGAAAATTTGGAGAAAAAGANAGGAGTGGTTGGACTAGCTGATCCTGGAGGTCTTTTACAACCTGGTACTTCTGTGATTCTTCATGGACAATTGTACAGAATTACCACAGTAATGAAGTGAAGAAAGAAGTGCGTTTACCTAGTGGTCAGATCTGAGTAAAAAAACACAATAGTGGTTCTGCTCTGTTTTTTTTTCACTTCCAATGTAGCTGAGCTCACTGGCTTTGAGAGGGTGTCTTTGACTAGATACTAGTCTGGGAGACAAATTAAAGTTAAAGTACCATCAGAAAATGGAAAATTTGGAGAAAAAGAAAATTGCTGCACATACATATAGGGGAAACTGAAACTTTTAAGTATCCCTTCTGCATGTATCTTGACCACTATAAGGATATTGTCCCTGACTATAAGAGGGCTAGTTTGACAGGCTAGATAATTTTGCTCTCTTGATGTAGCTTTTGTCTAGATAAATTATTTCTTGGCTGTGTCCTGTGGAGAGAAAAATCATATTGTGAAGGTGACAGAGCACTGGAAGATGTTGCCCAAAGAGGCTGTGAAGTTTCCTTCTCTGAAGATATTAAAACCCCACTGGACACGTTCCTGTGTAACCTGCTGTAGACGAACCTGCTTTAGCACGTGGAGCAGACTAGATGATCTCCAGAGGTCCCTTCCAACCCCTATGATTCTGTGATTCTGTAATGAGTTTTAGATTTTTGGTTTTAAAAAAGTAAATATTTCTTCTACTGCTGTAAATAATACTGTATTATTAGTCTCTACAGTGACTCATTATGGAAAGTGCTTAAGAGTTTCTCAGAACTAACAAACACAGCTGTTATCACAAGCTTTTTCTTATAGAGTTTGTAAGTATTACAAATGTTTTTAAAAAAGGTTCCAAAGCTTTAAAAAAAGATTCCAAAACTTTAAATTCACTAACAAGCTTCTAATGTGATGCTAGCTTTGTTTTATAACGTTTTAGACTGACTTCAGCCAATTGCAATGTGATTTTTTTTTTTTTTTGCCATTCACCGATTTGATATTCTCCACTAAACCTACTGTTTTGTCTAAAAATTGAGATCTATCATGCCTTTCAGTTTTTGTTCAATAAAGAGCTAAAAATACTTAGCAAGAGATAAATCTGAAGTGGAAGCACGGAGTCACTCAGTCAACAATCAAGCACTCCCGTTATCAAGTATGCCACTATTAACTTTGCTCCATTTTGATAGTCAATTTGTCAAGTTGGAGACTAATTTCATTGATTTAATGAATTGCCTCACTTAAATCCCAGATCATCTTTTCTCCTGTATTTCCTGGACAACCCCTTATGGCATTGGAGCTCCTGTGGGACAGATTTTCCAATGCAGATTTTCAGTATGAGACTTCTCTTCTGTAACTTTAGGGATCTCAAATTTAGCATATTGTTTCCTCCTACTACCAACAGAGAGAAAACATGTTTTAGTGCATGCCCTAAAATACCAAAGAAACAGAATGAGTTCCCTTTTGGAGGAGGCCTATCACTTTTCATTGACTGTAACGGACACACAGTTGTTGGAATGTTAATTCTAAGAAAACAAAAGGGAGGTGAGATCCTTTCTCCATGTGTTTTGTTTTTTTTTTTTTCCAGGTGTGGCTAGTTTTGCTGAACATCTGCCCACACATGACTACTGTTGAGAACAATTGTAATTCTGCTTTTGGATTTCACATTCTTTGGCCCCATGTAAGTTAGTGAATGCTGGCATGATGCAAGAGGATTATTAAGGCAATGATGCCCTTGAGGCATCCTGGCATTTGTATGAATTTGGGGATTTCTGTGCATTGTGGGGGCTGGAACAAATACAGTTCAACTGATCAATTGAAGAAAAGTTCAATCAAGCAAATACTTTTTTTTTTTCCAAATCTTCACATGGTAATACAGGCTATTTTTTCTAATTTTCTATTTTTAAGATAAACTGTATTCTTAATGAAAGTAGCAGTTAAATGTGCTTTGAAATATCAAACTGTCAGCTCTGTTTTGTCAAAAACAAACGGTTTGGCTTTGGATCTTCGGAGGTGGGGAAAAGGGGTTTGCTTGTAAGGTCAAGTGTTCAAGCCAATCTGAAAGAAGGAGTAGCATTATAACTACTCCTAGGGCTGTGCAAACATGAAGCTGACTGATGAAATGAGCCTTCTTAATTATGAGCTTTGATATTGTGTATTTAGGGTCAGCTTTTGAAAACTCACTGAGTTTAGTCCCGGCTCTTTTTGACCTTGACTGAGAGTAGATTGAACTCAAAAAAAGTTGTTTTATTTTTACTAGAACTCTACGTTATTATTTAACGAGATGTCTGCTACACTGTTTAACTAATAGGTCACACAATATCTATGCAGAAAAAGTAAGCAAAGGTGACTTCTATGCATCTCTTAAAATTATTTTAATGTAATAATCCACATTTTGAAACCTATCTGTTTTTTTAAATAAAATATTTTTACATTTTAATTTTTTTATTTTATATGCTTATCTCTTTATCACCTCCTCTATCCAGATCAGCTTGTTACCCTGGGAAGATGCTGTCGCTGCAGGGAGTCAGTTCACTAAGAAGCTGGGGCTGGTTTTAGTTTTTAATATATTCAGGCTTGTATTCATTACCAATAGAGAAGATTAGGTTGAGTTCCACAGCTGGAACCTACTGCTGAAAATGGTCTGTTGCTCTACCCTTTGCACTTAAGAGTTTTATGCTGGGACAGATTAGTTGAAGTGTCCCTATGGAGTATAGCTGTAGGTTTGTGATGGGATAGGAATTTTAAAAATAGATTGGGCCCAGCATGCTACCCACTTTTTAGATGAATAGTGGCTACTTAAATTCAAGTTACAAAGAGATAAGCAACCAGAAGGACGACGGATCTGCTGCTTTGCCCAGAGATCTGGTTCCATATTGTATGCATCAGCTACCTAGTCTAGCTAGAAGTACTAAAAATAGAGACTGGCCAAAGTAAAGGGATTAACAGATTGTGCTGAAAGGAAGAAACAGCCAAAACCTGGTCTAAGAATGCCTCTTATAAAATAAATTCACAAATGATAAGGGGGGAAATTAGCATGGCTTTCACTATTGCACAGGGAACTAGTATGTTTCACCCAGTATTGAGTGTTTAGGAAAATGAAAATTCCTGGCCAGACAGTGAAGGAAGGAACTGCTTATGGCCCTTGATTCAATCTACATATCAATGCATCTTTGTTCTTAAATTCTTTGTCATTACTTTCTTGCTTGAATTTTGAATTCTTACAGATGGCAGTTCCACATCCTTCTGATATTGTGCCCAGGATGTATCTTTAGGTCTGATAGCAACAATAACACTCTTGATTTAGCATAAAACATGCTGCATTTTGAAGGGAACATGTTACATTTTCTTGTTAAGCAATTGTTTAGCAGAGAATAAAACCTTATTAGTAACTAAGTTAACTATGGTGCCAATTCTAAGTCTTAGTAGTGGTAACTCTCTGAAAATTCGTATGTAGGGTTCTTATATTGCTTTGCCTTATTATCTGTTTTTTAAAAACCCACTGAGACAGTAGATTTTTTTTGTTTCTTTTTTTGTTTTTCTGTGATATGTCTCCATAAAGCAGATAAATGGTTTCAAGTTAGGTAGTTTTCTTTTTTAAGATTAAATGTCTAAATCAAGTTTCAATCTAGTTTTAATGATGACAGAAATGTGGATGGCAATAGCCCTCCATAAATTTCATTGTAGATTATAAAAATATTTTAAAGTTGCATTTCCTGTATACTTCCATCCAGCCCAATCTGTTAGACTGACTTCTGGTGCAATAATGACATGTGAAAATGAGTATTTTTGTCATTACTAAGTATACATAGTCTGAACATGAGACTATAAGACAAGAACAAATTTACCTTGTGGTTTGGACCTGAGTCAATGAGAAATTAATTCAGTTTTCCTGAAAATATAACAAATGTCCAATTGGCTCGGATAAAATCAGCTGTCTAGACTTGTCTATCCAGTCTTCTGTCTTCAACAGTTGCCATAGAACATGCTATTCAGGGAGAGAGCACAGGAGTGACTGCTTCTGCAGTCCACTTACTTCATACTTTTCTAGTCTTTGTGTTCATTGTATACCATTACTCCTATCTTTTTTTCGTTGGGTTTGTGGTTTTGGGAGGGTATTTTTTGTTTGTTATTTTTGGTTTTGTTTGGGTTTTGGTATCGGTTTATGGTCCCGATACCCTTTAATTTGTCTGATACATTTTTAAATCTCATAGTTGTCTGCCCCCAACATCTCATAACCACAAATTCCAAAAGCTCACTACCTGGTATATCAGAAAAAAACCAAAAAGATGTATCAAGGAAAATGAAAAAAAACAAACAAACAAAAACCACCACAACCAAAAAACAGCCAAATGCCAAAACCTACAAAACTAAACCATCAAAAAACACCAACATAAAAACCAACTCAAGCCACAAACTTCTCTTTTTTTTTTGAACTAATCTCCAACTATTTTTGACTATGTGACAACTTAAGATGAGCCTAAGCAAGAATCTTTGATATGAATATCCTCACATTTTGGCATTTTCTGTTACTGGAGGAGGAAGATTGGCTGAAGCAAACTCTGCAGCTTGTACCAGCATCTCAGGAGGGGAGTTTTGACCTTCAGCCAAATCTTACAATAGGTTTTGCTGGCCACAAGGAATCAAGGGCAGCATGAGTAGAATATACCTTTACTTTATTATATTTACAAGACAAGATCTAGCTAGAAAGAATAGTACAAACAGGAGGCTTAAAATTGGAAATTATTTTGATAAAAGTCAAGAAACTACTAGAAAAAAAGAAAAGAACATCATTCCATTTGGAAATGTGAACAGTCTGCTTAGCCTGGAAGAGTCAGATGTACAGCTACAGGAAAGGAAACAACTGGCTACACAGAAAATCCTCAAAAAGCATCAACAGTTACAGCTGATTGCAAGCTGAACATGAATCTGCCTAGTAGGCAAATAACATATGTGAATGTACATAGAAGAATGGGCTGGGGGGTTGTTCTGCTTCTGTTTGTTCTGCACCACACAGGTTAGTTTTGAAGTACTGTTTTTCACTGTTGGGCATCATCTTTCAAAGAACCCCTGGATGAACTAAAGATTATTCAAACGACAGTTATAAGGATAAACAGAGCTCTAGAAAATAAAAATATATACACAAATATTGGAAAAAGTGATTTTTATTTAGTTTATAACAAGATGGTTAAGTAAGGAAGGTCAAGTGTTCAAAGATGCCATGTGCTATTCCGAGCTTGGAAATGAAATTGCCTCAATACCGTTCAACAGATTCTTTTTTTTTAAATACTTCAGCAATTTGCACTTGAAGGTTGTAGCAAATTCCTTAATTTCCAGAACAGACCAAATATTTTATAGAAGGTTTGAAGGACTAGGGAAAAAGAGGAGGAATACAGCCAAATATATATGAGTAGAGAAGAGGTATGCAGGAACAAAGTCAGTGGAAACTGCATCTCTTTATAGAAATAATTGTTTCTGACATTGTTTTAGCAATTATATGGAAATGTCCCTTGAATTGATTTAGGACTGTTTTGATCTGTTACTTTCTAAAAATTTATTAGTATAATTAGGGAAAAGAGGATTCTGAATACATTCTTTATTTTGCAGATTGTCACTTGGATGACAACTGCAGGAAAGCACATAGTATGGTACGCGTTTGTATGTGTAGTGGTCGTATGCTGTTAAGTCCTAATATGTTTTGTTAATCTAGATTTGTTTATATAGTGACATGGCTTCAATTGCACATAGTTTAGACTGTGCACAGCTTTCAGTCAAGAGGCAACATAAATTTACATTCATTTTATTGTTTACAGTCAGAGGTTACAACAATTAACATCATCACTACATTAATTAGTTTAAAGCATGTTAAATCAACATTCTCTGTGTGTGTACCTGTTCTAGTTTGAGAAAGTACATCACAAGAGGGAAGAAAAACCGTGGTAAGGAGAAAGATCTTCACGTAAGATGGCTGAATAAAATGTGTGCTAGGGCTTTCTCCATTCTAAATTTAGGACAGTTTTAGAGATATGTAATTTGCTTTGGGTAATTCAAACACTTTTCCTGAGATGCTGTTCTATGCTGTCCATTTTTACACCACACTAACCCCTTATTATAGTAAGGGTTGCAAATGTTTTATGCTATTGTGGTTGTCCAGTCCGTAGCACAGAGAAATTCTAATGTTAGATGCCAACAGTCTTGATTTGAACAGTTTAGAAAGAGAATCCCCAAGAACAAAGAAATCCCAATAATCCTGTAATCCCTGAATACTAACCAATGTCAAAGGGCTGAAGACTAAGGATTCTTGTCTTGTTAATTAATTTTCAAGAGGGACCAACTTTTATAACAAATGAAAGAGAAATTTCTAGAGAATAAAATAATGCAGGTTATTAGGTCAAGCATTGCAGAAAATAATTTTGCAGCAGCGATGTCTTTCTCATTGAATTGAATTGACTTGTCCTGACAATATTATTAGAGAACATAAATGGATAAAGCTATATTTCATCATCCCTAGCTGGAGGTTTGGTGTAGAACACTGCCATGGGTTAAGTTTTACAGTGAGGATGCCTCAGCAAAGTCAAGGAAAAGATTTCACTTGCTTTTGATGATCTTCAAGCCACCACACTTAGACCCTTCTCTAGGATCGTATAAGAAAATATTAAATGAAGGCTTGTACAAAAAAGAAAAAACAGTATGCTTTTAAATCTGCCTGTGAGGAATGAGGAAGGCTTTTATGTACACGAGCAGTAAAACTCAAGTACTCCTAAATGTTTCCATTAAATGATATATGTCTTATATCTAGAAGACTATATGTATTGAAACAAAAGCAAATCATGCTGTCTGTCACTTTAACTCTCAGGCATGCCTCTGTTAGTATTTAAGAGTCGAAAGCAAAGGAGGTTGGTTTGAGTCAAACACAAACATCTAAATATAAGGAGAATAGAAATTACATTCTGAAAACATGTAACATTAAGTCTACAATAAGCGAATAGATCAAATTTACAATAGCATGCTACTGATTTTTGTTGCTGCTATTGACACCTTTCTGTTCCCCAGTCTCAGCTCATGTTTCTTGTAGTGGCTCCTCTCTGACTTTTTGTACTGCTGATGAATGGAGACAGGAAACAGGTATTGCAACACATTCATGTTTCAGAAGCAGCATGAATTGCAGAGGAGCATAGCAGGTTTGTCTGGACACAGGAGAGCAATGTGCTTGACAGATGTACACTACACCATCTTGAACAACAGACTGAGGTCTGAATTTTTCTAATGCAGTCATAAAACATCATGAGAATTAATTAGAAGGAATCTTACGTCTAACATAAATATTTCCTTTGTTTGTCAATAGTAGTTGTTGTCATTGAAACATAAACAGGGCAAGACATAGACCTGTATCTCTATATTATTAGGGATATCTCTTTAGTAATTTGTGTTTATGATGTCAGCTCCTCAGCAGTGTACTGAGTGCCATATAGAAATTTAATTTGATTGCCTTATAGGCAAATCTCTGCTTAATTTGAAGATAAGGATGAATATTAATCATTAGGTGCTAGGGGTAAACCTTTCAATTAGTGATCTTTTATTGGATGTCAGAAAATACAGCCTGAATTTGGGAAAATTTAAAGTCATCCAGACCCACTGGAATATTTATTTGTTTGTAAATGTAAAATACAATTTATCTTCAATTTCAACCACTTTATTTTAAAAACCCTATGATTAGACTGTGACTTGAGGCACTATGACTACAATACCTGGCTTTAATTCCAACACTTTAAACTTGTTATACAGAGAAGTTGGTGGAAATGCTCTCTTATGTAAAAGCCTTTGATCTCGTGATGGATGTTCTATTAAAGGGGGGTTGGGAGTGATGGGAAGGAACAGAATGAGAATGCTGGGGAACTGGAGAAATAAATAATGAAGCTAGCCTATATTATGATTGCACAGCGGGAGCTGTATGTTCCATCCTGGTTTATGATTCAGTCATGGGGAGGCGGCGCTCCTTGCATGCCACCCAGTTATTGAAGTAATAGTATCCGTGCATGATTTGGCAAGTGGGTTTTATTAACCTGCTGTAAAATAACTTGCTTTCTACACTGTTTTGTGATGTTTCTGAGAGGTTTTAACATGTCTAAACTCAAGCCAGTAATGCTGTATTTCTCTTTAGATGGGTTTTGCATCCTGGACTAGGCTCTCTTTAGGCTTAAATACTATGCTTTTTTCCACAGTGCTCTAAGGGTTCACTGAAGAACAATAGGCTTCTTAATTTATGTATACTATTTTATATCTTCACATTTGCTCTGCGAACTTCTACCACTCTGTTTCATTGCTTTACTGGACTGTGAAGATGTTAAAAAATGTTAATGCTTTAATAACTTTCTAGTAACTATAAAAACTTTCAAGAAGTAGCTATATTTGAATTTCAGATTTCATTCTGATTGCAAATGAAATTAATTCCTAAAATCAAAAGAATCTATTTGTGTAAGTTAAGTTGAAATACCGTCTTGAAACTGATAAATAAATAAAAAAGAACAGGAGGTACCTAAAGGCCTGCTAGAGACACCTTTATCCATAACACCTAGAATGTCACTCCCTGAATAGTTACATAATGGGATTCCCGAAGAATAAGAGTAGTATAATATGAGCAGACTTCCAGCATCCAGCCAAGGCAGTCAGGGATCTGCCCCCACAGTTAATTCCCATGCAATTTTGTTACCAGAAGGTGTAAAAAAGCAGAGCGATTTGAAAAGCTTTTTAAATATTTAAACAATAATGTTGTTCACATCAAGCAAAAACAATTGTTCTGGGACTGTAATTTTTTGCACAGCTGAGATTTTAGCAGGCTCTAAGTGTGTTACTTTGTCTGCAACGTGTAATGTGTTTTGGTTTTTCTGTTTGACTTGCTTTTTTTTTTCCTTGACATTTAATCACAGCGTAACTGGAAGGCAGCATCTCTGTTCTGTTTTATTTAGGGCTCTGAATGGGGCGCAGCTTCTAGTTAAAGAGATGATCCGGTGCTGCTTGGGTTACTCTGCTTCTAACACGGCAAAATCTTTTTCCCTCTTTCCATAAAAAGCTGCCACACGCTTTCAAGCGAAGCTGCCAAAGCTGCTCAATAAGTAACCGACTAGGATTAAGAGAAACTTTCATCATGATTTCTCTACGTGCGTTTTACCCGACTCGGTTTCGAGCCGAACGAAGCGTCGCTTTCCCCTCGGGGCAGGGAACTACAGCGGGGGCTTCACCTTCGCTCCGCCAAGATCTCCGGGCGGGACAAGCCGAGCTTTCCCCCGGGCGCCAGCGGCCGGAGGAGGAAGAGGAGGAGGAAGACGGGGAGAAAGGCTGCGTGCGGTCCCCTCTGGCAGGCAGAGGGCGCCTTGGCCATGCGCGGAGTCCGCCGCCGCGCACCCGCCGCTGACAGCGGGGACCTCGGCGGCGGGCGGAGCGGAGCGGGGAGGGCGAAGGGAGCTCCGACTCGGTCCCGTTCCGTCTCCCTCCTTTTTCCTTCCCTCCTCCTTCTCCTCTCCGCGCTTTTCCACCTCCTCCGCTCCCGAGCGAGCGCAGCCTCGGATGTCCGGTTTCCTGGTGGGCTTTTTACCTGGCAAACTCGGATAACTTGGGTGAGAATTTCCAAAGCAGCCGGGAAAGTTGCGACCTCCCCCGTGGGAGCCTCGGAGCCGCTGCTCTACCGCATCTTCTCCGTCCCGCGGATTTTACTGCCTCGGATGCTGCGAGGGGAGGGAGGGGGGAGAGAAAGGGAAGGAGCGTCATAATTTCGCCTGCATTCCTCCAGCCGCCCCGCTCCGCCGTGTTCGCACAATGCACTTGCTGGAGGTGCTCTCCCTGGGCTGCTGCCTCGCCGCCGGCGCCCTGCTCCTGGGCCCCCGGCCCCCGGCCGCCGCCGCCGCCTACGAGTCCGGCCAGGGCTACGACGAGGAGGAGCCCGAAACGGGGGAGGCAAAGGTAAGCGCCCCCCTCTCCCCCAACCCCGGGGCAGATGCTCCTCCTGGGCGGGTGGTTCCCAGTCCCTGTGAACGGGGACCGCTTGGAAATCCCAGCCGAGAGAATGAATCATAGAATCACCAGGTTGGAAGAGACCCAACGGATCATCGAGTCCAACCATTCCTATCAAACACTAAACCATGTCCCTCAGGACCCTGTCCACCCATGCCTGAAACACCTCCAGGGAAGGTGATTCAACCACCTCCCTGGGCAGCCTGTTCCAGTGCCCAAGACCCTTTCTGTGAACATTTTTTTTCCTAATGTCCAGCCTAAACCTCCCCTGGCGGATCTTGAGGCCATTCCCTCTTGCCCTGTCCCCTGTTGTCACCTGGGAGAAGTGGCCAGCTCCCTCCTCTCTACAACCTCCCTTCAGGTAATTGTAGAGAGCAATGAGGTCTCCCGTCAGCCTCCTCTTCTCCAGGCTAAACAACCCCAGCTCTCTCAGCCGTTCCTCATAAGGCCTGTTCTCCAGCCCCTTCATCAGCTTTGTTGTTCTTCTCTGGACTGTTTGGGAGAAGCCTCTCTGAGCGTGCGTGGGGTCTAGAAAGGAGAGAATTTATTTAAGCGGGGTTAAAAACCAACACCACCAAAAGGTTAGGGTTTCGGGGTTGCTGGAAGGAAGGTTACGCGGGGAACCGCAGAACACCTGGTGGGCAGAGGCAGGCGAGCCCCGCGGCGGGACCGGGCGGGGGAGAGAGAGAAACGCTGCGAGGAGCAGCTGTGCGCGGGCACGGGGCGGCCAGGGAGGCGTGGGGGGCCGCGCGATGACAACAAAACCCGAGACTTTCCATTTGTTGAAAAGTTTGAGTCGCCGCTGCAGGAGACAGAGTTGACGGGAGGTGTAGGGTGACGCTCGGGGCTGAAAACTTTCATTCTGCCCAGGTGCAGAGTGAAGGTTGGGCTTCAGTTCTCAGATTCCAGTCACAAATAATTACAATTGTGTGTTAATTTTTGATTGCATAGGAAGTTTCGTAATGCAGACTTGAAGTACCTTGGGTACTTATGGTTTTGCAGTTCCCGGTATGCTGATGCATAAAAAGGATGAGAGGATGCATACATAGTATGTGGTTGTATAAGTGTGTGGCGTTATTCGGACCTTTGATGCCTGAGTTTTATAACAGTTCTTACGCTCGCCTCATTGTTTTGAAGATTTCTGACATACTTGTTGAAAGCAGTCATGACCCAGCTCATTCAGTATTCATTTTGGTATGGGGTGAGGGGAGGGTGTGTGCATTAGAAGTTAAGCTGATATTCTGATTTTTTTTAAATTTTTTTGTTTGTTTGTTTTTGTTTTGTTTGTTGTTTTGTCTCCTCCTGTGCTGTTTATTTTACTGAAGAGAAGTTTAGGAGATGTTACTGTAACTGCATGTAAAGTAAAATTTTGGTAACGTATGTACTTATTTCAGGTATTCAAACTGCTGTACACCACGCGTTGTTCACAGATCTCATGTTTCTCAGATACTATTCTGCATGAAAAGGTTATTGAGTGTACTGTAGTCTCTCCTCAGATATTTTAATTACAAATGAATGCTTACACTGCTGTGTCCTGAATGCTAACCATTCATCATTTTTAAGTGTTTATAAAGTATTTTTCAAACTTAAATATTTAAAAATAGGAACACAAAATCAATTCAGCTGCTCACTCTTATCGCTGAGGCTATTTATAAAAAAGTGCAAAACTTAGTGAGGGGTAACAGTACCTCAGTTCTTTCCAGCCTATGACTGTAAGCCCATTATTTACTGCGTGAAATTAGTGTTTGAATTGTAAAGCCCCAGAACAGCTTATGTTGAGAAGGTAGAAAGGATCAAAACTGGAACAGAGGGCTGACTTCGTACACCTGAACTGCTAAGGTAGGACAGCTGTTAGTGAAGATACTCTCTTAAGTAATGCTGTTATGTTCTCATGCACATATTGTGGACAGTGACTGTTTCTTGAAGAAACCTTTGTCTTAGTGAACTGTCACTCTTGTGCATTGTGTAGAAGTGCAAGTGCTCCCTAGAAAAAGGGGAACTGTCAGAAAATGACAGGAAGAAAGGTCAAGAGACCGGGAAGCAAGTGGGATAGCATGCGTTAAGTGGCCATGTTAATTGAAATGTTTTCATGCCTGACTACTGGTGAGTAGTAGGGAGAGAAAGAAAATTACTCTGGATCTAAGCAGATTTAGTCATGTTGGAAGTCTTTACTTGCAAATTTTTTTGTTTTGCTGTAATTGTTTGAGTGAATGAGTATAGTGCATATTTGTTCATGTGATGAGAGAATGTTGAGATGAATGTCTTAGGTATTTATAAAAGGATTAAATAAGTAAACTATAAGTAATTTTTTCAAGGAAAATATGATTATTTTGTTAGTAAAAAGCCACCTGTGTGAACTTTCTTAACTTCAATGAAAAATGTGTAATCACTTGGAATTTGTATTCATTGATGTTTTGCTTCTCTGTCTTAACATGGCAGTGTGCCATACTGCTGCATATTAAACTGATGCCTAAGTGCAGGACATACAGCCTTTTGGGTCAGGTGTTTACAGAATATTTTGATTTTTATTTACTCCTGCTTTAAGAACTTCAGCTTCAGAAACATTTTTACAAGTGTGGATGAAGTTGAGGGTCCTTCAAAAGAGGAGGAAAAGGAGGGTAGAAAATGTGGGTATTGGGGTGTTGTGCAGGTAAGTAAGTAACTAGTATGTGGTAATTTGCCTTAGAGATTTGCAGCAGCTTGGAAACATTTACAGATATAAATAGTAGTAGTACTTCATACACCACTCTTGCAAGGACATGTTCTGCAGCAAGTGGGCACTGATAAGCTTGTGCAACACTGCCTCTTCAGTTTTGTTTTCAACCTAAGGATAAAGTTCATTATTTAACAAGCTTACAGGGCCCAGATTAATACTTCTCAGCTGAACTGTCTTCTCAGTGGAATGAGGTGAATCCTGCCTGCAAATCTTCTTTCTGGAGGAGATCTCCTGGAGCACAGGGGAGTTCCCCCCCAAGAGGCAACCCCATAGAAGCCTCGCCCTGCCTCTTGGCTGCAGGGTGGGAGGCAGGGTGGCCCCTAGTGTCTTCTTTGGCTCTGTGTGGCCTGCTATGGAAGACAACATGGTATTTCAGTTCTCGCTTTGCTTAAGGTGGGACTGGGATAATTGGCCTTGGTGCCTGCAGGGACCCACCACCTCTCTGCCCTGCTGCCCAGCAGGGATGCTCGGGACAGCTGCAGGAAGGAGAGAGTGAACAGTTGTGCAATAGTAGTGACTTGAAGCTTTACCTCCTTGTACCATCTGTGAATATTTTAATAACTCTTATGATTAGTTTACCCTTAGCTCTTGTTCTTCATGCAGTTTTGAATTTTGAACATGCATTGAGTATATGCTGTCTACCCAAGAGATAAAAGTATTATAATAAAAAAATAAATAAAATAATTCTTTATTGTTTCTTTGCTGAAAGTTCTAAAATGAACTGGAGGGGCTACACAGGCATTATGGGCACAAATTAAACTTCTTGGGTTATTAAAATAAAGATATGACAGTAGCAGGTACCTAGAGTATGTTAAAGGTAATAGGGCAACAGCAGCAGGAGTAGGTGGTTGTGGTAACAAAAAATGGTAGCAGTGGTATGGTAAGAATAACTGGAAAGAAGCAATGCAGCTGAGAGGGTTTGCTGTATGTGTATCTTCCTTTTGTTGCATTGTCAAACCTTTAGGATTATGTGAGTATACAAAAGCAATACTGGTCAATTGTCCCATGTAGTTTTATAAGGTTTAAAACTGTATTTATACAAATATTCTTAGTTTTGAATTAGAATGTAGAAAACAAATGAGAACATTGGCCTGTTCTAAAGTACATCACTGAAAGTGGCATTGAGGCCTCTTTACACAGACAGCAATAAAGCATCAAATAGTCTTTGTGCTGTGATTATATTATTTGCTCTTTGTAACACCTTTTCATTATTTTAAATCTGATCTAATAAAAAAATATTTACTGCTAATTAGTGGCTAGTGGAGTTTAAATATTGTTAGAGTGGGAGGAATACCAGAGTGTCAGTTTCTGATGTTTCCTTCTGTCACCGGTTCTTGATGGTGTAATCTCAAACTCATCGGTTTTATGGCCACCTCTAAGTTTATGAAGTGTGCCTTACTGCATTGTGATGTTACATGCACTGCTGAGAGATGAAGCTAGGTTTTCTGCCCTAAAACCAAACATAAACCTCACTCCCAGTACTCAAGCAGTGCTAAATTGAGTGGGTAGAATGTTTTTTTTTTTTCTGCTGTTTCTGTTTGGTCTACTGCAGCTTTCCCTTTCATGTGTGTTTAGCCAGTCTTTTCAGACACACAAGCACACACAAAAAGATGCTGTCTTTTTTTAGAAGCACAATTTGTATCATATACAATAGGAGAGATGTAAGTAAGTCTGTTATGAAGACTAAGCAACACTTCTGCAAACATAATTATTAAACCTTGGCCTAACCTTTTGTGCGCATAGAGTACAATGCTAAGTTCTAAGAGCTTGTAGTATATGCATTCTCGGGTATCTGGTGTAAGCACACTTTTGTGTCTGTGAGGGACTTCCTGGGATTGCTGCTGACAACTGTACTTCTGAAGGTTCTAAGAAATGTTTGGGGTCACTTTAACTGCAGTGTTTGGAGTCTTACAGAAACATCTCATAAAAAATATTGTTTTTACACTCACCTATGTTCAGTGTGTGTTTAAAGTTTTGCATGTTCTTCCAGGGTGTGTGTCTGCTTATTTTAGTAAAAACAAATCCGAACTTCAGGCTGTTGTAGCTCCCATTGATACCCTACATCCAAGATAGGAAGTCTGTCTAGAACCTCATGCTCAGCTACTGCTTTTTTGAATGTGGTCAGTGATTCATTAAAACAAAATGCTTGGAACAAAGGGAATCCAACTGAAACCAGACTAGTATCCTATCAAGTTTAATATCCTTGTTTAATGTAAAAAATGTGCTATAGCTGTTTGTCAAATTAATTTTAAGAAATTCCAAGCAAGGTTGTTATTTCAAAGATGTAAATTCTTTCGAAGTCCAAGTTGCTTCTTAGGAGTTTTGTTTGGCAAGGTATTGAATTTTGTCTAGTGAGTAGGATAAGTAGGATTGTTTTAATAATCTGTGATAAACATTCAATACCTTTTTTTTCTTGTAATTCCACTTCACTTCTAACTTGACTGATACGTGATGCCAAGTTCCCCTCCATATATGTGTATCTGCTTCAAAACCACTAATAGCTGCATAAATTGCAACAGCAATTTAATTTAAAACATTTATAGCTGAAAGGGACTGTGGGGGATTGTTTGTTGAGTTCCCATTGCATATGTATTTGTCAACTTGTTTTCTTGGTTTTTGTTCATCTGTGACCAGAAGCATTTCTGATGACTTAATATTTATGTGTTATTCTGTTTTTTCACCTCTGTTGCATTTCAGACTTTAGTTGGGAAATAGCTAAACTGTAAGTCACTTATTCTTCTACTCCTTCATTGTGATAATTGTAAATTAATCTCTCTAGCTCTATAGTAAAATGTTGGAATTTTTTTTTTTTTTTTTTTTTTTTCTTTTTGTCATTTCCTGACATGTCTAAGGTGGCTGTAACACCTTACAAATATTTACAGACTGCAGTTGCCAGTAGAGGGAATGAATGTTTTGGTAAGATGCTCCTATTTAACAAAGTAACCAAGAAGAATCCTGTAGTTTGGTGAAGGAGGAGAAAGCACAGGAAAACTACCTTTACACAATTAAAGGGAAAAAGTGATAGTAGTTGGTATCTTTTGGCTGTATTGTTGTCCCTGCTGAGTATGGGTGAATTCTGTTTTAGGGTGAATATGTTCTCTTCCTAAGGCAATACAACTGCTGCATGGAGTTGTTTAGACCCTTATTATGGTTAATTCCAATGAAAAAAATATTGCTTGGGGAAGTTACTGAGGTTAATTATCCAGTACTGCCATAGCTGTGAACCACATAGTACTCCATACTGTTCCCATAGTGGCTTCACCTACTTGATGACAGTTTTCAAATAGCCTGACCTCAAGGGTGCAGCTTGAAAACTTTTAAAGGTGATTCACATCCTATTCCTCACTGAATAGAGCAGGACTCTATCCTGGACAAGGGGAAATACTGGTGAAGATATATACTGGACAGTTTTTAGAAGACACCAGAATGTTGCTGGGGAGTAGGGGGTGTGTGTTTATGGTGTCACAAACATGGCATCCCTATGTTACTCCTACATGCTTGTGGCAGCATTGTGAAATAAGTAACTTCAGAAATCATGTAGAGCAAATTCCTTTATATTATTAAATGCTTTAATTCTTAGACTTTCATTATCTAAGAATTGTGCTCTGTAGAGGGGGAGAGAGAAGAGATGAGATTGCTACTGAGAATACATGCAACACTTGGCTATTACCTCTTTTTTTGCCCAGTGGAGCTCCACAGCAACCCCTGGACCTCATTCCAACCCCCCCCCAGCATGCGTGAAAATTTCCAGGATTTGTAAAAATTGTCAGAAACAATAGTTATTCTACTGACCCACTATTTTTAGCATTGGTGTGGCCTCACCTTGAGTACTGTTTGCAGTTCTGGGCCCCACAATTCAAGAAGGATGTGAAAGTCCTTGAATGTGTCCAGAGGAGGACAATAAATCTGGTGAAATGTCTGGAAAGGCACGTCCTATGAGGAGTGGTTAAGGACTCTAGTTTTGTCTGGCTTGAAATAAGGGAGACTGAGTGGTGACCTCATTGTTCTCTATAGCTTCCTGAGGGGAGGGGAGATTGAGAGGGAGGTGCTGATCTGTTCTTCCTGGGATCGAATTGATAGAATGCATAGGAATGGTTGAAAGGAGGTTTTTGTGCTGGGGAGGTTTAGACTGGACAATAGGAAGCATTTATTTACTGAGAGGGTGGTCAAACACAGGAACAGGCTTCTAGAGAGGTGGTCAATACCCCTATCCTGTTAGTGTTTAAGAGGCATTTGGACAATGACCTTAATTTGCTTTACCTTCTTGTCAGCCCTGAATTGGTCAGGTGGTTGGACTAGATGATCATTGTAGGTCCCTTCCAACTAAAATATTCTATTTTATTCTATTAAATGTCGTTCAGAAGAAGCAAAACTGCTCTAGATGTTCTTCAATTTTCTTCTACTTAAGAATTCAGCAGACCAAACGTATTTGTAGCGGACTGCTCTAGCTGTCCAGAATACACTTGCCGCATCAATCACACTATTTAGAGCTAAGAGGAAAACTGGCTAAGTTAGCTGCTGTCTACTTACTCATGTTTGTGTAAACAATTAAATATTTGGGGGGTTTGTTTACTTATGTGTTTTTTTGTTTCAAATTGGCCAAGAGAGACATAGCTGGTAAGTAAGGTTTTTAGTTTATCTCATTAGAAAGACAAGGAGCAGCAATTTTAGGGTCTGAAGTATTTATTACTTCCAGGTCAAATGATGATTTTATTGGGGCTGTGTTATAACTCAAGTAAGAGCTGTTGATCTCTTTCAAAATAGATAGTTAATGCTCAATAACCTTTAAGTATATGGCCAGTGTACACAATCACATGAGGAAAAGGTGTTAGCTGTTTGAGGTGTACTCTCTTTAGAGGGTGAGACTCGCCTTCCTACTTTGCCGATTACATTCTTGGTCTTACAGGATTCTTGCTGAGGAAACAGTGCAGGGGTGTTGTGCTTGAGTTTCCCTCTCCAGGCCTCTTGTGACCCAGAGTGAGCCCGAGTGGGCGCTGCTGTGAACTTGTTCTCCTGTTCACAGAGCTCATAAACACCAAGACCAAGATCCATGCACTTGGATTCACACTTACCTGCACCACTACTCAAACCACGTTGAGCTCCGGGAAGTGTCCATGCAGGTGGTCTCACTTAGTGCTATATGCACACGAAAGAAACTTCACATTGAGAAAGAAAAAAATTCTGACGAGTTTGAAACATAAGGAAAGCCTGAGAAGTGAAGAAAATTGTAGGAAAAAATATGCTTGAACAGCTTTGCTTTTGTTTGTACCTCAAGAAAAAAAAAGAACATTTCTTGCAACACATGTTGGAAGTAATTTTGAGAGATGTTTTTGGGGTTGGATTTTTTTTTTCATTATATTTTTTTTATGAAAATGTTGCCCTTGGAGCTCTGAGAATTCACTTCAGTCTTGACCAGTCATTCTTCTTGACTAACTGCTAAGTACTGTGAACTATGTGATAACTTAGGCCACTCGGCCGCTGTGAATTGCAGATTAGGATACCATGAAAGTCAGTTTCACAAGAAATCCAAGTGTTTGTATTTTGTACTTCTAAAAGGATTGTTCGTTTTTTGGTGTACTGCTGAGAATAAAATCTGTGCTTATTTGCACACTTGCTGCTACTTGGACAACACCACTCCTGCTATTTCTTCTTAAAAATAATGTAGAAAAGAAAACAACGTAACTTTAGTTATTCCAATTATGTGTATTTGTAACTGACTGCAGAAATGTACGTTAGCTGTAAATGTAATAGTAAAAACTCTCGATGGAGACTATTTATTATTTTTCTAGAATCCCTACTTGTGGTTAGATTAGCAGGGTAATTAACTGTTTAAGAAAACTAGGAAGTAAGCTTGAGAGATAGTGCCTTATTAATGTTTGTCCCTTGCGTAGGGACAGATGTTTCCAAATTAAAACGGACCCTACAACTTCCTCTTCACCCCACCCACTCTCCAGCAAATCTTGCATAACCAGCAGAGTGCTGTTGTGTTAAAAACATGACATTTACTTAGTCTCATTTTATTCATGTATGTCAAGGTATTCATGTTAAGATTTCAATATCTCTTCGCCATAAGATTTTTTTAATGTTACTTCCTTTATATCATTAATAGTGATGAAATGAGACTATCTTGTTAATAATCAGCAGGCTTACACTGTTAAATCACAGTAGATTCGGTAAACATGGAGAAGCTTTTTCCAGGAGGAAAGGTACTGATGGGACAGTTTTGTCTTTCAAGTTGGGTGTGTTTCTGGCTGGCTAGAGAAGAGCAAAATGTTGGTTCATTTAAAAGTACCAAGAACTCTGTTCAGGAGAACATTAACACATGCTAAATATCCCACTGATGTGACTAAATGACAGATATCAGCCTGTATTTTTTGTAAAGTTTCATGGCCTTTCATGGATGTTTCATCTAAACTGCTGAGGAGCAGAAGCCAAGAGGTTAGGCTCAAAATGAAATTCTCTGAAGATCTCCTTGCTCACTTACTGGAATATTAATGATGCTGAGTTTGTGTTTCCCACTTTGTGTTCCCAGTTGCAGCTAAAATGTACTTTTTTGAACATGCAGGCTCCTCTTTTGGCTCAGCAGAACCTGGCAGGTGGGCAGCTCCTATCAGTGTTATTTCTTTTTCCTGCCAGGAGTGACATGTTAATCATACTGTGCATATGACATCGTTCAGACCTCTCTTAGGGAGGAGATTCACTGTGTCTGTGCTGAGAAAGATGAGTTCGAAGAAGAGTGTGGACTCAGAGTGCCATTGGACTACTGCAGAGCAGTGAATTTTTTGATAAAGGGTTGTCTCTGCAGTTATGGTTCCCTCCAGGACTGTCGTACTCAAGTTAGAGTAAATGGTGCTTGTACAATGAAAGGGTGTGGGAAGGGATGCATGAAAAAAAGCTTTTATTTTTCTTACCCAAGAAGAGCTACCTATTTCACTCTGATCATCAACTGTGAAAATAATGAGGATTTTTAAGATTGAGAACCTTGCTTTTTTTTGTTGTCCAGGTGGCTGGGCCAGCATGTGATGAAATAACTAAAAACAAATGATAGGGGTAAAGACTGTAGAACAGTTCCAAATACTTTACTTTTCAAGATACCTGCAGATTGGCAGATAAGGCAGTAAGGGGACACTGAACCACGATCTTGGAACAGGATGTGGGGAAGTACCAGTGAAGGATTTTCAGAGGGCAGGAGCATGCTTTAAAGCAAGGAAGAATTAGGCTGTTCTATTGCATCAGGTAGAACTAAAGAATTATGCAAACTTTAAACTGAACAGTCATTACTAATCTGGATTAATAGCATAAAAAGACCTTTTGTAGTAATTAAACTCTTTGAATATCTTAGTTAACGGTTTTAAAAAAATTAATGAAATTTGCCAGTCCTTGTCTCTCATGACGGATGATCTGTATTTTTCCCTTGAGCCTGTAAGTTGCTGCTTTACTTCATGATTGGTTGACTTTTAGTTGGCGTTTATTTATTTTGAGTATTGAAGTCACATAAGAAAAAAAGAATGGTTTTACCTGGCCAGACAAAATGTCTGGATAGCCCTATATGCCATTTTCAACAATACCCAATGTGGACAGTCTCATTGGATAGCCCCTGCTGCACAGCTACTAAACATGCACTGTGTGCCCCACTAATGTGGCAGAGGATGACTTGGAGAGAGATGCTGAAAACCTCATGCACAGAAACATTATGGGGACCAACTGTTAAAACTTTCACCTCTCGCTCCATCCTCCCCACTTCCTTCCAGGTGAAGCCCTTTGGCTATGGGCATGAAGATGTTGCCCGCTGAGTCCTGACCCCCTAAAGTTTCTTTTTTTAATCCTGTGTCCTGTGAGCTGCCCTGCTTGATTCCCCTATGGGGGACAGTTTGTTGTGCAACATCCAGCTGATTTGTCCCCAAACCATTCCATGGAAACAACTTGGGGGGTTTGTACTCTGCTTGTTTTGTTTCTTCACCTTTGTGTCCCACAGACCTTGGTTATGAGAAGCCTTGAAAGCTTTGTGTGTGAGTCTATACCTGCTGCTTGTTCCTTCACCACCTAGAGACTTTGGAAAACCCAGCAGCAGGCATCGAATGTTCACAGGTCTCCCAGGCTCATCATGGTTTTTTGTAGTGAAAGGGCAACCATGGCAACATGCAGCTGGCTACAGACACTCTTCTGGCTCTTCCAGTACCTCTTAGTTAGTTTTCTTGGCTGGACTATTACGTCTCTTTTTATTCATGCCCTTCCTATCCGAGGCCTTGCCAAATTACAAGATCTACTTGACAACCTCCTTCTGAGCAAAGAAATGGGGAGTGTCACTACATGCTTACAGTCTGTTGGCAGCAGGGCAGCTTGTGGACTTCCTTGCTATAAATGATGAGATGTGGGGAGGGATTGTTTTGTTTTGTTTTCTTTTATTTAATAGCTTTCCGTTGACTTACCTCCAGTGTGTTGCCCAGGTCCTTAGTGAGCCCACAGAAGCTTCTGATATCAACACCTTTCTGTATTGCAAAGTTTGGCTTTGAGTGGATATTCTGTTTAATATATGTAATAGGAAATTAAGAAACCAAATAATCCCCCAAACTGAAAGAAAAGTCCTTTTGCTTGTCTTGAGACTGACATCTGTTAATTATGTGTGAAACTTGCCCAGTCCTTGCCCTGGACAAAACAGGGAGCAATTCTTTCCATGGTGCTTGTTGTTTTATTGCGTTCCTCTCTTTTTCAGGATAAGATCTTTCATTTACATAATGAAGCTGTTCCTTAGCTTTGATCATCTGACTCCATACCTTTCTTAATTCTCTGTAAGACTACAGAACAAGAGGAGGGGAGAGCTAGGAGTGCACACAGGATTCCAGATGTGGGACACCACAGATGTGTGTGGGGACATAGTGATGTTTTATTCTTTTTCTTAACAATTCCACTTAAATGTATTTATTTTAAAAGACTGTCTTGATTGTATTTTGTAATATGTCAGACAGGAGAATGATTAAAATGCCTCTTTTAAAGAACTACTCATATTTATACAGAAGAACTGGATGTAGGAAGGCATTTCATAGTTATTATTACTTCCTCAGAATTCACATAAAAACTGTTCTTAGGGGCCTGTTTCAAGATGATGTACGATTATTTAACCTGTGTGTTCATTATGCTCTGAATGTGTTTTTCTGCTTGCCACATGTGCACAGTGAGAGATTTAATGGGGCTAGCCATCTTCTGAGTTATAAAACATGAGCTGCATATTTAATATCCTTAATGATTTTTAATAAATGAGAGGCAGTTTCACAGTAAACTGTGAAATATGCCAGCAGTCTTGCAAAGATGGTTTATACCTGTTAACAATAAGGTGTTACTGTCAGGCAAGATTTGTGAGAACTTGGTTACGTGCACTAGCTAGGTGCATATGAATAGACAAATTTATCAGGAACCTACCCATGATTGCAAATTTTTAGATACACGTCAAGCCTAGCCTAAAGCATAAGAATATAAGAAATACCCCACTGGGGACAAACTGATGATCTAACTAGGTAAGTGTTTGGCTTCTGTCAGTCTCAGTAGCACATGGTGTTCTGTATGAGAAGTACATTTGGACTTAGTTGCTTTCTGCAGTTCACTCCCCTCATACCCTCCTAACATCCACAGTTGTTGGGTGGGGGATATTAGAAGACATGCCCCTGCCTCATTTTGTCCATGAATGCATCTGGTTTCATAGTGAATATGCTAAGAGTGTTTAGTAGATCCTCAATTACTTCATACCAGGGTGGTCCCAGCTTGGGTGGAGTTGCTTTGAAGTATCAGTGAATACTTATTCTACAGCTAATATTTCTACTTCTCCCTTCTTTGAGTCTTGTGTGTTACACAGGTACAAAGGGTATTTTCAGCACTTAGAAAATAAGATCTGCTGTTTATTTTGGGATCTGGAATATATGTCCTGAAATTACTACAGACCAAACTAAGGAAGAAACATGAACGTTTCATTAAAATCTTTCATGCTGTATCTCAATGCAATACACATGTGGTTTCCATATTTTAGACAATCACGGAGACTGGGTCCAATGTCAGATTTCCTTAACCATCTTTACTAAGAGGCTGATTTTATTTTCATCTTTAGACCTCTATTACGTCAATGATGTCTCTTCACTTGCTGTCTGCCTGTGGTTTTGCCAGCTTTGGGCAGTATCTTCCCTGTAAGTTGGAGTAAAAATCTGTAGCCTTTTCAAGATGCTTGTGATGTCTGGAACTCTTTATTTTTATTTGTAGGAAATTTCCTCTTCCAAATGCCACTTAAGTGAACACAAGTGCAGTGTTGACTGCAAGGGTAAACCAGGAGATACTCTCTTGCTCTTGATGCCCTAGTCCATAGAAAAGTATGAGAAGAGTTGCAGGAATATTTAAAGGCAAGTGGTGGAATCAGATCTTAAACAGCTGGATCACAGATTTCCCTTAATTCCATTTTCTTCTTTATGTGGCGGAAGGAGAAGATAAGGGAATCAAGGGAAACCCTTCAGATAAGGATTATATAATTTGAGCTTTAGCAGCTATCCAGTACTCTACCACCTTGGAAACTTCTGTCTTCTCCTGACAGAATTTGTAATCTAGGGTTTGGATTTAGTTTTTTTCTCCTTGTACTCCATGTTCCTCCTTGTTAGAGAATTATCATGTGCTGCTCCATCTGAGGAATTTGGGCAACTTGCTAAGGGTCCCACTGAGCCATGTATCTTTAAATCCTTATTATTTTCTTAGAGCTATCTTCTAACAAGTGATGTGTTAATTAAAGTGGAATTTCTTCTGGATAATCATCAGAGTTTTGTTCTAAATATTTGTTCCATGTTTGTGCTAACCTATTCAATTCTGCTATTATTCTGCATATTCTGTATTACAACTGTGAAAACTGTATTTAGCTTTGATTTTATTCTCTTTCTTTCCATAAATATCATGCACAATGAATTCCTCAAAATACGTTACATGCATTGTCACACAACCCCCAACTTAGACTGTTTAACACATGCTCTTGTGAAGACTTACATTTTTATAATCACTGTATATATTTAACTTTTCTA
Source organism: Piaya cayana (assembly GCA_013389865.1). Lineage (NCBI taxonomy): Eukaryota > Metazoa > Chordata > Aves > Cuculiformes > Coccyzidae > Piaya > Piaya cayana. The sequence goes on from WAAB01008174.1 coordinate 100,234, forward strand.
CTACCTATTGAGGAAGCTAATAAAAAGAAAGCTTATTCTGAGCCTGAGCATGGTATGTTTATTAGTTAACTCATTTCATTAAAATGGGAATTTCCCTTTCATTTTATGAGTTAGTGCAGAGGTGAAGTATTTAAAGAGAGTGTAAAGTCTTAGTAAGATACAGAATTAATTGCTTCACTTAAAACTTGCATGTTAAGCTAAGTAGTAATTTTGAAAGAAAAACTGAACTAATAAATGTTCATTTTGATAATGATCAAAGGGACTGAATTTTAAGTAGAACTACTCTTACCCACTGCTTACCACTTATTTTCCCATGACCTTTCATATAATCAGAATTATTTTGCAGTCAGTGTCCTGATACTTTGAAAGGGAGATGCCTTAGGTGGACTGCAACATTGGCCTCAGCATCTTCTAGGATGTTGAAGAAAGAAGAAAACACTACATTGTCTCTCTGGCTCTACTCAATGTGAGAAATTTCTGCTACTGTGTTTGAGGGTACTTACTTTATTTCACTCTGAATTCTGGGAGAGCTGTACCTGGACAAATGTGATGTGAGTTTGTTGGGTTTTTAAAAAAGTCTTTAATTATTCTTTTTGTTATTGAAATTGTGGTGTTTTTACTTAAAAGTTGTCTGCAGTAAATTAATTTTCTGGTATAGTTATGCTGCTGTAAACAGCCCTGATATAAAGGTGTAATTGATCAAACCTTTCTGGGTCTAGCTATAGGAGTTGAAGAAAGTAGCGTGTATGAGTAACAAGTGACTGCATTGCATCAGGCCTGTGGTAAATAATGCTGTACTTACAGAGTAAATTTGACAGAAGGGGTGCTCCAGCCAGAAGCCTGCACTAGTTTTCACTCTTCCTTCTATTAGTATTGGAAAAACTAATATGGGGGAGGAGGTAAGCCAGTGGTACTCCTTTTGACTGCAACATGGATTTATGCTCGATTATAGTGACTGTGCAATGGTTTATTTGAGTATTTTTAAATGTTAAATAAAACACTTACTGCAGAAGATGGCTCAGGATAACTATTAAGCTCTAATTCATATTTCTTTGTGATTAGATAGTACTGTGGGTTGTGGTCTGTGTATCAAGAGAGCAATCTGATTAATGATATTTGTACACAGGTTAATTATTGTGACCAGATCCATGCAGTTCATGATCAGCTAAACTTATGCTGACAATTTCTAAGCCCATCCTGTGGAGCTTATTATTTGTGTTAGTTTTGAATGGAGATAGTTGTCCAAAATAATTTCTGTGGAAGTACTGTAATTAAAGTCATTATGATCCCAACTAAACTAATGGAATTATATATAAACAAATATTGTTTACCTTCTACTTTGTATCTGGACTTTCAGTGACATGAGTTTGGTGTCTAGAAATGTTTCTCTTGTTCTGATATGATGATTCAGTATCAATGTTTTGCTGTTATTCCATATAATACACTAGCCTAGAGCCAAGTTAAATCTAACAGTATTGACAGATCTTGCAGTCATAGATGGGTGTTGTATATGAATATATACACTAAAGTTTGCGATTTCAATACAAAGCATGTGTTAAGAAGTTACACAATACAGGAGTTTAAAATTGACTTCTTTGTGATGTTCCACTAATAATTGGGCACTTTGGAGTTGCCTGATTTTCAAGGACATTGAAAAGATCACACACAGTCATTGAGAAATACCCACAGTTGTATTGTCTTGAGTCCAGAGGACAGTCTTCAGTGGGCATGGGCCTATGACTAGTTTCCCGAAACATAAGGAGTGCTGCTTTTTCCCTTATCTGCTCCTCATTCTTATCACACTTCCTAGCTGGCTCCATCCTATATATTTCACCTCAGCAAGCAGATGGCAACAAAGCTGCAACATCTGTCACAGTGTCTCTTTGATTCCTTTGGCTCTTCGTATAACAAATTGGTTGCCAGTACAGGTCCCTCTTAAGTGTTCTTTCTGTCCATCTCTCTTGCTAGCTTCAGTTCATCTGTCTTCCTGCTTCTCACTCTCTTCTCTGAGATCCAGGTTTCAGCTGCAGACTCTAGATCTGTTCTTTCGCCTAGTGTCCTTTCTTTTCTCACTTCCTTCTCAGGGCAAAGTGACCCTTTTTCTGCTTTCTGTTCTTTACATTCAAGTTTCTTCTTTTTAGCTGTTTGCTCCGAAATCACTTAGAAAAACCTCAGTGCTCTCGTTTCATGACCTGCTGCTGCAGACCAGAGCTATACCTGCACACTGAATCTTGTTCAGCAGCTTCAGTGAACATGTACTGATAGTTTGTTAAACATTTTTGTGTTTTAATAGAGCAATCTGCTAGTCTTTTCTGGGTATTCATAAGCTGTAATGCTTATTTGTTGGGCAGATTTGCTGAAGATGATAAAGCATGCCCCGAGGCACCCTCAGTTTTTTTTCTCTCTCTTCTCTATCACTCCAGATCATACTTCCCGTGTCAGCTTAAGATGCTACAAATCTTCATGTAGGAGGCTGTACTATTTTAGTGTGGACTAGAAACAGGCATTAGGACCATTCCTCAGTGGAAAAATCAAGCTTCAGTTTGAAGTCTGTCAAAACCTTTGAATAAACAGCTAGAAAGGAGATCTTCTGTGTGGAGAAATTGGAGCAGTTCCAGCTGAAATTAACCGCTTAAACCCACGTAGTTAAGTGCTGCTAGTACAAACAACATTTCCATCACCCACTGGCTTATTTGTTGCTTGCACTGTCACTTCCCAAGTGCCAGTAGGAATATATGGGATCTGTAGGGGGAATTGAGTCAGGAATGTGATTTGAGTGACAGCTTGCATGGGGGTGGAAGGTGTGAGGGTTAAAGAGTGCTCAGTGGGACCACTTTTTCAGTCTCATTTACCTCTTGGCTTCTCACATGCTTGTATGCACACAGGAGATGAGGACTTGTGGGAGGGCAGGAATAACCGATTAGCTGTAGAGTGGAGGTAGGTGGGGTTTTTGGTGGTAATCTAGGACATTCATTGATCAATAATTTGAGATCACAGTGGTACAGTTAACTCATCTGCAAATACTTATTTTAGTTTCACTTTACAATGTCTTATGGAAAAATAGCCTTAGAGCAGAAAATACCTCGAAAGAAGGCAGTGATTCTTAAGAAAACATCTGTGATTATTGATTGGCTTTATCTCACTTTATCTGCTTAAATGTTAAGCAACTAGGTCACGCTGTCTGGGCTCCTGTTGTAACTAGAAGACAGAGACTGGCATCTATGATGGATATGTGTCAGGACCTCATCAGACACAGTTTCAAGGTTTCTTCAGAAATTTCAAGTTTCAAAAGTTGCCACTTTTAAATGGGCACACTGATTTGGTAGGGGGCACTAAAATAAATGTGCATGCATTTATCTTGTGTAACTACAGCAAGTCTCAGTTGTGTTCAATGTTTTCCATATCTTCTTTGCTGAAATTGCTGAGGGATTTTTCTTAAGTATATGAAGCTTTTGTCCTCAGACCAAGCTTGAATTGTTGCTAAAATACTGAAGCTTTGCTTAATGTTTAATTCCTGTCAGCTGGAGTTTTAAAGAGAAGTGGCTGAAGTAGAAGGTGAAAGGGATGAAGGAAAACAACAGCAGTGAAGATATGGAAACTGCTCTCCAGTTATTTCTGCAGCTCCATCAGTGTGTAGCTGGAAGCTAAAGTTAACAGAAACACTTATATTACCATTCTATGCTGAGACATTCTAAAGCATATTTTATATTTTTTAATAAGCTGTGTATTGGATGAATGCATCTGATATCTAACAACACCTGTTGTCTTGATTCTTGTTCAGTGCTAGTACAGTGGAATAAATGAAGAAATAATTTTAGTACAGAATTTCCCAAGATCATATAGCTTTATCTTAATGTATTTTTCTTAATGTATTTTGTATATAGATGTTAGTCACTTTTTAAGTCTATGGAATACAAAATTATGAGTAAATTACTTGTGTTTTTTTATGAAATTATCTTTTCTGATTTTATTGTTTGGTTACAGTTCAGAAAATACAGAACCACACAAATTTAAAATGGCAAGAGAGTCTTAAAAATAGGTATTTATTTCCAATTTTAATAAGGTTTTTTTTGTTGTTAACTGCCTATTTTTACGCAGTGTCCAAAACTTTCTTAACAGCCCTAGGAAGGAGACGCTTTGAGATGGTAAGCTGTTTTACAGGAGTTGGTTATTATACTTGTTACAGTCTTGATGAGAATATCATATCTAGGTGTATGTTAAGACTCCAGAATATTAACATCGTGTGTTTATAAATATTTTATACCATCAAGGTTTTAAGTCTGTGTACTCATATGTAAACATACTATTGAAATCTAGTACAGTAGAGCGCAGCAAATGCGTGTTATCTGGAAAACTGATTTTATTTCGAAGGAACACATTTTCAAGTCAAAGTCACTTTTTTGTTTAGAGAAGCTTTGCTAATTGATAGCTGCCTAAGTGAACAGTCAAATCACAGTGTCTAGTCTATTGGATATGGATGAATAGGTGGCTGAGTTGAGCTAACTTTGGCTCCTCTCACTTAAAATATCTCATTGCATTGTCTGTCACTTCATAGTATAGAAGTTGACAAAGATAAGCATGAGACGGGAATAATAAAGTTAATAGCCTTTCTTTTATTAATCTCATACCTTTAAGTAGTTTTCCAGGTCCTTATTCCCTGATCTGTACATGAAGCACATGCATGATTATGATTTGCTCCATAACTGAATGTGACTGTCCACAAATGTACCTTTAGGTATGCTTGGAGATCTTTGTGGCAGTGCCAACAAATCAATGGCCTATGCTCGGCTAACTCAGATACCAAAGTTGGGGTCTTTTTAACTTCTGTTCCTACCAACTTGGTTTGTCTTCATCCTTTTTTAATAAACCTTTTATTTTGAGTAAAGAAGTGAGAGCTGAATCACTTCTCTCACACTAATTAATTTTGTCCAAGTCAGAAGTATTTCACAGCTATCTTTTCTCATATTTGCCCCGAACTGTGGAGTGTAGCGTAACGTATCTCTCCATTTTAAATAGAAATAGAAGATGCTTTTAGTAGACTATGATTACAAAAAGAACCCTAATTGATTTTTACTTGAAGGGCAGTTGTCTGTCCCAGTGCTCCATGTGATAGTTTCATAGAAAATGTTACAAATTAGGAACACTGAATGCAACACCCTGCATTCTCAACTCATGTTTTTAAGGCAAAAGTCTGTTTAACTTTGTTAGAAAGAAGGGTGGAAATGAATCAATTAATACTGTTACTTCAGATCCACTGGAGTGCTTTGATTTTTCAGCATGATAATCCTGATCCTGTCAGGCCTCATATTTAGAATTGGCAGTGAACATTGGCAGAAACAAAGCGTTAGAGAAAGCATTTTCTTGAAAGCGTGGAAACTTTGACTTAAAGAATAGTTCAATTATCATACCATGCTAGTTTGAATAGTCTTAGTAATAAATTGCAGTGATGTTCTATATGGCCTATAAAGATAGCAAGAGCAATAAACAAGCATTTATTACTGTTGCAGAAGTACTTCCTATGTCACTGTTATATTCTGCATCACATGCAAAGGATTTTTGCACCGTGTTGTAGTAAAATGCTCGTAGTCCCAAATGTGAAAAAACGTGAGTCCAGCAAAGCAGAATGAGTCTCTAAACTCATGATATTTTAAACAAAGTTTTGATTTGTCTTCTTTTATTTAAGATTGAATGTAACTGTTACAAAGATAGAAGACTAAAATAATGGGAATAAGTAGTATAAAAGATTTAAGAGCCACAGTAAATACATTTCTATGTAGTCGATCATCAGAGTGTTGTCACTGAGAAAGGATCATAAGAACTTTGCATATGTAGAAGGGAACAACAGTGAGTTGTGGAAGAGATGTACCCTACTCTTCTGTCTGTGGCACTAGTATGAGGCTACAGGGCTACTGTCTCCAACTTTGGTATCTACAGGTGAATCTGCACTGAAAAATTGGAATGAGGGAAAGAGAAGCATAACAATAAAGAGAGAGGAAATTAACTTCGAGAGTATTAAAGAGTTGGAGATCCAGGGATGACTGGAAAAAGCATGTAGGAATCTCTGGAAAAAAGAAAATGTAACATTGCAAAAGGCATAGCAGAAATTAGAAACTTCAAGTCTGAGACACTGGTATTTTTCTTCTAAACTGTGAGAGGGACTAATCTGTGGAATAAACTCTCAAGGGAAATCTATTCCGATTGTTGGGTCTAGGTGATCTCAGGTAGGAGCCTTTTTTTCTAAGGAGTTCGATTTAGTGCTGAGAGATAGAAATGAAAATGGCTGGAGTATGTGATCTTTCTTTGGTGTACCTGACCCTGCAAGCAACATAGCTTTGTACAGGAACACATAGCGTGACATGCCAAAATCCTCTTCAAAAAAGTCTGCCTCCAATTACAAAAAGTTATTACAAATACCATACTGAAGGCCATCTCAATTAGTATTAGTATTTCATCTGGTTGTGTTGTGAATACTGAAGGACTGTGTTCAAAGTGGTGAGATCCTTTTTCCAGTTTTACCCTTTGGCTTCCTTCAGGTGGCAGATTAGGGCTGAGCCAGGGTAACTATCCCAACAAGTTTATTTTCTAGTTACATACTCAACCATCCCAAGTTTGTTGAATTTCTTTGTTATGGCTGTTAATAGCTTTGGCCTCCGTATTTTTCCATGGCAGTGAGTTCGAGTTGCATCATGTCACAGAATCTTGCGGGGAGCTGCCCCATGCCCTGATCCCCGTCCCTGTCTTTATAATAATTGTGTTATTAATTGTTTCTTTCTATTTCAACTAGTTCTTCTTTTTGTAAAACATAGTGTATAATCATTTGAGTATTACTACTTATAATTTTACATGTATTTTATAGCTTTTGTGTAGAAACAGTTTGGTATTGTGGGTTGTTCTCTTTGTCATTGTCTGCTTGTCAGTTCTTGTTTTCATTTTGAAGTGGGTGATTTGAATAGTGCAGGATATGAGAGAACATGGGGAATTAATGCAGTGTAATCATACAAGACCAAAATGTAGCTACTTACTGTTAAATCAGCTGATAGTAGCCATTTATTTTATTCAAGTGATGTGTCCAAACTTGACTTCACCCTGAGACACATTCAGCTGTGAGTAACATACAGCTGTCTCTCTCAGTTGTAATAGCTATATATCACGTCATGTGATCAGAGATTGCATGCTGCCACTTATGAGTTCTTCCTGTCCTTACTTGTCCTCTTACAAGCACACGTGCTGCTTTTATGTGAGTAGACATCATACCTCAGTAAACTGGAGCAGGTATTATCATGATGTACACTTATAGTTAACTGAAAAGCTGTGATCTTTCCATAAATGTTATGATAGGAAGCAAACTGTACGAACTATTCATGCAGCCCCAACTTGCCCTTCTTTTTACCCAGAAGTATCTGAAAAAGAGTATAGGAGGGAGGGAGCTGAAGATGGGTGCAGAAGGAGTTATTCTAATGGGCCAAATCCAGCCAGTAATTTTGGGCACCTCAATCCAAATGACCTTTCTGGCTTTGGAACAAGTATTACATATTTTAGGTTTTTTGTCATTGCTGTGTTTTGTATAGAAGCATATATGAAAGTGTGAATTGTGAATGCCTCCAGGAGTTTAAAGTCAAACAGTAAAAGCTTTGTTTGAAGATGAAAATAAGATTTGGCAATATTGCTAACAGGAAAAAAAAAAGAAGCTTTCAATCAGTGTATTTAGGAAACAATGATAATTTATTTTATAATTAAATATATATGTACCACTTTTTCTAAACTAAGTATGCTAAAATGCCTGGAGTAAACTCTGCATATAAAAACATGTGCCTACTCTGATTTGTTAAGGAATTTAAAAATAATAAACTACAGAAGTTAAATGTATAAATCTAAGAGTTATTTTGGCTTATGTTTTTATTATTTACTCAATTGTATGTCCCAAATAGATGTATTAACTCAGTAGTTACTCTGGGCTTGCACTAATGTGAAAACAGAACTTGATCCTTTATTTTGTCCCGGTCTACCAACTTACATGCAGAGCCACAGGCAGAAGTAAACAAAATATGTAGCCAACCATCCCTAGCACAAATCTCAAGGCTCTACTCTTAGTTATATTTTTGAGTAAAAGATCAAGGGTCTGATCTTTTAGTGGCAGTGAAGTGGGGAAAGAAAGCAACAAACGGCTAGAGGCCAGATCTTGTGAGCTGGCATGATCATACTCAGAAGTACCTAAGAAGGTTGAAGTACCTAAGCTAGGCCTGGAGGCAGCCAGGGTTGCTGCAATTCAATTCTTGTTTCGGGGAGGCGGGGGGGGGGAGGGACGGACACACGGACAAACCCAAACAGTACACTCAAACAATAAAACTCAAAACTGATTCTGCTTTGTTCAGTGTGTGAGTTTATATGTATGTAAACCCATATTAATTGCTACTGAAAGTGAAGACCTACAGAAACTCTTATTTTGCTTCTGTAATTTTCAATAGCCAGCTGTTCAGTTTAGGGACACTGTGGGAAGGGAGGGTTAGAAAGCTGGTACAGCCTTGCATTTGTTGAAAGACATCTGTGCTTCAACCCCTGCTTAAGGTAAATAATAGGGTATTATACATCCCAGAAGCACATAGCTTGGGCACCTTCATGAAGTTTCTTGAAGAATTTTATCTATGCTTAGTTCTGTGTTGCAACAGTTATTTCAGTGTTAATGCACTAGGTAGGCAATTTGCTATTAATTCATGCATCGTCACAAACTGCCTTCACATTTTGTTTGAATTGGAAATAACTTCCATGACTAAATGTGTCATGCAGTGTAGGAGCAGTGAAAACAATGCCAGGCTTTCTTAATTCAGGTGTCTCACTACCGGTTTGAACGCTTACTTTGAGTATTCACTGTTTGAATAACAGCTGCAATATACACTTGGAATTCTAGTTCCAAAAAATATGTATCAATGTGCAGCATGTGGAAGTATATTTCTGATCTGTGTGTGTGTTGTGTTGCATGCATAAACTGCAAGCTGGTAATTCCAACCCTTTCTGCTAGCAGCTGTGATTTCAAGATATGTATCTCCATTTTGAATTTGCTAGCTGTAGTTGAATTTTCTTGAGCTGATGACCCTATATGTGATGATCGTGAACTCGCTGGTGGTAGTTACAAGATTCAAGATCTGATTCAGAGTTTCTGAAGTTAGTGAAAAGATCTAACGATGGTTTCAGTAGGCTTTGGATTAGTCCCAGTGTGTGTAGTTACATTAGTGGGACAAAAGTGTATACTTCAAGATGCTATAGAAGTTAAAAGATACTGCCAAGAAATTATTTTCCCATGACTTTTAAGATTGAAGTACATTAATATTATTAGGCAACCATATAAGGACATGTGAAAATTTAACAAACTATTTGATTTCTTTTTAATATTTGTGAAGTTGAAAAGACAGTATAGAGTAACTTTGAGTGATGCGAACTTTTTTCCACAGCATAAACAAATGCAGGTATTCCAGAAGATAAGGGATTTGCAAGATTCTGAGCAAAGAGTTTGTTAGTACCATCTGAGGACTTCAGTGTGCTTGTTAACTGAGTTGCATTTTGAACACAGTCCAGCATTTACCTGAAGGCTGTATTAGAAAATTAGTCACACAAAGCTGTGTTGAGAGGGAACAGCTTCATATGGGTAATTTAACCCATGCAAATTCTAAATTAGCAGCTGGAAATTATCTTCTCTCTGCATGGACTATGGAACTGGGAAACTTGAGTTTACTGAATGTCTAAAGTTAAGTGGAATGTATGTGTATGGAGTTTTTTTTAACTTATTACAAATCCTTCCCTTTTGTGTTAAGGTCAAATTTGTTTCCTCTACCATTTCTTTTGAAGGCAGTTTTAAAAATATTGGTCTCTTTGGTTCTTGACTTGAATCTGGCTTTCATTTGTTTGGATTTGTGGGAGATTAGAGTTTGTTAGGAATCCACTGTTCATGGATCTGCTATGCTTGGATTTCACTATGATGAATCTGCATAGGCTTCTCTTAATCAAGATAGGCTGGAACGCTATATCTTGGGTGTACCTCTCATCTCTGAGAGAGGACATGCAGAGACCCCAGGCATCCAGTAGCTTAAACATCTTTAAGAAACTCCATCTGTACAGTTTCTTCAACTATCAGACACAACTGAGTCAATGAGCAACTTGGGATTTTATGAGCATTTCTAAGACCTTTAGGTTCCTAAAAAGATAGAGTTGCAGAGACTGTGACAGAGCCTCTCCACACACTTGTCTGCTTCAGTTTTTCACCAGTACCATTTAGAGAGCTTTGGAGGAACAACCAAGATTTCTCTGCTTGAGCTGCTGAGGTGGAAGTTCCTTTTTTTCTCAGCTGGAGTTGTAGTAGTTCAAAATACTATCGTGCTATGAAACCATGTTCCTTCACTGTTGCACCAGATTTTATTGTCTCATGAGATCTCTTACAGTATGCCTTTGCTTTCCTCACTACTTTATGAATCCAGGCAGTTAGTCTTTCTTCCACTTCTCACTGAAAATTACTTATTTTGATTTGCAGTATTTATGGTTTGTTCTCTTGCATTGTCAAACAGTAGTCCAAACAAAAAAGTTGAGATGACATCCTGACAGCTGGGTACACTGGAATGCAACAGACCGGTATGGACTTAATATACTATTATCTAATGCAATATTTCATTTAGCCTCAGTGTTTTGTGAAGCCACTTTTAGTTAATACATTTTATCAGATTTTTGTCCTTTTTTTTTTTGATCACTATTCTTTTTGGAAATAGATATTTTTCTTTAGACAGGTGACTGATCCAACCTCATTTTGTGTTCTTAAAAAGTTTGGATGTCTTGGTGTTACTTCAAAAAAATTGTCTTTAAAAGCTTAAGTCTTCGAAGAGCTGATTATTGCTACAATCTCTGTAATACCATATCTTGAGTTATGTAACAATTTTCTAACTATTTCAAAATCTAAGCAATAATACCAAGAGGGAGATTTAAAATTAGTGTGTATGCCAAGCAAATGTCAACAAACAGATGATAAGGATCATACATTTTCATTGACTCAGATTTGTTTTCTTACTAACAAAGGTTTTCTGCTTAGTCAAAACTTAGATATGTTTTTATGAGTGCAGTGAATAGAAAGGAAAATATCTGTTTATCAGATATTGGAATATGCACCTTGAAAGGAAAATAGTTTGATTGTGTAAACACTGTCTCCTGAGAAATCTTAAAACTTTTTACTGTTGAAGGTTTCTGTTTGTGTATTTTTCTACTCACCACATCAAGTCTGGCATAGTTGAAAAACTATGCAATTTAGTGACTTTATAAAAAATGTGATACCTGTTTAATTTTTTTGTATGCATTAGTACTCACTTAGCAATAATTGTTGTACAATTACAGCTGTGTTAACAGCGTTAGGTATTATTTAGGCCTTTCAGTGTGTTTCAGCTTCTGTCGTAGTTGCAAGAGCAGAACCCTGCCTCAGAGGGCTTTTAGGTCCAAACAGAAAATGGGACAGAAAGCAATGTTGCTTTTGTGTCCACTTAGCAGTTCTGTGTGGATTCCTATCCACTTTACTGTAACCTTGTTTACCCTAACAGTTTGTGATCTGTCATCAAGAACAACAATGTATGGCTGTTGATATATAGGTATAAATATTATTTACTTCTGTTTTCTTTGGTCTAGACCAAAGCCATAAAGGGGATACCTCTTGCAGTAGAATTTCTCATATGGAGAAGATTAGGTTAGTCTTTGTGGCTTTATCTTTTATTTTATTTAGAAATAGCATTAAGATTCAATAGTGAGCTGTTTCAGAGAGCATTTCAAATTATGTGCTTAAGAGTTTTACTTCAATTTCTAAAAGATTTTTAGCAGGTACATGAATTTAAACTTGAATTATATTAAAAGTGGGACTATAAGTAATTCTCTTTTTAATTCTACCTAAAATTAAGTAGTTTAAAAGAGCAAAACATTTGAGCTAAGTTATATAAATGTGAACTCATCTAGAGTTGTAGCAATAGTGTCTTTATTATAAGGGAGAATTCTTTCTGAAAAGCTAATATTGCTGCTTTTTATGACATGATTATTGTGAAAGGTGCTTACTCTAAACTGTCATGCAACTCAAAGAGGCTGGTGATTTGATTTTAGTATATCTCCTTCAGATTAAAGCCATAATGTGACACTGAATATGTTCGGATAGGCTTGATTCATACTCACATAACTTTTAGGACTTTAGAACATTTTTGATAATTAGAAAATCACAGTTTTAAAACAGCATCTTATTTACAGGCAACATTTAGTTTTCTGTCTGATTCACTTTTCAACTCTTGAAAGACAACTGTACTCTTTCTGATATTGTTTAAAGCACTAGTGTAGTTAAAATACTTAAAAGCATTATGTGGAAACTGAAAGAAAGCTGTAAAGTTCCCATTGCTGTCTTCCTGATTATCAGTAATCTAAAATTAGCAGTCTAGCTATTTTAAAATTACTAATTGTTAATTTCTAAGCATTATCATCAGTCTTGTGTTACTCACAGTGGTTAATTTGATTTTGCTTACATTTTTTTCCTTTCTACAGTGATACATAGGAAATCATAGTCATGTTGTGTATGCTAAATGTAAATACCAGTTATCTCACTACATTATGGGCTTATTCAAACAAAAAAAGTCTATAGCAAAGGCTCCTTTAAGTGCTTCTGTAAACTCCCTTGAGGAGATGGCTGACTGGACTCGACCATATGAATTATTGCAAACAACAGCAAAGTTGAATGAGTTTGGTTAATACTCTCTGTTATTTTCTCTTCTTAAATCTTCCACTTCAGATCACTCTCTCTGTAAGCAAGAGGCTGAAGATTTTTGGAGCGTGATAAGTCACAAAGGCAGTACTTCTGCTTACTGTGTCTCAAATCCAGTTCTATAGATTCAGACATTCCTTGTATATTTTTGGTTCATCATTCAACAAAACTGGTGAATGTTTCATTATTGATTTCAGTGAGGGCTGGACCAAGATTCTGCATTTGCATAGCAATCTCTTTTTTTAATTGGTAGTGTCATTTGAGAAGCTCCACTTGTCCATGTATGGTTTGTGAATTTTGCATTATTTAGAGTGATGTACAAACTTTTGTTTTGTTTTTGAGAGAAGGAGGAATGATTTTGGGTTTTGTGTCCTGAACTACCCTACTTTATGTGAAAGTAAGGTATTGTCTTGTATTACTTTATATTAAAGTTTACTTTATTTTTCACCACACTAATGATATTCCAGGGTTTTTACTACTTCAGTGTAAGGCTACCTCACTATCATAAAATATTTTATTAAGCAACATGACAAAATAATTTTTAAACTAATGCCATAATTTATTTTTTCATTGCTTAGTAAGCTATCAAATGCAAAGTTTTAACTTAAAGATGATTCCTAGTGCTACGTGTATGAATCTTAAGTAGAAATGTTGGTGTTGGGGTGCATGTATTTTGACTGTATTATTTCAAGACTACATTTTCCTCTCCAAAAGCTACTATACAACTGTTTCTTCCACAAAGAACTGGTTTCTGCTGAAAAGTCTGTGTGATGCAAGCTAGAAATGGAGCATCATTTTGTGGCTAAGCCATAGATATGTTTTTATGTAGAAGAACTGCAGGGATGAGTGGCTTATATCTGAATTCATAAATGGAAAAAGTAAGAAGACAGAAATGAGTGTTGTGCTGGCTAAAAGCTTGCATTTCACTGTTGTGGCCTAGTATTTTAGCATCTTAAAACATAAATACATTTCTGTCTGTTTGCATGGTCACAACATATATGCTTATATATGTGGCGTTACATTTAAATTGTATTGATATCCCTTGTGAAAGTGATACTACACCTTAAACAAGCATTTGGAATTGTTTCATTAGTCACAAGAACTGTTCCCTTTTATTCTCTTTCTTCTTCCTCATCCTCTTAAAGTACCAGGTAGCAATATGGTAGACAAGAGTCCTGATTTTGGAATAGGTGTCTGAACAGTATATGTTAGGTCATTTTTTTAATTGCAACACAAACTAGTAGTTTAGAAGCAGTTCATATACTTTCAGAAAGAGATTTTGTTGGCTGGTTACATCCAAGACAGTTAAAGAAAAATCAATATATTGCCTTTTTTTTTCCTTGTGTATTTTTAAGGGAACTGTACTTTCCTACTAATGTGTGTAACTAATTACAAACAAGAACACTCTTTCATGGAATCAGACTCCTGTACAGAGCTCATACAGAATCTTGAAGCAGTATTTGGTCTACTGAATCTAGCTGAAGCCTCTGAAAAATAGAATATTTTAATCAACTTTCTTACCTTTTTACATGTATGTTGAAACTATTATGATTACTTTCTGCGAATGCATCTGTGGTGATACACTTTTACCAGAAAAACAAGATGTAATCTAGATTAAAAGAAAAAAAAAAAAAAGCCAAAACCAAACCCATGTCAGATCTTTGTATGGGACAATAGGACACTTACAAGAGAAATGGGGAGCATTGCTTATGTGCTTTCCTGTGCAGATCTCTAGAACAGGAGATTATTCAACAGAAGTCTTTCCTAACCTCTAATGTAAATATTCTGTGCTGTAAATTTTAGTCCTTTACTACTTATCTTGGATAATATGGATATGGAAGCTGGCTTATTACCTCTTTCTCTAAATTTAGTCATTTACATCCCTCAAGCTCGTCTTCCTTAGACTAAACAACAGTCCCTTCAGTTTGTTCCTCACAGATGTTAACTTCCATTCCGCTTGTGACTCACAGGTGGCTTTTCTGGAGAGCTGCTACAAAGCTGGAACTTCTTCTATTTATGTTTGTCGAGTTGAGTATTCTTATTTGAAGGGCAAATCTTAAAAGATCCTGAAGAGTGGAAGTATAGTAACCAAATCTCATAATCTTAATTTTTCTTTGAGTATTTCTTTTATTTGGCAAGTTCATTTTTAATTCTGATCCTATCCTGCAGTGCTTTTACAGCCTATCACCAGATAGTCAGCTGCATAATATGGAAACGTCTCCCTTTTCTGCCACCCAAATCTATAATGAATATGTTAAACAGCACAGCACCAGAATACAACTCTGTTCGCTTGGTCAGTGAACCATTGATAAACAATGTATGGTACAGTTTTCCAACAGTTTTGCTTCCCTCTTTGTACTAACTTCCTCTAGACCATATTTCCTACTTCTTAGAATATCAAGGAAAAAGTCTTACTAAAGTCAAAATAAATTACAGAGTGGACAAGATGAGGCTTGTAATGTACACTGAGGTCACAAGCTTTCCAAGAAAACAAGGGTCAGGCATCTGAGCTGGCAGAAAAAATGACATAAATTTTTTTCTCAAGAATAATTGTAAGAGGAAGTGCAGCTCCATGACTACTGTTTGTATTTCTTGTAGTCTTTAATGAGTTCAGCATATTAGATAAAAGGCCAAGTTTGCTTATCAGTATCTATTAGCTGAGTCTCTTTGGCTACAGGACCTCACAAAATCCTACATGGGGTAGGATCATGGAGATTGGGGGATGGGAAGCTCTGTTATACAAGTGCTTGATGTGCAGCTGTAACAGGTTTTGGCTAAAAAAATTATTATACTGCAGAAAGAGTGAATTTAAAAGTATGTATGATTTATCTAGCAGCAGAGGCTATCTGGGTCTGTTTAGTACCTGTATTTGCATGCAGGGACAATAGAAGGTTGGGAGAAAGGTGCTGGGAGCAGTGAGGCTGGACTGTGGGTTTGCAAGGAGAAAGCGTGGCTCTTACCCATATGAAAATGTTAGAATGCTGCTTGTTACCATCCAGAGGGCTTATCCTAATTCATCGGACCCCCACTGCTGCATCCTTATCAGAATAAACCATTTCCCTATCATAACAGGAAAAGATAATGATACCTATTTGACATGATTTGTGCATTATACACAGCCATATCACATGTTTACAATGTCTTGAGGGGCTGGAAGTAAGGATTCTTCTTTTTTCCCCCCAGTGCCTAAGGACTTGCAGACAGCTTGTTTGTTTGTCGTTTGTTCTAGTGTTCGTGCAGTTGGAGTTGAGCCTGGGATAGGAACTCTAGCTTTCTTTTCCAGTCTCCTGAAACATGTAGTTTGAGTACAGTTCAGAAATGTTTGCTCTGTGGTGGGTTTCTTTATCCTCTGTACTGAAAATTGTGATAAGCGCATAATAAAAGCTTGCTGGACAATCTGTTCTACTTGATTCTTTCCTCAGTAGTTTGGAAAGTTAAAGCATGTTTAGTTTCCCAGCACTAATGTCCTGTATGTTGGGTGGTCGGATCATGAGAGTCCATGTCCTACTCATGTTTCTGTGGTTAATGTCCTTACTACCACCATTTTTTTCTTTTAATTCTTGTCACTATCCAGTTGCTGTAGGTTGTCTGATCATAAACAGTAATGTAGTAGACATAATGATGCACAAATTGGCATCTATTGTAATTACAGCTTGACCAAAACCAATAGTACTTGCTGATACTCTTGCACCAGTGCTGTATAGCCTGTAAGTCTTCTATGCAGAATGAAATCCTTTAGTTTTAAAAAAACCCCCCCATATATATATATAAAAAAAACCAAACTAGATAAATTTATGCCTGGTAAATCGTTTGAACCGATTAGAAGGTAGAGGGCTGCACCACTTTTTCTAGACCAGATTTTTAGCTTATATAAGGAAAAACAGCTTTGTATTTATGGGGACATAAGGTAGATTAATCAGAGCTTATGTGTTGCTGGTGATTGATGTAGAACATGGAAGTAATAAGTGCCAGCTGTTCTCTCCAATAAATCAGAAACAATATTTCCTTTTATTTCAGTGCTATCTGACTTGCTTGAATTCTTTTGAATTTAAAGGACTTTTTTTCTTTAAAGTTATGAGTTAGATATATCTACACAAACAAATGAGAAACATTGTGATGTAAGACTATTATGCTACCTGAAAGCAGCTTCAAATATACCTATATGTTATCAGGTATGCTATCCTTCATGAGCTACATCAAAACCATTTTTCCATTTCTGCTCATATTGCCAAAATATGTATTTCTCTTTCTTCATTGAAGCTGATGTTTTTGTGAGTGCCCACATCACTTAGTATTCTAGGTACCTATGGAAGCTTTATGTTTTTGTATTGTTAACTGGACTCAAGCAGATTTGACCACTTTATTCCTTTTGATATTCACTTTCAAAGTTCCTGCTTTTTCAGCAACCTTTAAATAAGCGATTTACATATTTTGCATGAAAAATCCAGAGATTTGATGTACTAACACATAAATCTAGTCAACTACATGCTGCAAGTAGTTGTCTTAAAATCATGATATATCTGTCATTTTAGACTTAAGGAGATTGAATTTCCTACCATTTCTTTTCAGTTTGCTTTAACTAATAGGTGTGTTGATAAATGTCACGTGTGATGTTAACAGGATCTAAAAAACTCGTTACATGTTTGCGTAGAGTAAATGGTTTTGAACTATGTAAAATGGAAGAAAGTGAAGTTGAAATAAAACACTTGTTCAATATGCATAGTCATGTAATGCAACAAGCACATTCCTGCAGCTTGTTAATAAATTCAATAAGTGAGAGTTATCAGCGGCTGGTATCTCCCTTTATTGTTATCCAAATGAACAACTTGTGCATGGTGACCTTTGATAATTTATTTTAACGATATTTTAGTGGCTCTTTAGGGTTCTCAGACGGATTTAGTTAATAAAAAAAATTCTTGTCCCTGGTATTCTCATAGATAATGCATGTCTTACACTGTTTCTTGACCTTCAAGTTACATAGTTTTTGTCTGTTCAAAATGAAGCTGTACTGCTGCTTGTCAAAGAAGACACAGCTACTCTATTCATGTGTATGAGAAGGGGCATCAGTTCCATTAAAACAGCTTGCACTGTTCCATTGATGTTTAAATTACAAGCCTCAATCCTGCTAATTTGTACATGCTTTATGATACAAGTTTTACTGAATTTTCAACTCAAAACTAAGATAGGTTACAGATAGTACAAAATAGACAATACTTACTATTTGTTTGCATCTGAATTGTTTTTCTATTTTAGAATATATGAAAAAAGTCTTACTTTTGTGTTGTTATTTGAGGATTTCTTTTGTTTTGAAGTTTAAACAGAAATTACCTAAAGCATTTTATTTGTGGAAACTCACAAAGCTATGATTTGCCTTTCAATATGGTATTCCATCATTTCAGATGTATTTTATTGTATCATTTCAATCCATTGAATTTTTAAAAAGATTAATAGAAGTTATAAGATAGAGGTGCTATCACTTTGAAAATGTAAGCTAAAGCTTTATTATTTCAGGACTTGTGCTTTTCAGAAATATATTTCCCTAATTTGACCCTCAGTAGCACTTGAAAGACTTAAGCAGAAGTTACAAACTAATTACATTAATTGCTTTACTGGAACTTGTTAGGCATTTTCTGATTATACATTAATGTAATGTAAGTATAGCTTAGGCAATGCAAGCCCTTGGGGCAAATTTATGTCCTGAGTAACCCTGTTCTTGTGACCTCAACAGAATTAGTCAAAGTCAAGACAGAATTTAAATTGGAAGACGAGATCTTCAGCTGCTGTAAATAGTCTGAACTCCACTAGAATCAGTGTAGCTGTGGTCACAACGGCTGTAAAGACAGAATTGTTCCTTCAGTTATATTATCGATTGTTTTTTTGATTTGCAGGCACTTCTAGCAAAAGGTTTGGGCTGACTTTTCTTTCTAGAGTTTAAAACTGAGAAGAACTTATCCATAGGAATAATTCTGATTTTAGTCTAGACATGTCATAGTGTTAAATAAAACGTGCTCTTGATTGAATTTTTTAAAAAGGCTGCATGAAGTGATGGAGAATGTAGCATCTTTTGGTTCTGCATCTTTGGTTTTCTGTGACTTTTCCTGTGCTGTGGTCTAGCTTCTAAAAGAAGTTTCTCTAACCAAACAATATGTTCCAAATTATACTCAGTAATTATATGGTCTTGCTTAAGAGTTTGTAAATACAGGAATAGTTGTCAATGTTTTGTTTGTTTTTCAAAACAGCTTTATTTAAATAATAAATATAAATAATAGCTAAGCTGTACTCTAGCCCTACAGATGTAGGCCTGTGTACTGGTCCAGAGTGTATTCCATTCAAAACGATCAAGTTAGGCAAACTTGATACAGCAATCTGGAGACATCCCTAGAGTAACTTTTGAATGAGGTAGTTGGAATACTAGTGCAGGATAGCTGTACCTATATGGCTGTTCACTCAACCCAAGATGCTTTTCTCAGTTTGCAGTTCCTGTCTTTGAATTCCTTGTGTTAGAGTTTTTAGCCTTGCTTGGCTAACAGGCTTTCCTTCCATTCTCTGCACATACATGATATGGATTGAACATGCTAGTACATAGACTTCTACAGCTTTTTCATTATTTTAATTTACCACAGTATAGCTTTTCCAAATTAGCAATGCTAATGTTAAAGCATGATAGCTGACAGGCAAACTACTTCTTTGTCAGATTGTACACATTTTTTTAATTAATGATTTTTTACTGAATTGGAAAGGAATAGAAGCAGATTTTAGAAACTAGGAAAAAAATTGTTGAGAAAAAAGAACCCAAAATTTGGATGACGGACAGAAAAGTACTGTCAGCAGATGGTCAAATCTGAGGATTTTGTTTCCAAAGCAAAAGATAAATCTTGTGGCTTATAGACTGTCGGAAAAGAATTGCCTGCAGAGATGCACACAGCCTAGAGATCAATCATGAGGAGGCAGAGCTCTGCATGCAGACACATCACTAAGGCATCATCGGAACCACCGTGATGGATGGATAGAGGAAGACAGGAAGGGAACCAAAGGATAGGGGTTTCCCTTTACATGAAGAAGCAGTTTCAGTGAATAAGTTTTTTGTGTATTAGGATTATTTACAAGATGTCTGCTGGAAGTTTAACACAGCAGAGAGGAAACAGTCTAGGAGGTTTCTGGAGTGTGTGGAAGACAACTTCCTAACACAATTGGTGAGCGAGCTGACTACAGAAGGTGCCCCATTGGACCTGCTGTATGTTAACAGAGAAAGACTTCTAGGAGATGTAACAGCTGGAGGACACCTGGGTTGTAGCAATCACAAGATGATAGAATTCTCAGTTCTAGGAGCAGCAAGGTGGGAGGGGCCAGTAGAACAGCCACCTTGAACTTCCATAAGGCAGAGTTTAGTCTGTCCAGAAGGCTGCTTGAGCAAGTTCCATGGGACATAGTCTTTAAGGGCAGAGGAGCTCATGAGGGACATAGTCCTTAAGGGCAGAGGAGCTCATGAGTGCTGGATTCTCTTTAAGAAGTAATTCCTGGCAGCACAAGAGCAAGCCAGCTCCGTGTGCAGGAAAGTGAGCATGCAGGGAAGAAAACTGGCCTGGCTGAGTAAAGAGCTCTGGATGGGAATCAGGAAGAAGAGGAAAATATATGAACTCTGGAAGAAGGGGCAGGCAATTTGTGAGGACTACAAAGATGAAGTGAGATCTTGTAGAGAGAAAATCAGAAGGGCTTAAGACAAGTTAGAACATAGATTGGCTGATTCTGTGAAAGGTAATAAATCCTTCTACAAATATATCAATAACAAAAGAAGGGCCAAGGAGAATCTCTGTCCTTTACTGGATGCAGGGGGAACAATAATGACAAGGGATGAGGATAAGGCTGATGTACTTAATGCCTTCTTTGCCTCAGTCTTTAATAGTAAGGCAAGATGCTCCCTGGATACTCAACCTTGTGAGCTAGCAGACAGGGAGAAAGAGCAGAACAAAGCTCTCTTGACCCAGAGGAGATGGTTAGAGACCTGCTAAGCAAATTAGATATGCATAGATCTGGTTGGATGGAGTTCACCTGCAGGTATTAAAGGAGCTGGTAGAGGTGCTTGCCCAACCTTTTTACATCTTCTGCCAGCAGTCCTGGCTGACTGAGGAAGTTACATTGGGCTGGAGGCTGGCAGGTGTTGCAACCATTTACAAGAAGGGCTGGAGAGAGAATCCATGAAACTTCAGGCCTGTCAATCTTACCTCAGTGCCAGGGAAGGTCATGCAGCAGGTCATCTTGGGTGCCATCTCACAGCACAAACAGTCCAACTGGGCAATCTGGCCCACTCAGCATAGTTCTATGAAAAGGCAGGTCCTGCCATGCTAACCTGATTACCTTCTATGCTCAATGGCCAGGCCCAAAGCGTGGTGGTAATAAACGGAGTTAAGTCTAACTGGAGATTGGTCACAAGAAGTGTCCCTGAGGGCTCAGTGCTGGGTCCAATCCTGTTCAGTATTTTTATCAGCAACCTGGATGAAGGGACTGAGTGCACCCTTATCAGGTTTGCAGGTGACACTATGCTGGGAGGAAGTGTTGATCTGCTTGAGGGTAGGGAGTCTCTGCAAAGGGATCTGAACAGGTTTGATTGATGGGCTGAGGCCAATGGGATGAGATTTAACAAGGCCAAGTGTGGAGTCCTGTACTTGGGACACAAAAACCCCATGCAGCACTACAGACTTGGGGAAGAGTGGTTTGAAAACTGTCTGGCAGAAAAGGACCTTGGGGTGTTGGTTGACAGCTGACTGAACATGAGACAGCAGTGTGCTCAGGTGGCCAAGAAGGCCAACAGCATCTTGGTTTGTATCAGAAATGGTGTGGCCAGTAGGACCAGGGAAGTGATTCCCCTCCTGTAGTCTGCACTGGTGAGGTCACAACTTAAACTCTGTGTTCTGTTTTGGGCCCCTCACTATAAGAAAGACATTGACGTCCTGGTGTGTGTCCAGAGAAGAGTGACAAAACTGGTGAAGGGGCTGGAAAACAAGTCTTACAAGAAGCTACTGAGGGAAGTGGCTTTGTGTAGCCTGGAGAAAAGGAGGCTGAGAGGAGCCCTTATTACTCACTACAAATGCCTAAAAGGAGGTTGCAGAGAGGTCGGTGTTTGTCTCTTCTCCCAAGTAGTAGGTGATAGGGCAAGAGGGAATGGCATCAAGCTGTGCTAGGGGAAGATTAGATTGGACATTAGGAAAAATTTCTTCACTGAAAAGGTTATAAGGCACTGGCACAGGCTGCCCAGGGAGATGGTTGAGTCACCATCCCTAGACATGTTTAAGAGGTGGGTCGATAAAGTGCTTGGGGACATGATTTAGTAGTAGACAGATATGGTTGGAGTTGAGGATCTCTAAGGTCTTTTGCAACCTAATGATTCTCTGATTTTAGGATCAGAGGAATGGCCGGTATGTGTACCATTATGGTGAGTGTATGTTACAGATAATTTGGTTAATATAAGAAAGAAGACAAAGTCATATTTGACCAACTCATATAAGCTTGTTCTTAGGCAGACAGTATCTTTTACAACGTAAATGTTTTGCTGAAGCTATCAGTTTATGCAAACTATTATTTGGTAATGGATGGGGGAGGCACATAGAAACAAACACATGTATTCCCATTTTTAGAAACTGTTAATTCCCACATTCCAGTGAGGAATGTGCAGATGTCAAAACCTTGAATGTTGCTTTAAAATTGAGTTATTGTTCTTCAGTTTCCATTTTTTTGTATTTATGTTTGATAAGGAGACTGCCATTAATCCTTTCAGTATTGTTAGAGAAGTTCTGGTTTCCCTGATGATATCCAAGTGGATGAGATCAGAAGGTCAGACACTTTTCTTGAATCAATATTGAGGGGAAAAAAAGTTGAAATCCCAAAGAAGTAGATGTCAAAATTGAGGATTCAGGAGAAGGATGGGAAGGAGTCGGAGGGGAGATTTCTTGGAAGGAATCCCATAACACACACTTAAAACCCATGTGAGAGACAGAATTGGAAGCTTCTCCAGTTTTTGTCATTTCTTTAGAAATTAAATATAAATCAGTGTTATTTTCTTTTTTTGTTGAGAATTTATAATTTGTCTGTGTAAATTGTGTCTGTGGTAAAGTTGACTTGTCTTTCAAGATAATATAAATCCTTTGTAGGATGAATTTTTCCGGATAGTAGCTTTCTCAATCTGTTATTAATACCTATTCTTCAAATGCAGACAACTTAGCTCAAAATAATTAGTAACTTGTATTGTATTCTATATATTCATTTAAAAAAAAATCTCATGTGTATCGGGGAGAAGTATGTATTCCAGTAATAAACTTTGCCAGTCTTGTTCTTTAAAAGAATAAATAATAATAAAAAAATCTCCCCTTAGAGAGATTACAATTTTCAATATTCAGTTCAACTACTTACATGTTGAGGATATCTGTTTTCTAGATTTTAATTTGAAGTATTTAATTCTGGATGCTTAGAGCAGTACTGCCATAAAATAATTATAAATTGGTAGTCAGTTTTAAAACAAAGAATGCAAAAATTTGGGTTTTTTTCTTTATTTTTCTGTGAGGTTCTCTTGCTTTAAAGTCTGGATTTTATAACTGTTGTGCACTATCATGTGGTGTTAAATATATTTTAAAGATGAGATTTTTTTCAACTGCAATGAGTCTCAGAATCTGTACTTGCAGTATAAGATACAATTATTGGCAGTGTCCTAGAAGTTTGGCTTCTAAATCCATATCTTCGTGCCACTTATTTTTTCAGAGGAATTAAATACTATCTTGCATTTGCAAAATATGTCCTTTTGTAAGGCAGTTAGCTACATTAATATAAATAAGTACTAGCCAGTCAAATTTCAGGTTTTAGTCTTCATCTGTGTATTTTAGCTATATCTGGGAGATATTTTAAATGAAAATTATATTTCCTAGTACTTCAACTCTTCATGTTATCTGTCCTTTGCACATCAAAAATGTTTCTTTGTGACCCACTAATATATCTGATATTATGAAAACGTGTTTAAATTACAGTAATCTAGCCTTTGAAATTAATTAATCTGCCTGTTCTTGTTATTCAGCCTCCCTCATTTGACACAACTGAATACCATGATACTGAAGGAGACTTAAAAGTTCTCATGCAAAGCCAGAAAGCTTCTCTTGATCTGTACATTGTCTAGCAATTAGCTGTGCATTCTGCTGCTACTGTATATGTCAAGAGTGCCATGGGCAGGCTGCTGTGTGAGCCCTCAGAAGTTAACTATTGTCCTTGCATGTGCTCCAGACCTGACAGTGCCTGTTGACTGTAGCCTTGTAGTAGTGTCCCAGGCTTGGCACTGAATTTGTGTTCCTTGTTTATCACTAGGAGTTAAGTGCTCTTCTGAGTTTAAAGTAAATAGCTGATAAAATCTCCTGACTAGCATGTGCTTTTCAAGCATGAAAAATACCAGCGTGTATGTCTACTGGCAGTGACTGTTCTGCACTCTATTGGAACATAATGTAACCTTGAAAGTGGACCCAATTAAATAATAGTCTGATAACTCACATAGTGGTATCAAAGAAACTGCAAAATATATAAGTCTTTGGATCCTTGCCACTAAATGGTGACTTTTAAACTAAATTAGTAGATGTTACCAGGTGTGTCACTTTAGTTAATGCTTCTGATTCTCTCGTAACCAATTCTTCATCTTTCATCAACTGCTCAAAAAATCTTGTTCAAAGGACAATAGAATTATACTGAAATGCATGTACACGAGAGGATTGAGAATAACTATAGTTATGTGTTTAACCATGAAAACATAGCAAAGGGAATATATTTTTTCTACTCTTTTAACATGCTCTAGTTCACAGCTGTACAGAAAAGAGGCTTTGCTAATAAAAAACATGTTAGAGTATTGGCATGTCATAAGATAGAAATCAGTCTTAACTTGCAGCTCCTCAGTCTGTGGTGCACAGTTAATGTGTTGCTTACAAATTGGAAATGAGTAATTTAAACTGAGATCAACAGAAACATTGATGTTGCCCAAAGACTAGCATGAGATGAAGATCAGTGGCTTGGCTAGAAACAAAGTCTGTATGAAAAGTTATCAGGCATAATTTTTGTAAACCATTTAAGAATTGGGAAAAACTGTTTTAAAGGTGTTTAACATTTCTTCTTGGCAATGCATTGGAGAGCCCGTGTGTTTCTCTAACACAGATTTTATTTTTATTTTTCTACGTTTCTGTCAGTGTTCTGCTACAACAGTGGAGAAGATATCACCGAGAACATAAGCATGAGGGACTTCAGAGAGTGTGAGACAATAAAGTCCAGTCAGGGCTTAGCTTTCTACCTGGACAGCTGTTTGGATTATTTTTGGTATTTTGCTTGAAGCGCTCGCATTAGCAGAGACTGAGACTGTGATGTGTAAAGTCTTTCAGCATTAACATTTCTCTGTTCAATCCAGCAGAAAGTTTAGCATATAGCTGTTCAGGGAGCTTGAAGTAGCTACATTTTCATACAGTACTTGCCTGGGAAAGAGTATCCTAGTATATACCTTGAGAAACCTAACAGGAAGTTAAAATGGTTCAATAAAATTATTAGACTGAATTGTATCTGAAGATGCTTGACTTCCCTGTAATACAATCTGCATGAAGAATTACCATGTTGTAAATTATATGTGTTGCCTTCTAATATCATTGAACTCTTCACTTTCCAGGGAATCCTTACTTTGGGAGGCATTAGGATTTAAGATTTTGAAAATGGTTGTGCAAATGTATCTTAAGTACATGGCATTTCCCAAGGAAGCAAAGGCTATATCTAGGCAGTATTTGTGGACTGTTGTAGTGAGTCAACTCTAGCCCTTAGGCCACTAAGTATGGGTCAACCTTTGTTGATGCTGCGCTGAACAGGCTTGACCCTACTTGGCATAGCAGATTATAGGGGTCCTCTTGGTTCCCATATAACCTCTCTGAGACATAATTGCTCTTCTTGTTGTTTTGGAGGGTCCTTCAGTTCAGATGTATTATTTCTTGTTGTTTTTTTCAGTATGTTTGTTTTTTTGAAGTAGTCAAAGGGTCTGTTTCAGTCCCTTGGAAAAGTGTGTGTGGAGCGTAATGCCGCAGGTACCTGTTGAGTGCTCTGGGAGGTGGCAGAAGGGCTTCATCAACACTTGATGGGCTTCATTGTTGCCAGACCAGCTGGGATATGCTGAAGACAAACTCATAGCATTTTGTGTTTGCTGTGTTAGAAGCCCTTGAGTGAACTGTCTTGTCAGCTGTGTCTGTTTTTCCTCATGCATTCAGTTTGGATGAGGAAGAGACCAACAGGCGTGAACTGACACCACAGGAACACCCTTGCTCTTGAGTCATACAGCTGGTCTTATAAAAAACGATAGCGTGCACTTTGTCTAGATTGTAGTGTTTGCATAATGATGGAAAAATGTTTTATGAACATATGTTGTGGGGTAAACTAAGGAAGTACTGCAGGCAACCTGATATAAACAACTTCGAAAAAAAATGGAATTGAGAATTAATCACATAAACATGCTGTGATGGGCAAAAACGTTTAGAGAAGTCAACAAAAGCTATAACAGGCATTAGTCAGATTGTCTGAAAATCATCAGACAGCTTTAATAAGGAGCTGAAATGTAACCAAGAATTTAAGAAAAAGACTTTCGGGTAGGAGGAATAGTGTCTTTGTGTTTTGGCAGGACGACTAATATAGTAGTTAAATAAATAGGTTTTGAAAGCAAATGAGCATGTTTGAAATGAAAAATATAGCAGCAGTGGGACAAACATTGGCTGCCAGGTAGCTAGTTTTCAAAGTTCAATTGATTATGGAAGAGCAAAAGAAAGTCAAGGATAACAAAAGGAAACTGAGGCTTTGGGAGTGTGAAAGACTTTAAAAGCTCAATGTGATATTTAGAGCTAGTAAAACTACAGATGTAGGGACTGAAACATGCTACACACAGTGATGTATCAATGAAATACTTAAGTAAGGAGGCAAAATCCTCTAATCCTCACTAAACAAAAATCCCATTGAAGTCGGTAGAACATTTGGGTGAACAAGGAATGTATAACTGAGCAATTAGAGGCAAACTTGCAGCTTGACCTTGACTGGGTCTTTGTGCCTGTGATTAGCTGTACCCATAGCATCTGGGCACATTTATTTAAAGGCACAGTCAATTTTAATGACAGCTCAAAAAAAATACAATTATGCAGTAGTTAGAAGTTCTAATTCATCCAAATAACAAATGTGAATAACTGCAGAGACACATACTAAAGCTATACTTTTAAATTGGAACAACTTTCTTTGTTCCTTTCCTTCCCAGAGAAGGCAGGAATTTTAATAGATACTTTTCTAGTTTTATTCCTAATAATACAGGGTGCCAGTTATGGGGATGTCAGAAATAACCTTCAAGTAAATTAAAAATATACAGCAGCATCTGCCATACGTATGTATAAAGCTACACTAAGAATTGCACTCCACATTGTTTTAAAACTATTTCGGTGTGAAACAAAATTTTCTTAAAGATCATGCATTTGAATTTTTCCCCCTTTTTTTGTGATACTAGTTCAAATAAAATTGAAAATAAACAAAACACTTTTGTCTGAAGCAAAATTTAATGCAGCATGCCAGAAGTTTCATTCCTACTGCCAGTTACTTTAATAGGACATATATTCCCTGTGTCTGAACCTGCTTTGCTTGAAAAGAGATGCAGTCTCAGTGTTGAGTAAATTGTAGTTCTCTGTAAAAGAAATGCTATCAACATGTGCAGGAACACACAGAAATTTTTTAATGGTCTTGTCCTGTAAATGGTAAGCTCAGTGACTACAGTGAGCACTTGCTATTCACAAATGTATGCTCAAAATTCCAATATCCAGGACTGCCATCCTGCAAAGATGTATGGTTGCTTCATGGTACGCACTGTAAGTTGCTGGGGCAAAAAGTCAAAGTAATCCTTCTACATTAATTTTGTGTGCACATACCTCAATCATGGTAATATATGCAAATAATTATAAATAACCTCTGCAAAATGACTTTTAGGAAGTGGGTCATATGGGTGAAAAAGTGTTTTCTTAAGGGTTGCTGGTAGTGGTATAGAATTTGAAAATTCTTTTCTGCATAGATTTTCCTGCTTTGACACTTCCACTAAAATATCAAAAAACCTCTGGAATCTTGGATTTTGAGGAAACTAATTACTACAGTAGGAACTTATTCAGAAAGTTGAGAGCCCTTTAAATGATTTCTTCCGTTTCAATTAGAATCTGTCATGTTGAGATGTGTAACTTTGCTTCTGAATAATAAAATCTCAGGGTTCTCTGAACCTGAGAATGGATGTTAGGTTACACTATCCTATCACTAACCAACTTTTGCTTTGTTCCCTTATTCCCATTTTCAGCTCACAAATCTGATAACTGGATTTGTTTACTTAAAATTCTTCTGTTTGATGCTTTGTGACTACAAAATACAGTGATACAATCCAGTTTTTTTCATAGAATAATTATTTGTGTCTAAGAGCACATAAAAAGCTTAACATGAGAAAATATTTTGATATAACAGTAACATTTATGCATATGCTTACCTTAATTTAAAACATCTTCCTTGCATCTTTCCACATGCTTTGAATAACTAGAGCCGCTGTTCATCTTTCTTCTGCTCTCTGTATGCCTCCTTATATATAGTCCCTATGGATCCATTTTATTTTTCATTAGTTTCTGGGCTTGGATAAGAATGTAGGCAACTCAGCAAGGTGGTTATAGGACAAGTTTCAACTAATGGCAAGTATAATGGATTTCAAGATGCAAGATTACACCTTCCATCAGATATTACATGTATTCTTGCAATCCAGTGGAAGCTGATAGCTCAGTCATACTTTGTAATTCTGTTCTTGAAAAACTTCATTCTGCAGTCAAGCCTTCTTCAAAAAATCTTAAAATAAAATACTGTGTTCAGCATTGGATTACTCTGTGTCCTATCAGTATAAATTACGATTTGTTTTAATACTGTTGGTGTTCCCTGACCCTGTGTAAGTAATATTATAGTACAATACACTGTTCAGAAGAATGTAAGCCAAAAATAATGGGCAACATATTTGTCTCCTGATTTGGTTACAAGAAAAGGAATTGTGACCAAGTCTCAATCTAGTTCTTGGATTTGCTGTTCTTAAGGATTCTTTTGCCTTTTCCCATCTCTCATGTCTTGCTGACAAATCTCTTAATACCTGTCAGGTTTGACATTGTATAATAAGCTTTCTACTTTAGTGGTACACAAGCGTTATTTCTCTTTTTGCGATCAAAAAAGCCTGTGTTTTTCATTTTATCCTCCCCGTAGTTCAGAAAGGCTGTGACAGATCCACAGAGCTACTGATCTTTTGAATCATACTTTGTGATGATATGCTTTACATCTTCTTACCCTTTCTGTGGGGAATAATACTGCAACTGCTGATTGCAGTACCTGAAAGGGTGCAGATGGTACAGTCTATGCAAACATAGGAAGAATGAGATGGTATTCTTCCATGCTGCAATATTGTAGAGTTCACAAACATTAAACCACTGTATTTTATTTGGTTTAAATTATTTGCTCTTAATGGAGCGTATGTTTTTGTGGGTGTGTGATGGATTTTGTAATTGTCTTGGTTTTAAAATACTTTCAATGTAATGCTGTGCTTAAAAGCTTGAAAATAAATCTTCTCCTTGTACTATTCTAATCCATTTGGAATTTTGGGATTAATATTGAGTAGTGCTATTCTCTGATGTCTGGCTATTTTTGCCTGCAGCATCAAAAGGCAAGGAAAAACGAATTATAGGCTCAATGTCTCAACAGGTGTTTTAATTTGTGTACTACTTCTCTGTAACAGATGTTAAATGGCAATCCAAAGGATATTCCACACAGAATTTAGAATGGAAAAAATTTCAAACCCAAACTATTAGAGTAAGCACAAGTGGATAGCAGATCTTTTGCATTGTGTATCTACCTCAGTCTGAAGAAATTCAGGTCTTTCTTTTGCCTAGATTAGCAAAGAACCTTTACTTAAAATATTTGGGTAAGAGTTCAACATCAACAATAAAGAAGTTTCTCTGACTTCTGTTTACCAATTAAATTTGACAATTTGATACCTTAGTTACCAAAGGCTTAGGTATGTGATGTGTTAGTCTACCATGTTACTTTGTGTTACCATATACACTTTTAAAAATTACTTGTGTAAAATGAACTGAAGAAACATAATGCTAGTTAAAATAATCAGATAATAATGTAATTCTAATAGCATACACTTAGAAACTCTAAAATTTAATAAAATGCAGAGGTTTGTATTAGTCTTCATGTGTTTCCTTTTTCATATATATTTGTAATTATTTAAAATAAAGATTTTCCAATTGGAATTGTTCTGTTATAATGTGCTCACTATTTAGGTTTTGTTGAGCTTTAGGTAACGTATTTGTTTAGAGCTGGAATATTTGTTGAAATAGGCAATGTGACAAGGTAGGTAGTCTTCTAATTAATATTTCAGTACAGATCTGTAAACTGTGCAAGACTTGTTTAACAATGCACCATATGTTGTAGCCTGTGTGTTCAGCATAACTCAGTAATGTTTTTAAGAACATGCAGAATAAGAATTGTTAATCCATAGAATAGAAAATACTACATTAAAACTGCACCTACTGCCTTTTTGAAGCTCAGCACTTGATACATGGCCAGCATACTTCTCACTAACTAACTGAGGTCTGCCTACAGTGTTCAAACAGTATCTTAGAAAGGTCTGGCATTCAAATGAAAATGAAAGGGTTGTCCCTTACCTTTCCACTTAGTAAATCTCTACTTGATCCTGAGAAATACTCAGAATGTTTTTGATTCTCACTACCTGTGTTACATCTGCTGAAGTGATGACAGATAGTTGTAGTATTACCATGTTAATAGTTTTCTTCAAAAACTGTCTCCAATTTGTCAGCTTTTACTGACAAAGCTAATGGCAGATGCTAATAAAAGTAATGATAATACCAGTTAAAATTCCATAAAAAATGAAAATAAACAATCATCTTTACAAAGGCCTGATAATTTATTCTTGTGCACTGATTTTAATGAGTTATATATGACTGTTGGCACTTAAAAAAAGAAAACAAACAGGCTGTATGGTATTTTAAGAAAAAAACAGCAATATTGAAACCATAAAAAAATGCTTAACTGGAATTTTATCTTTTCCAAAGAGTGTAAGATCCTTTAACCAGGCTTTTTAGTTGGAGTTCAATTTCTAAGTAGATTTTCTTTTGAGAATTAGATTGTTCATTTACCTCAATGTTATTTAAAAGTTGTTTAAATGCATTCAAAATAAATATACTGTTTTTACAAATGTGTCAAATTCTGCAGAATTGCCATTTGACATCAGCCCAGATGCCTCATAGTCAGGGCACGTGCACTTGGTACTATAACTTTGCCAGCTGCAGTGGTTGTATTGCAGAGGGCACTGACATTCTCATGCTGTTAGCGGTCTCCTTTCCCACAGGCTGCTGGGCCTGTTAACCACCTTGATAAGCCAGCAGTCATCACAATGTTACCCATTATTCTTACTTCACAAATATTTTTTATTTACAAACAGTTTTTACTTTTAAATGGTTTTCTCTTTCTTTTGATCATGCATCTGTGCATGAAGTGATCCTGGCATTTTTCACCACTGATCACTGTAGCTGTGGATGACCAAGAAAATAATACACAAATCTTATCTGGTACAGACTGCGCTGCTTGATGTCCCCAGGGTTTAATCAGATGTAAGGCTTTTGACCGCAATAATCCAAATCGTTATTGATTCCCAGTCTATTTCTAATGCTAGGTGGAAGCTCCCATATGAGTCTGGATCAGTTAAACAATCCAGATGCAGCTGCACTTAGACAGCAAAAGGTTATGCCACAAATTTCCATGACTACTGTGCAGCCTTTGACCTTTAATTTGTAGGCTCATCTAGTGTGAACTCTTGAATAGTGAATTGAGTCTGTTGATAATAGTCTTGATTTTTGCATTTTATTTTGCAACTACAACTTACTGTATTCTTAGAAATAATCTGCAGGGATTTATAAATACAAGTTGAAGACTGCTACTGTGGAACAATGTAGATTTCAAAGATTGGACTACAGGGCATGAGAACAAAACCTTTTCTGTTGCTATAGTCTAGCTGTGAAATTGCTTCATGAAAGGTCATAGATATTCAGGGTCTGGTTAAGGTGCTATGAACCCCTTCAGAGCCAGACTTGGAATTTCTATGACCTTTTTTGAAGCACACATTTATGTGTGTCTAGATATTATGTCATGGCACTGTGACGTTACCATCTCTAATTGTAACAGATACCACGTTACCTACATCAATGTCTTAATTGCCCAAACGCATAGAAGTCTGGGAGAACTGGCCAACTAAGACAAGCTTTCACAGAAACCAGGAAGCAGGGCAGGGCTTTATTCTAGAAAACAACTAGAACTCATCTATTTTTTTCTCTCTGCTTCCCAGGGAAATTAGACTCAAATCAAATAAGGGTATTTTTATAAGTAACTGGCACTTTATTTGGAAATGTTTAGAACCATTCAGTAATGAAGGTAATTGAGAGATAAGCACCAGCCAAGAAGCATGTTTTGTAGTGTCAGCAGCAGCTAAATGTTTGACTGAAGGACCTAACCTAAGAGCCTTTGTACGAATCTATAATCTTAGATATGCTTTTCAGCATTTTCTAAGAACAGCTGAATGAAATATTACCTGGAAAATGCTGAGTTGCATAAAAATTGGATTAAAAGAAAATTTTGACTACCTACCTCAGTTTAAATGCTTGTACGGATAAACAGGAGAATAATATTAAGTGATATCAGGCTAGGATGCTTTTCTAGCAGTTTATGCATCTTCCTTTCCAAAAGTGTTCCAGACATAAGAGAAAAAAATGTGATATGTAATATAGAACTGAAATTTCAGTAGTGTTGACCTTATCTTCCTAGCCAATGTCTTTTTCTTCCTTTTTGAATAAATTCTCTTTTAAATCACTCCTTAAAATTATTTATTTTTCCTTGCCTATCTGCTTTGTACATTCTCCCCCATTACTCCCTTGTTTATTTGTTTTCTTTGTCTGCTATTATTACTGGTATTTAAAATGCCAGAATGAAGTTAGGTCACATAGAACATAATATAGTTCAGACCATCTTATTTATTTCATACTCTAATTCATATTTGTTGTGTTTGTCTGATGTCCTTTGTAAGCTCTTTGTAACAGAGGATGATTCTGATCTCTCTGCTGTTCTGATTATGTTTTGATTAAATTCTAATTAAACTCAGTGTTCTTACTAATTATGAAAAGTAAAGTGAAATAAAAAAATGGGCTCAGTGTTACCCATATTGCTTTTGTAATGTACTGTTTTGTTACTATATTGAATGGTAACTTAAAAGTTTGCAGTTGTGGGAAGCAGTTTAATTTTACTAGTGACAAATTGGTGCATATGAAGTCAAAATCAGGTCTATTCTATCATGATTGTAGAGGTGGACAAAAAAATTGAATTCAATTTTAACTATGGCTAAGATATTTAATTAAGATATTTTATTTTTTATTGGCATCAACTGCCAAAAACTAGCACTGAAATACATGAAAATTGCAATAAAATATTATGCAAGTGTTTTTACGTGCTTTTCTTTTGCAAAATTTCCATCCACTTGCACACTATCTCAGTGCTTGGATTAAACTACTTGATTTTTAATACATTTGACTCAGTCAGTAAATACAGAATATAAGCGTAGTAAAATGGGGGGGTGGAGTGGAGGGCTGGACAGCATTTTCACATTAAGGATTGTCAAGAAAATCCTTGGAAATGAAATGACCTGACAACTACAGTTGGAGCAGATGCGTAAGGTACTGTTACAGGACATTGCACCATCAATTATGTGTCAAGCATGCTGCCAAATATTAAGTGTTCTGACCTTTGTTATTAATAATGGAGGCAGACACTGGGAACATGTGAAAAATAATGTAATATGTGCAAAATCTATTATAGATTTGATTTTGTTGATGGATATAGAGCCTATTTGGTATCCTGTCCCTCCCCTTGCAAGATATAATTTTCTAAAAAACTGGATATACCATGTAATGGAATGCCACATTGTGAAAAACCTAGGTTGATAGAAGAAAGTGTTCTCAAGTTAAATAAATAATAGCAAGAGAGTGCTTGTCATCAAGATTTACTGCTTTATTTATATATGTATTTGTCATTTCCCCTATTCCTCAGGAAATAATATGGAAGAAATGAAATGAAGCAAGATTGTCTTTACTGTCTTCTCCATCATTTTGGCATTTTAAGTTGGCATTTAAGTTGTTATTACTTACTTTGATCCCAGAAGTTATGGAATTCCTCTTCTGACATTTGTTAACATTATATTACTTGCAGGCAATAGAACTTTTTTAATTTTTAATTAAATTTAAGACTACATTTGGAATAGCTAGCTTGGTGACAGTAGTTGCATCTGCAAGTGAAGTTTCTAAAGTTCACTAATCTCGGTTTGCATAAGATAAATAAAAAAATTAGAGCTCCTCCATTTTGTAGTGTATTTTTGCTGATGTTACTTTCTTTGTAACTTGTCGTCATTCTAAATAGGTGTAGAAATTTTAATTGTCATTGCAAAACCATTTTGAGGTTTTAATTTGTTCTTCAGTGTCCTACAGTTAAAGCCAATGCATGATTAAGGAAGAGCAAAGAATTTGGAATAAAAGGGACTGAGGCAGGATATTTTTGTGAAATTAACCAAAATTTGGACAAAATAAAAAATATTGTTTGACAGCTGTTATATTAACAGAAGCAGCTGCATTCCTCACTTCAAAATTTAGAAGCTCTGTTTAACAACCCCTAATAATATAATGCTTTTGCTGCCTGCAGGACACATTACTAATCAACAAGAAATTAAGATTTTGTTTGATCTTCATATCAACAATAATGTTTGAGAGTGTACACAATTGAATCACTCCACAAGCTCCTTGCACATAAATTCCTCTAAGCAGTTAGACACAGATGAGACTAATTTGCTTCAGTTAAAAAACACGTAGACTTAGAGTGAATACAACAGGAAAAGCTCATTTATCTGTGTGTCAAGGTAGTATTGGAAACATATTTTCTCTTCTTGTTTCCTCCCCTTACTCTGGTCACTGCATGTGTACTGTATTTTGTATATATGCATGGATTTTCTTTTCCCTTTCTTGCTAATGTGAAAGAGGGGAGAGAATAAAAGCCTTGCAGTGATCCAGTTTGTTTTCCATACTATACTTGTAAGTTTGAATTAAAGTCATCTTAATGACTTCATTAAACTAAACACAAAATAAATAACTTTTAAATCTTCCCCAGAAGTTGCTTTCCCTTTGTTTATATTAGGTGGGCACTTCATGTTGTAGGTATATGGCACTTTAGCCCGTGGAATATGCAGGAAGAGAAGCTGTTGAAAAGGGTAATATATTAAATTTGATGCAATAGTGTAGTATAGTAACTAATTTCATGTTTGGACCTTTATCTTTACATATTTTATACTTATATACCAAACTTTCTGTCTATCTGGAAAGACCTGATTTGATTTCTTGACCAAAGAGGATTTATCAACACATATTGTTTCTAATAGATATAACCTCTTTCCTGCTCCTTACTATGAGTTTTTTATCAGCTAAATAATTCAGAGTTTCAGTACTTACTTTGCTGGTGGTCTAGGTCTGTACCTTGAATATTTGAAACAGCAATAGCCAACATTTTGTCTGCAGTCGGTTGCACAGGCTTCTAAGGGTTTCATCAAAAGCTTGTGAACCTTTGGTTGGTTTCTCTTTCCAAATCACCCTGTGATCTGCTAGGACTTCCTAGGATCAGCAACTAGATGACTAAATAGTTTCCATTCCTGTGCCTTTTATGTAAGGGACTGGCATTCAACCTTATGATAGGGTATAGGCACGGCCTCCATGCCGTGAGCATCTGTGTCATGCCTATTCCCATCACGTGGCAGGCATGCATCTGCATCTGCAGTGGTGCAGTGACCTGCTTCCAGTTATTCAGCGGCAAATGCTGCAGTGCTCCTGGGAAACAGCCTGCCAGGAATGAGGTAGTTTGAACCTCTTTTCACCTCTAGAGGGAAAAGAAAGCAAGCAGACAGTGGCTGAATGAGTTGTTTGGTCAGCTTGGATTATTGTTTGTGAACCACTGATTTGAGAACGTGTGTGGCATCCACCACAAGAAGGATGTTGAGGCTCTGGAGCAAGTCCAGAGCAGAGCAACAAAGCTGGTGAGGGGGCTAGAGAACAAGTCTTACGAGGAGCGGCTGAGAGAGCTGGGGTTGTTTAGCCTGGAGAAGAGGCTGAGAGGAGACCTCATTGCTCTCTACAATTACCTGAAGGGAGGTTGTAGAGAGGAGGGAGCTGGCCTCTTCTCCCAAGGGACAAGGGACAGGACAAGAGGGAATGGCCTCAANTGACCCTTCCTATGGAGGCGAGGAGAGAGGTGGTCCTGAATGAGCATGTTTCTGAGATCGATAGTTTGATTGTTGAAATTTCCCAGGGCAAAGTATTCTACCATGATACTGTGGTTCATGAGGTTTTAGTGAGAATATTTATTCTGTCTCTTTTAACTCCATAGCATTTTGGCATATCAAATGACTTTGAAATCTGCCTTAGCTTTGGTTTCTGTAGTTGGATAAATAAGACCTGTGACTATGCTTTACTGGGCTTTTTCTCCTTGATTTGGTACCTGATACAGAAATGAATAAGACAGCATGTGCCATTTTATACTCTTCCAGGTGTTTGTGAGACAAGGACCAATTTTGGTTCAGAAGTAATTTTATGTGCATGATGTTCAAAAGAACTTATTCAAAAGAATTTATTTTTGTTAATAGTGGAGTATGATAAGGAATCCTAAATTTCAATTTCTGTGTTTTCATCTTTCTGGTTTTACACACACATTTTACACTGTTACAGCCTGGTGTTTCTTGGACCAGGGAAACAGTTTTGTAGTAACCTGTACAGACTGTAGTCAGTTACTGGATACTTTTACAAAGTGTACCTCTATATTTGCATGTCTTGTACTGCCATCTAAGGGCCATGTAGGCTGAGAAACTGGCTAAAGGTTCTTCAACGCTTTCTCCTTACTGCCCTTCCCTTTGGAAAGTCAGCAATTCATGGATAAGAAGAGACTAACAGCAGTCCTTTGATGAAAGATGCTGTTTCATCTAGGAGAATAGAGGAATCTTCCAGATAAGTGAGAAATTAGTGTGAATCTGAGTCTTTTAGGAAAAGGCATTTGTGATGAGTTTGTGTAGAAGACAATGAATAAGAAAGCAAGATTACGGGATTTGAGGCTACAACAAGTTAAGGAGTGTAGTGCTTAAGAGTCCTGAAGAGTTTCAGCTAGAACTCTTAGAAGTGAGTCAGTATGTAGTTCAGATTCTTAAAGGTAGCGGAGACCTTGATTGCTACTGATTTAAGGATTAATGCTTTATAATAGAATTTGCTTAACCCTAATCGGGTACAAAATAGCACATCTTTTTTTTTTTCCTTTTTTAACCCTTACTTTCACCATTTTAGCATTTCTGTGTGTTTCAGTTTTCCTGAATTAAGGGAAATTGGGCAAAAATTTAGTGCTACTTTAAGAGTATGTGATATTAAATAACATTAACATAATTTAAATACTTTAGGGTTTAAGCATTCAAAATTTTATCATGAAAATTTTCTTTCCAAGAAAGAAATGTGGGTGTTGCTTTTTTTCAGAATGCAAACTCTACTTGTATAGGCTTAATTCTATAGCTTCTTTCTCACAGAGATGCTTTGAACTTCAAGCGTGATAAAAAATTAGTGGCAGAAGCAAAATATTTCAGTATTTTTCAATATAGTACTGTTGGCATTGACTGATAAAATTAGTTTTTGAAATGACTACCCCTTTGATCACTACTTTATTTTGCAATATTGTTTTTAAGGCTACTTTCCAGCAAACCTTGGGTCTCTTCCAACCTGGTGATTCTATGATTCTATGATTCTAGTAGAGAAAGTAATTAATCTTCTGTATTACTTTGACAGGCTCATGCAAGCAAAGACCTGGAAGAGCAGTTGCGGTCTGTGTCCAGCGTGGATGAACTCATGACAGTACTTTACCCAGAATACTGGAAAATGTTCAAATGCCAGTTGAGGAAAGGAGGTTGGCAACACAACCAGGAGCACTCCAGCTTTGACACAAGATCAGATGATTCCCTGAAATTTGCTGCAGCACACTATAATGCAGAGATCCTGAAAAGTAAGTACAGGATGCAAAACGCATTCTAACGTGCAGTATATTAAAATCCAAAAGCTTGTCAGTTGTGTCAAAAATATTTTAAAAGTTGAGCATCATCAGTAAACCATCTTTAGCAGTTTGATTTGGTGTAATGGCTGTAAACCAAAACCTGATAGTCAGCCTTTCCTAAAATTGAATAAATTGCACCAGAGAGGTTTTTGTGGTACATCCATTCTAAGAAATGTACAGACTACTTTCTGAGCTCAGTAGTTATAAGAAGGTAAGTATTTGTCTTCAGGTATAATGAATATTGCTTTGTAGAGGCTGTAATGATTTTGCAGAAAGCAAAGAGGATACTAATAGCTGGATTCATTGAACTGTTTCATGTCTTTTTCTGCGATGGAAACCGATCAACTTGTAGCTTTTTCCTGCTACAGGAGGGTAGTTGTCATGATGTTATGCTGAAACCAGGAAAAAACAGCTTTGAAGCAAATATGTCAGTATGCCTTAGTGTTTCAGATGGCGTGGATAACAATATAATTAAGTTACAGCTTAAACAAATGCTTGTGGAGAGAGTAAAACAGCAACACAGAATTTATAGCAGGAGGCATATTTTTTTCATATGATATTGTATTATGTATTTAATTGAGACTTAAGATCTGTGACATTTCCATTTTTACTGAGTAGCCTATCAAAAACTGGCTCCAAGAGATAATTAAAAGGCCTGCAAGTCTCATGGCTGTTTAGTGTAATGTTGCATTTGGCAAAAGGCTCTATAACACACTGCAAAATGTTTGCCCAAATTTACATGGGTAATCTGGATACAAATGCCACCTTTCAGATTAAGTCATATGGTGTACACAGTTCCTAAATAATAACCTTTTCCTTTCAATTATACTCTTATACTTACAAAGTAAATGTATTGAAATTAATTTCATATTAAGTGTGTAGACATCAAATTTAATGTTTATCCAGGTGAAGTACTGTGTGGTACCAGTTAAAATTACTTTGTGGAGATGTGCAGTACTACTTTAGACTTCACTGAAGGTGAAGTCCACTCCAGGCACAGGAAAAAGGACATGTACAGCTTTAGCTGTAGATGTCATACATTTGCCCAGCCTTGTTAGGTTCACTTTTAGCTCCATTGTTACTTCTTTTCTGCTTCCTGAGAGTATATTATATCTCCATGAACAAGAAAATTTAGAATTTAACAGACAGAGGTACCTTTCACTGAATAAAGGGTGTGACTCTAGCAATTCATATGCTGGTGTTAAACTTAAAAAACCCAACCCCCTACTGATTCACTTCAGGAAAGTATTGTTTTTAAACAGTTACTTTATAACGCATGAAATTCCCTATAACTTGGCAGGTATTGATACTGAATGGAGAAAAACTCAATGCATGCCACGTGAAGTGTGTGTGGATGTGGGAAAAGAGTTTGGAGCAACTACAAACACCTTCTTTAAACCCCCATGTGTATCCATCTACAGATGTGGAGGTTGCTGCAATAGTGAAGGACTCCAGTGTATGAATATCAGCACAAATTACATCAGCAAGACAGTAAGTTCTCACACTTATTACAGTCCAAGCGCTTCTTGGAACTCCATTTATGGTCATGCACTTTTTAAAACCTTCTTGTTGCTGCTGTGAGGAAGAAAAAATCAGTTACAGAATACATAGGGAAAACAGTTAAAGAGACTGCTGCCTGGAAGAAAATGTTTAACACACTTTTCCTCCAAATATATTCTGTTTGGGTTGCTTTTAGGTGGAAAAAAAAATTACAATATCCTGTTCTCAGTTTTGAGATCATCTATGAAGTCATTCTATCCTCTGGGGGTTTCTTAGCATCTACCATTTGCATGCTGTATGATGCAAGCACTCTCTGGAAAACTAGTCTGTAATTTTATTAATGACTGTTTTAGGATGTATGCAGACAGGATACATCTTGCAAATAAAACCTTCTAGGAACTGAACTTCACTCTATCATTTCTTTTGCTTTATTACATCTTCCTCAGATGTATGTATGGATTTTATTCTTCAAGTTCAAGGCTAAGCGATCAGGTAGGAGTGTGCAGCAATTCTGGATTGAGTCTGTGAGTTGCCTTTAAAGGAAAAGCATATGTGCATTATTCTGTTGTAAGCAGCTATAACGATTATCATGTTATACAACATTTCCCTCAAAAATAATGTAAAAATTGTCATGCTTCAGAATGTTTGCCAGAGTTACTTTGCTTTTGTTATAGTATTTGTTTAAGCTTTTCTTGGTTTTGGGCTTTTTTGCTTTTTGCTTCTTTCTAGTGCTTTTAAAACTAATTTTAATATAAGGCTTGCTTCCTTTTGCAACTAAATTCTTCTAGTTGAAAGTGCAGTAGTTGTTTGTAAGGAAATTGCAGCACTGCATAGCAAATTATGCCATTCCTTTATCATCAAGCTTCTTACTGTTCTGGGCCTTCAGATTAGGAAAAGGGGAAGTAAAGAAAACAGAAAGGAAAACCCCTCTTTTTAAGACTATGTTCTTTGTCCTCATTTCTCACCAAATCTGTCCATCTGAAATCGTATATTCTACCAAGACTTTTCAGTCCTAAATTTACGATAGTGGTAGACAGCCATGCAGCTCAGGAGTAATGTGACTCAAATAGCTGAAACAAGGAAACCTACACCACTTGATTTTTTCCAAGCCCATAGTTATTCCTGTGAAAAGTTGTCCTAATTCCAGCTGCTTGAAGGATGCAAATAGAATTTTGATGTTATAAACCAAGAAATACACCTTTTTTTTTCTTTGGTATGTATGTATTACATTTAGCTTACTGGAATACAGTGTAATCTAGTTAGGGTGAGACTTCCTCCATTTACAACGGGTTTCCTGGTCTTTGAGTACCATGTCTACTTGGGGTAAACCAACTATTCATCTTTATGTTTGTATCTATTAAGTGAAGTAATTTTTTTGCCTAATAGAATTTTTAGTACTGAGTTTCTTTTTAAAATTCTTGATATCATTGGTGATGATATGACATAGGAGTAGTTAAAAATTTGAGAGGCTCTGGGAAAGAAAGAAGAGGCAATAGCATTGTTTTGTTTTCGTACTAATTCCATAAAAGCAAGCAATTTAATCTCTGAGTTTTTTATCTTGCTTCTGCTTTCCAGTTTTATCTGGTCCTTGACAGAATGCAGTCTTAAAAAACCTTAATAAAAGAAGAGAGCTATAGCTATATCTCTTCATCTGTCATCATCTCAAATCTTTTTAAAGTTATGTGACCACAGCTTACCCTATATCAGATGAGAATTAGGAAGAAAAAAGTATTGGATTCAAGACCCTTCTGTGGAATTCAGGTACCCTACACACCTATTTTCACTACTGTTTTCTTTTTATTTCCTGAATGAAAAGTGAAAAATGGATAGTAACCAGACATCTTTTGTTTTTCATAAGTTGTCATTTTAATAGCTTGATTTTTTGTACATAAACTCTGTAAGATAACTTCATACCATTCACCCTGCAGATGAACCACTTAATGGGAAACTAATTTATCCAGCTGGAGGTCTTACTGTGAAGGCAAACTCTAGCATTGGTTTCAGACATTAAAATCTAAATAAAAGTTAATATCAGCTTTCATCAAAATTAATTAAAGAGAAAAGAGCTAAGCAGAGAAATTATTTTTATGAAGAGCAAATCACTGATTGTCAGAAGAATGGACTGGATCATCTTTTCCCAGATTGGTTTGTGGAATACTCTGGTGGTCTAGAGAGAGGTCAATAGTTCTCTAGTTCAGGCTGTTTTCCTCCTTTCTAGCTACCTAACTTTATTTTTCTAGAAAAAATATTTCTGTAGGTACCAACGGGTATTTGTACAGTCACAATGGAGGTATGAGACAGTTTCTTAATTAAGATGTGGTACAAGGTCTGTGAAAATATACGAGGACTCCCTAGGCTAATTCATAAAATGCAGTAGATCTTTTGCATTTTCTTAGTCAATGATACTGCAATAGCCCAGCTTTGTAAACGGTGGTTTGTCTAATAGACGTCTGTGGGGAAGGTGGTTAGTTGATTTTTGTTTTTGTGGTGTGATGGCATTACTTTTCTCTCTAATTCATTATTAATCAAACTGTCATTCTGTGTTTCCATGACATAAGTAACTCACTGTCAGTTACAAAGTTTGGAACTATATGGTGCAGCAACAGCCTTTCCCTCAGCTGCACTTTTTTATGCCACACCTGTAGGTATTTGCTTGTAGGTTGTAAGGAAGCAGTGAGCAGATATCAAAGAGCTGCCGTCTCTTTCCAATCTTCCTCTTGGCTGGCAGGATGGGCAGTTTTTTGGCTTCTTTCAGATCATTTGATGTAAAGGTCCTAAATCTTCTTGTTTTTCATGGTTACAGTAATAGTCTCTCAAGGGAAAACATCTTTCCAAGCAGTTTGAATTAGATTTAGAGGAGCTTTTCTCACAGGAAAGAAGTTAAGAGCTTGAAATTGTTTGCCATATTTGAGATGTTCATGGTGTTCCTGTACACAATTTGGAGATGCATATGTCATGAGAATTTCAGTCATTTTGAACTTTACCATTTATGCCTTTTCCCATGCATTTTTCTATGTTAGACTGATGATTATAATGATATAGTAGGTACTATTAATAGTGGGAGATATATCAGTATAATTCCAAATGCTTTTTGTTAAAATTTCAAAAAAAGAAGTGATCCAAACATAGATACATAGAATAAGGAACCCAAGCATATTAGATAAGTTACCTGTTGTTGTCTCATATGTTGGCCTGGAAATTATGTTTTTTTGGAAAAACTACTTAGTAAAATA
The DNA here is from genome assembly GCA_013389865.1 of Piaya cayana. Classification (NCBI taxonomy): domain Eukaryota; kingdom Metazoa; phylum Chordata; class Aves; order Cuculiformes; family Coccyzidae; genus Piaya; species Piaya cayana. The sequence goes on from WAAB01008174.1 coordinate 142,996, forward strand.
AATAATGATGATGTACTATTTTTCAAATAACTTATTTTTATTCTTTCAAGTATAGAGATGTTTAGGGTTTTCAAATCAGTCTTACATCCGTAGCTTAAAAATCTCTCTAGACACTTGGTGCTCTGTTACGCAGGTTTTAATTGGCTGACTTACTGACACTTTAGGAAGTGCAAAGATCACAAGTGGTGGAAACTGAGAGTCAATCAATTTAAGGGAAACTTGCCAAAATAAACTGCAGTCTATCAGAAGAATATGGTGTAGTTAATGTAAATCTGGGAAAAAAATCATACATGTGTGATCGGTTGAAACACATGCATGTGCTTCATGCATGAAACTACAACATGCATCCTATATTTGAAAAGTATCTGAAACAATAAACTTATCCTGATATGAAAGTAGCAGTTTTGATTATTTTGTATTTCAGTGCTCATAATAATAATTTTTCATGTACTGATACAATGGATACTGGTACATATCATGATAGTGTTGAATAAATTAATTTAGCCACTGAAGCAAAGAAATACTTCGTATAGAAATCAGCAGTTTTTCTGGGAAGTGTGATATGAAGTTCTAGTATAAAGAAGGAGCTATCAATGCAGTGTATCAAAAATATATGTCTTTCTAAAATCAATGAGGAGGAATACATGTGAAATTTTATTAAAAGGAATTCTGGTAGCATTTTTGGTCAAACATTCAAAGATTCTTGTCTGCTGTTAGGATTTTTTTTGTCTTAGGTTAAAATCATGCTGAATTCTAGGTTGTGGACCAGACTCTGGTCCCAATGTTGTTTCTGTTTTACACTCTGACTCTATAAACGGCTAAAAGAAAAGCACTGCCAGTGTGGGAACTGATAAGAGCCTACTTCAGGGTGGTCTGCAGGACCATGCAACTCTACCCTGGAAGCTGTTGAAAGAATGGCGTTGTTACTTACAAAGTTGGGAAGAAGGGACACTGGTGGATTTGACATCATAGTAATTACAGGTTGCTGAGCACCAAAGGGCTGATCTGGTTGGGTAGAGCAATTCAGAAACATCTTTGCCTGGTGTCCTCTTGCTAAGCTTCTCATCAATACAGTACTGAGCATGTGCACTGGTCTTCAAGGATTTAAAAAAACTGATGTGTAAAAGAATAAGAATACAGGAAAAAAACTGCAGTTGAACATGTGATTGTAAAAGTAGTCTAATTATTCACTTACCTTTGTATTATTCTAAAAAGTGCTTTAATTATATACCTGTCTGTACTGGGAGGCAGGAGATACAAGCATAGCAAGCTGATATTTGGGTGTGTATAATTTTGGCTGGTGCAGAGGAATGAATGTTAAGTATTAAGCCTAAAATACACCTTATTACAGGTTGTATAACTGAAATGTATGACTGAAATGTATGTTCCTTCCATTTTTAATAAGAACATTTCAGGTTTGGCTAGGTTGAGAGATGGACATAAAGTCATCTTGATAATGGTCATCCTGATAATAGGAACTACATAAAACACATATCCTTAAAAAATTTAAAAAATATATCCTAAAACCAAAACATTTCTAAAAATCCATAGAGTATCAATGATTGTTGTGGTTTTAGCACACAGTTTCTATTTAAGCCATTTACTGTACAAGGTTCTTGAACTTTTTTATGACACAGAAGAATGAGGAAAAAGTATGTGTAGTCATGCATAATCTTGTTCAATGGTAAACAACTCTAGTTTAAGTAGCCTAATGTTAAGATTATCCCACATACTCCATTATAAACTCTGATGTAATTTTCAGCCTGACTAAAGGCTTCATTAGCTCACTGTTTTGAAAGTACTGCAAACTGTAAAATGTAGTTGTAGTTATAAAAAGAAGCAGAGATTGCAAGGACAAGGCAAGTTTAGTTACTTGTTCATAGAAAAGGCCTTATGAGGAATGGCTGAGAGAGCTGGGGTTGTTTAGCCTGGAGAAGAGGAGGCTGAAAGGAGACCTCATTGCTCTCTCCAACTACCTGAGGGGAGGTTGTAGAGAGGAGGGTACTGGCCTCTTCTCCAAGTGACAGGGGACAGGACAGGAGGGAATGGCCTCAAGCTCCATCAGGGGAGATTTAGGCTGGACATTAGGAAAAAAATTTTCACAGAAAGGGTCATTGGGCACTGGAACAGGCTGCTCAGGGAGGTGGTTCAGTCACCTTCCCTGAAGGTGTTTAAGGCACAGGTGGACGAGGTGCTAAGGGGCATGGTTTAGTGTTTGATAGGAATGGTTGGACTCGATGATCAGGTGGGTCTCTTCCAACCTGGTTATTCTATGATTCTATGATTCTTTGCTATTCTTTAACAGCTGGGGTTGAAATTCTCTCTGCCAGATGCCTCATTCAGCTTGATGTGTTGCTCTTACATTTTAAGTTTCTTTGCTATAAAGCAAGAGTTGTGGTTCTGCTTTTTCATAGAACAGAGTGAGAAAGAAGCCTATGTGGGTTTATAGTTTGTTTTTTTCTAGAAATGGGTTGGGTTTTGTGGGGCTTTTTTCAGTTCAAAAAGAATTTTCATGTTCCTTCATTTTGGGTAAAGGATGTGTTACTTGTTTGTTCATAAGTTTGTTCACAAGTGGGATTACCCAGGGCTCAGTGCTGAGTCCAGCCCTTTTCAATGTCTTTATCAATGACCTGGATGAAGGCAGTGAGTGCACCCTTAACAAGTTTGCAGACGACACTAAGCTGGGTGGAAGTGTTGATGTTGAGACTCTGGAGCAAGTCCAGAGAAGAGCAATGAAGCTGGTAAAGGGGCTGGAGAGCAGGCCTTATGAGGAACGGCTGATAGATCTGGGGTTGTTTAGCCTTGAGGAGAGGAGGCTGAGGGGAGCTGCATCCAGCAGGACGGTGAGTTCAGGGGGGGAGGGGGGGACATTAAAGGTGGTAGGACGCTTCCCTGAGCGGGGAAAAACCTAAAAAGCTTAATCAGGAGGTTGAGGAGGCGGTCCTGGAAGCTACCGCGGGGCATTTAAATGGTCCTTAGGGAGCACAGGTGAAGAGGAGCAGGGCACGTTAAACAGGGCAGTTTGAGCAGCAGTTCAAGCAGGCAGGGCAAGCAGGGAAGGTGCAGAGAGGGGCTGGAGCATGGCTAGAAGGGACTGAGGACAATGGTGGCTACCCGTCAGAAGATTAATGCTGCACCAAGCATGATGGAAGTGGCCACCCAGACAGAGCCCCAGTAGGTACGTGCAGCTACCCAGACCCTGGGCTGCAGATAGTGCCCCTCTCCTACAGTGGCTCATGCCGTTGGCACTGTCTCCAGCTGTGGAAGATGTGCTTGGGTGGGGGATCTCCTTCATATGGTGGAAGAGCTGAGGAAAGAAGTGGAAAGGCTGAGGACCATCAGGGAATGTGAGAGGGAGATAGATCTGTGGAGCAGTGCCCTCTCACAGGCTGCCAGAGCTAGTGAGGCTGAGCACCACCCACTGGTAAGCTGCAAGGCTGGGAGAGAGAGATGGGGAATGGCAGCAGGTTCCTGTCTGGAGAAGGAAACCTGCTCCCCCCACCCAGACAGTTAACCCCCAGATGCCCCCGGGGAAGAAATATGACGTGCTGCAGGTGCATCTGNCCCACTGGTAAGCTGCAAGGCTGGGAGAGAGAGATGGGGAATGGCAGCAGGTTCCTGTCTGGAGAAGGAAACCTGCTCCCCCCACCCAGACAGTTAACCCCCAGATGCCCCCGGGGAAGAAATATGACGTGCTGCAGGTGCATCTGATCCCTAAGGATGAAGAGGACTGCACCCACAGCCTGGAAACATTTCCAAAGCTCTGCCATCCTGAGACAGTCATCAAAACATCCTCTGTAAAAAAGAAGAGGAGGGTGATTTTCTTGGGGGATTCCCTTCTCAAAGGAACGGAGAGTTCCATCTGCAGACTAGACCCGCTCCAAAGGGAGGTCTGCCTCTTGCCAGGAGCATCTGTAAGGGACGTTACTAGAAAACTTCCGTCTCTGGTCAAGGACACAGATTACTACCCACTCTTAGTATTTCAAGTTGGCAATGAAGACATGGAGCATAGAAAGCCTAAAGCTTTTAAGAGGGACTTCAAGGCTCTAGGCAGAATGATCGAGGGCTCTGGGGCACAGGTAGTAGTTAACTCCATTCCAATACTAAGGAATGAGGAGCAGTAAGCGAGGAATTAGAAATTGATTAATGAGTGGCTCAGGAACTGTTGTGAAAAGAGGGGGTTTGGGTTCTTTGATCATGAGGAGACCCATGCACCTCCAGGCTTTCTTACTAGGCACGGGACACAGCTGTCTCCTAGGGGGACTAAATC
>WAAB01008175.1:0-29895 GCA_013389865.1 Piaya cayana
TCTCCTTCAGCTGTGGAGGAGTACGCATGATGTATGCACTCACAGCCTTGTAGGACTGGGTTTCTTGAGAGTGCCCACGGCCATGTAGGAGTGTGGTGAGCACAAATGTCGCCACAGAGGAGAACTTAAGAGTGGGATCATTCATCACTGTGGAAGAGCAGACTTCTCCACAGGTGTGGAGGAGTCTATGAGGTGGGTGCATCTGTGGCTGTAGAAGAACGCAGGGGGTGTGTGGGATGCATGCACCCACAGCTGCAGAGGAGCACACGTGGTGCATGCACCTATGGCTGTGGAGGAGCACATGGGGTGTGTGCGTCCACACTCCCGTAGAAGCACAAAGGGTGCATGCAACCACGGCCACAGAGGAGTTCACACGGGAGCGCTTTTAGAACGCTCGTAGAGTGACATGTGCGCTACACAGAGCAGATGGCCGAGTGGTGGGATCATGTCCTCCTCCAGTAGTGGCTCAAGCAACTATGAAAGTAACTAAGCAGAGATTTCTCCTTTAGCTTAAGCACCCTGTGATTTTGATCCCTGCTGACAACTATGAAAGCTATACATCCAGACAACTGCATGCTATGGATACGCTATCAGAGCCGAAAGCCCCATTTAGGACCTAAGTTTTTCTTCTGTTTCTCTCCCTCCCCCCTCTCCCTGTTTTAACTCTTTAGTACTGATCATGCACCAGAATGGACAATTGGAGAATAAACAGCTCAGAAATCAAAGGGCTGTCATGTTCCCCTGTGTGGAAAACCTTTCACAGAGCCTCCCCCTGCCTTTTCAGCGCCCCGGCTGCCTCCCATCCCTCCAGCAGCCAGCCGGCACGCTGCTCCTCTGCTATTCATGACCAGCGTGCAGCTGCAGCTACTCTCCTAGGCTGACACAGCAGCAGCTGCTGTATGTGTGCCAGCTGGCTAGCTGCTCTCCAAAATCCTCTTGTCCGCCCTGCTCCCTTTGCTCTCCTGCTTCCCCACCTACAGACCTGCTTCTCCTTTCCCACCCATGTCTCCCACTCGCGAGGATGTGCTCTGATTTCCTACCACCCCACTGTCCTGAGCCTACCCCTCTTCTGTCCTGATTCACCTTACTTGCTCTCCAGGAAGCATCCTTTGCTTTCCCTCTCATCCCTCCTGAGCTCAAACAGGAGCTCTCTGAAGTGGAGCAGTGAATATTGCTTTTAATTATTTCACGTGTCCTCTCTTTGAAATTGTGCCTTCCAACGTAACTGCATTCAAGCGTGGTTTTTTTGTTAAGATAACCTCTGTTGTAGCCACCTTTAGAAAGTGGCAAAGGGAAAGCAGAGGGAGCTAAGGGAGGGCCGGGACCTTGGTTTGAGGTCTTATTTTAAAGTCGCTGGTTTTGCTAATCAGAAACTTTGCTGGGCTCCTGCATTTGCCCAGCTGCACTGCTTGCTGGTTTCCAAATAGACAGGCAAATGCTGTTTAGTTTTTAATTGTTTTTTTTCTGGTGGCTGAAGTTTCTTAGACTAGCTTTCTTCCTAACGATTATTTTGCAGTGGATGGCAGCCAAAATATTTTGCAAGACAGGTATTTTGTTTGCATCTATTATCATAAACAAATATAAAACCTCATGATCTACGTTCAGCATTACGCGGTCAATGTGCTTGTGGAGGAAGACGTGTATTTTTATCACCAAGCTGAGCAAATGTAATACAGAAGAAAGATGATCCAGTAGTTACAGCATATGCTCAGTCTCTACAGAGCCAAGCTCAGTTACCTGCTGCATCACAGAATTTCTTTGTTATCTTGGGCACGCTGCATGTGCTTTTTGTGCTTTGGTTTTGCCTTTGTAAATATTCTGCAATACTCAAAAACTCTGGTGCCATTTAAAAATGCCTTTTTTCCACTGTAACCTGACTTCACAGGAGCAGAGAAGGGAGGTGCAGCTATTTCCAGGTATTCTCTCTGCTTGTGGAAATTTTCATTTTATTCTTCTTGGTGATGCAGCCGCATTTTCAGTCTGAACTCCTTAGTTCTCTCACTGTGGTTATAATTATTTCTCAAGTACCATGGACATTTACTTTTTCCTTTTGCAAAAGTTGTATGCAAAGTTGTCTTGCTATAGCTATGCACAGATAGCGATAGTTTTCAGGAAATAGGGTGAATATACTTCTTAATATATGAACTTGGAGTTTTTTTTAAAACCCAGTGGCTGAATCTGGAGATGAATGCTGAACAAGGCTAAGAGAAGCAGCTTGGACAACTCACATCAGAGCTTCCCTGCCGGACCAGGGGATAGTCCAGCCTTGCATGTAGTCTTTGCCTTCCTGAGGTCTGCCTCTCACTAGCATTTTGGGGGAGATGAAGTTAGATAAGATAAAAAGTAAAAGGTCCTGTGCTGCGCTTGGGGTGCCTTGGGCACTTACAGCAGGTCACCACATTCTTCTACATTCAGGGGTGCAGTTGCAGGGTTTGCTCCTCACTTGCTCCAGTGTTTCCTGGGCTCCAGATGCTTCTTGCAGGACAGATCACAGAGCTGGCCTTTGCCACTCTAAGAAAGCGTGCTGGAGGCAGCTGGCTCCATAACTCATTCCCAATCAGCTGCACTCTCCAAGGCCTGCTCGAGGCCCCGGCTGCCAAGTGTAACATGTCTCCTCTTACACCCACTGCTGCAGCCCGGGCTGCTGTCACCCAACCCTGCCACCCTTCCCAGCTACCCTGCATCTGGCTGTGCCCTGTGCTGGCAGCTGTTCTTTCTCTAGCGGGGGAAGCCAGGACCTTTCCTTACCCACTGAAGGGGACATCCTCCCCTCACTTTCCTCAGAGAAGGGTCCCTCTGCTTTTTCCTTGGGTTGCGAGACCATCCATATGGTCCCTTGCAGGTAGGCACCTGCCTGCTGCTCAGGGGAAGTCAATATAAGTTTACCCATACCAAACATAAGCTTCGAGGTACTCTTCTTTCAGCCCCTCCTCGGCAAAACAAGGGCTGCCAAGACTCAGATAAAAACCTAATTAATATCCTCCCATTGCTGCTCCTTCTCCTCCTTCTCCTTTCTCCAGCAACTCCTGCTGACGGTGGCAAGTGGGAATCAGGGGCTGTGCATTAGAGAGGGTGGAAATAGGGCTGAGGAAACTTATGCTCAACTTTAACTGTGGTTTGAGCTTGCAGGCAGCAGTTACTCATCCTGCTGGAGGGACCAGACTGGAGAACATTGGTCCCTCTGGCAGGGGAGGGATGTGCTCACTGCCAGTTTGGGGCAGGGTGGAGTGCTGGCATCCCTCACCTCCTTATTCCCAGCCCTCTGGGCCAGGATTTTCTCTCGTGCTCTGGCTGTGTGTTTGTGCTAAGTTTATGCCCATAGGCAAATCCTTTGAAAGTATGCTCATTAAATCATTTGCATAAAAAATCCCTGGAGGATCGTAGCAGCTAGGAAAGGGCAGGGTTTATCCACTTGACTTAGAGTCGGCAGAAGTATGGGGATGCCATTTGTCAGTATGCATGCAGATATGGATATGGACATATGTCTCATTTACCCGGGCCAGAATGTGTCCACTCAGGAAAGTTAAAGGCAAGAAGATAATTTTGGATGTTGTCCATCCGAAACTTGGCAGGGTAGGAGTTAACCCTCCCTTTCTGGCCAGAAAGGCTACAGCTGCCTGTCCTGAGACCAAGGCACTGCAGAACCAGCTGTGGAGAATTAATTCCTCTCCTTCCTCTTCTGTGAGAAGCCTTGTGGACAGGGGCTAACAATATGAATGGAGCAGATTGCTTAGGAAGAAAGCTAGAGGGTAACTAGAGGAGAGGGATTTTTCTTTCATTCTTCTTTGTGGAAGTTGGCTGGAGAAAGGTATTTTGAGCTTTGCTGTGGATTTGGCAGGGTAAAGACATGTCTTCTCCCTTGTCTTTTACTGAAGAGTTCTGTTGGATTTGCGTAGCTTGTGTAATGTCTTTAATTAGTGTATTCATGCATACACATTTCATAGATTTGAATTGTAAGGATGTTGGTTTTAAATATATTCCAGTATAAGACCCAGGAGTGGCTTCTCTTAGTTAAGATTGAGCTGCTAGTACAGCCTGAGAGAAGACCAAGTGTTTATGTCTGTCTTCCTGCCTGACTGCTAGTAGGAAAGTTAAGATAAGCTTGATGGAAATTGTGCCAAGAAAGAATCTGCGATCTTGGCACCACTCTTTCCTGTATCAGTGGTTGCCCAACTCGGAGCTGGTGCTGGTCTCTGGGCTCCAGAGCAGAAAGAAGGTGGTTTCCTATCATTTCAACTTTGCCACCTGGCACGTTTTCTGCATCTGGGCCCTGGTCTTCTGCCAGCTGAAGCATATGCCAAGTCTGGTGCAAGAAGTCAATTGATCTCATGTTCTATGGCTTAGTGCTAAAGACTGGCAATATTAATAAAATGAGTGAGCTCTACTGAACACAATCTTTGAAAGTTCCTCCCAAATAATCCCCTCCCAAGTTTCAAAGCCCTGCCTGAAATGTTAATACTTGGAGTGAGGGTGGAGGTGTTAACGGGTAACCTGGTGGTGGGGGAGGAAGAGTTTAGAAAACCAACTCAGCTGATCGGACTTCTGGGACTCAATCCATACCCTTAATAGTGAAGTTCTTGTTTTCCTAGTGGCTTATCTTTGTGAATTTTTAGAAAACAACTCATCTGAGAAACCTTCTCAAAACTGTCTGAACCAAGCTGTGTCTGCTATTCACAGTTGGACATTGCTTTTAAGGTTCATTGCAGTCATCATCAAAGAAACCTTCACCTGAGACTTTCCTGGTGCATAAATCACAGAAAATAAGGTCACAGGGGATATCCAGAGATTATCTAGTTTATCTTGTTCCACAAGAAAGGACAAATGGTTCCCACTTCTGGCATAAGAGGTGAGTATCTGGTCTCTTCTTAAATACAGCCCCAGATAGAAATTTCTTAGCTGCAGTAACTTGTTCTGGTGGTTAACCATCAGAAAACATATGCTACTGTATTGCTGTGCCTTGATTCCTGTTCTTGACCTGTTTGCAACAGATGAGCACAGCGTATTCCCTTCCTCTCTGCTGCTACCCTTTTCTGAATTTGAAGACAAGTGTTGTGCTCCTCTCTGAGGCCTCTTCTTTGCAATGAAACAGAAAAAATATTTTTCTGGTCTTATATAATCATAGACCATATTTTCTAGACTCCTGAATGCTCCTATTGTCCCACTGTATTTTCTCTGCCCTTGTTCCTCAATTTTCTTAAAATCAGATGCCCTAAATTTGATGCAGAGTTCCAGTGAGGTTTTAGCAGCCCAGGAAAATATTTGAGGAATACATCACAGACCAGGCAGAGGTCATTCCTGGTTATGTATGGTGCTTGCTTTAATATTCTTTTTTTTTTCCTCCTATTTTCTTTCTTGAAATGGTATGATGTTGCTGACTTAAGTTTCATTTGCTATCCACCTTTTAGCATTTTAGTCTTGGATCTTTGGATTGTGTTTTCTAGTTATAAGAATGCCATGTGAGTGTCAAAATCTCTAATAAGGATAGATTTATTGCATCTGTGAGTTCTTGCATAGCCTGCTGACACAGTGATAGGGAAAATATCTGGGTGATTTAACAAATTTGTATTAGCCATTACTCACTTCCTTGTTATTTTCCAGATGTTTGCAGAGCATTTATTTATATATTCCAATTCTCTCTAGGAATTCAAATGATGTTGGCTTGTGCTTTATCCTTCAACTCCTCCCTTTACTGAAAAGATGTTCTGTTTTCCTTTTCCAGTATTCTGACAAATTGGTTCTTCTCTGTTGGGTCCCAGGGAGCTGCTGACATCCATGAGATTGCTTTAACAAGCAGCCTAAGCACGTATTATTTAATCCAGCTAAGTATTCTTCATTTATGCTTTCTTCTTTCTAGACCAAGTTCTTTCTCTGCCATCCATGGCATTAATTCTCTTAACCAGTTGGTTGAAAGTGGCCTTTTCACAGAAAACTGAAGTAAAAAGGGTAAATACTTCCACTGCCTTCACACCATGCATTGCTAGCTCTCATTCCCTTCTGGGTAGTTCTTCCATGGCCTTCAAGTCCCTGCCGGAGTATTTAATGTTTTCTTGATGTCCTATTGGTTATATTTCTTTATACATCTTGACTGTCCTGGTTTGGTCCCTACATGCCTGTGGGTTTACATTCACATGCAAATGAGTCTCTTTTCCATTTTCTGAAGGCACTATTTTTTGAGTTAGAGGTCAATGAAGTGGCTGTGATTTAAGTAAATCGTCTGTCTTTTACGACAGTTGCTTTCCCTTCCTTTCTGGGATTGTTTGAATGGATGTCCTTACCATTGTTTCTTTATGGTGCTGCCAACTTTCCTGAATTCTCTTTTCTCTGAGACTTGTTTCTCATGATTATCAGTTCTATGAGGTTTTTGAAATATGGTTTCTGGAAGTCCATTGTATTTTTTTTGCTGTTCTCCTTCCTTCCTTTCCTACGACTCATGAACTCTGTTGTTTCATGGTCATTCTCACCCAAGCTGCATTCCTCTTGTATGTTATAAGTGGTTCCTTCTCTTTAGTTAGAGTCAAGTTCAGTTCTCATTTTGATTATTTGTCAGGTTTTAATCTCTTCTTATTTAATCCTTATACTGTTTGCATTATTTTATCAGGTGATCCGTTGCCCTCTTCAGTATCACTCTGATGATTTTCTTACTACAAATGGTATTTCCCATTGTTTATACACCTCTGCCCAAGTATTTAATGCTTGTATTTACCTGTTCATTTTTGAAACCAATCCTTGTGGATCCTAGTTGCATTAATTCAGCAGGTCAGGGGACAGAGATGCTCTTCCTGCTTTATGAATTGAATGCTACCTCTGATCAACAGTTCTTTTTCTTGGAACATCCATTCTTCCTGGTGATACCACCTGCACAGTAATGCATTCATTTCCAGGAAAAGAGCTATAAGTAGCTGATGCCACTTGTGACTGAAATAGCTACTGCTTTATTCATGGAAGGAATTTTCCCTCCTTTCTCTCATACATAGACTCCTCTGACCAAAGTTAAGAAAACTGATTTTTAATATGTTGGTTTGAGCCAACTGCCAACACACCGAGTCTCTAACTCCCATGCAGAATTCATAGGGGAATTATCCAAGATGCAGTAAGGAGTTTATCTAATTGAAACTCAATCTGGATTTAGATTAAGCCACTTATATAGGTATATAAGATAATCTGCTGTCAGAAGAGGGAGGCCTGATATTCCTCTCCTGTGTCTGGACCACTCAGCAGAGCAGGAGTCATTGTTGACGGGGAGGTACTGTTGTCCCATGAAGAGGAGATAGCAGAACTTAGAAAAATGCAATAAAGTAGCCATGTCTTTGGAAGAGATATATTTAATGAGTAGGGAGGAGGCCAAACATCTGTATATGTGATGAATTGCTAAGGTGCAATCTACTGAGGTGTCAGGTGTATGCACATAGTTACAATGATAAATTTCTCTTCATACAGACATTCCTTTCATGATACTAGCTGTGTGGCTGGCCTTAATCAGCTCACAACTAAAACAGGAGTAAGGAGGGGAGCATGGTAGATGACAGAAAAAAACCCCAAAGTGTTTAAAACTGTTGTTACATCATCTTTGTTTGAAAGAATCCTACTCATCATCAGCGGAGTAGAGTTCATGCATTCCTTGCTGATATTCCTCACACGGCAGCATCCTCAGCTGATACTGTCCACTGTGGCTGGCCACCTGGAAAACCTACCCAAAGCTGGAAGAAGAGGAATTGCTTTTTATTAGAGTCCCCTCTCACGTCGCGACCACTGTAGCACAATGTACTCGGACATAAAGCAGTCAGACGTAAGGAAACGCAGATCTGTACAAGACATTGCTGAGCATCACACTAGTGATGTCCCAGTGTGAGCATCTTGTCCCATCTGTGAGCACCTGCAGCCTCAGCAGAAGAGATGCACAACAGAATCTCTTCCAGTGCAAAGATCCAATGATGCACTTACACAGAGACACTAATTTTATATATATATATATATATATATATATATATGACCAATAGCTACAGCATTCCGATGGATTTTTTTCCAGTTGCTAATGCATTTATTTGAGTCGCTGCTTGATGCATAATTTGATTTGGTGCGCATGTTCATGCAATCTCCTCCCTCACTAGTACCTTCACCCCTTATATTTTGATAAATAAAACCGTAACTATTTCTAAAAACATCTTTCTTTGGGTTTCTATATAGCTGAGGTTGTCAGAGAAGTGATCGTTCACATCAGAGCTCTTGAACTAAAATACTTGTGCCTCTGTCTCCGTTAACACTTGGGTCTTGGTCAGCCTTTGATCTTTTTTTTAACCTTCCAGCACTTTCTGTAAGAAGATGATGTGTAGGAGCAGACCTCTAGCTTGCAGGAGACGGCTCAATTCATTTGAGGTAAGTGACTCAGAGCCATGACGAAGTCATCCATTGTGCTGGGTCAGAGTCACATTCAACAATTCATCTGCTTATGCTCTGATTAACCATTCAAATAAATTTTTTATCACTCCTAGTTAAAAGCAGACATGAATGAGCGCTTCCTTTTCTGGAGAAGAGACCTTGCTCTGAAACAGAGTTCCTTCTTCCTGAAGCCAGGCAAAACAACTAAGAGAGGTGACAGATGATTCATCTACCAGTGCTTTTCATCAAAAACTGTAGCTAAAACAAGATTACTAAGAAGAAGAGTGCTATTAAAGGAGGAAACTGCTGCTGTAATTTTGTTAAGGAACATGAGATTATTTAAAAGCCTTTTAAAAAGCGTGTTTGTTCCGGGAGAGGAGAGGCAAAGGAGGATTTTAAAGAAAGGGAGAAGGGAAAGAGATTATTAGTCTTTCTTGTCTATAAAGATTCATGCTACTTGCTTTGCCCTAGCCAGAAAGGGTTGTGATTTCTGGAGCCCTTGTAATTCATTGCTCCAGCCCTAATTAATGGGACACAACCTACACCCTAGCTTTGCAGAGGCTGAAAGCATATTAAAAATGATGATGGGGCATAGAGGATTTGGTGCACTATACTGCGCATAATTGCAGGTTACTTTTTTTTCCAGCAGGTATTTTTGTTCCTGGCCATGATGATCTAGGGATATTCATGTATTCACACAACAGCAATCTCACATTGTTCAGTATTGCTTTACAAACTCTCAAAGCTGTGCCTCACTTCACTCACTGACAGCCAGTTTTGCACCTAACTGCTTAGTACATAAAGCAGCAATGAAGCAGGGTGTGGAACAGGCTGTCACCACTTTCAGCAGGCTCCACTGTATCTTGTTCATAGCAAATTGCACAGCAAATACATGTCGGTGCAGTGACCCCATATTAAGCAATGCAGGGATGTACAGGGCATAATCTTGGAGCTGGAAGAAGTAGGGATTTGGGTGAATCTGCTGGGGTGTATCCGGGACTGGCTGCAGACCTTAGCTGGGGACTTCTGGGTTTGATTTTCCCCAATGTGCCAGGACCCCCACAGAGCCAGTCCAGTGCAGCTGTTCCTTGGATCAAGGCAGAGCCTTCACCTGGAAAGCTGGAAATCCCATTCTGCTTCTGAAAGCAGCTTCTTCACATACAAGCTGGATTAATTGTTGGGGTTATTGAGAGAGACAGAAAGAGGATTTGTGCCCTGCAGGCACAGACCACTGGCCAGGAGTTCCACATAGATACTCCAAGTGTGGTTCTGCATAGAGAAAGCCAAGGGACTGAAGAGATCCATTAAACCAGATGCTTCAGTCATACAAAAAGCATTTTGTGTACAGTGTCAACTCACAGTCAGAGCTGTGCATTTTGATCAGATTTTTCAAGGTCAGGTGGAAACTTGGTGGTGATCTGGTCCGACCTCAACTGGTTTTCAGGCTTTTGCTCAGTTTGCTGTTGTTAAGAGAGGCTCCGCAGCAGGGCTCCCAGAGTTTGGTTCAGGAAGGGTCACTCAGTGGGCAGGACTTGGCCCAAGGGCTGTATAACAAACTGAGAAAACTCTGCTGAGCAGCAGAGATGACCCAGCATGGGTCGTTTCTGTGCATTTCTTCTGAACAAAAGGAAGAGTGCTCTGGGATGGATCCGATACCTGTTCATTAACTGTTGAAGTTGCACTGCTATTGTAAATTAATGGTATGTTGTAAATGCAGAGCTTCACTGAGCAGAATGTTTTAAAAGTTTGGTTTTATAATGTGGCAGAATGAGGGGCTTGGGGGAACTGCGGCAGTTCTGGACTTCAAAAAAAGAAATGTTACACAAAGGAGCTTGGAAGTTGAGAGAGGTTCCAGTAATGAACTATTTTCAATAAAAAGATTGAATTCAAGCTGGAAAAAATGCTCAGGATGTGGCTTGTTTTCTGTAGCTAATCCCTTCTAAATATTTAAGAAAAAAGAAAAAGAAAAAAGGGAGAATGGAAATGGTGTTTTGTTTAAAAATAGGATCAGAAGTTCTACTAAACACCCGAAGAAATCTTGCAGTTTATTGTACCCTGAAATCCCTTTCCTCAAACAGGCTCATCCTGTTCGATGCAGTCCTGGAAGAGCCAAACATGAGTTTGAGTTTTAAGAATGTGCATCCAGGATTTGGTAGCCTCTGAATTTGTGTTTAGTCCTCAAAGTGTGTGTCCAAAGCATATGCCACACACAAGCTGTGATGTGTCTATGCAAGGAAACAGGGAATCAGACCTACTGTCACTTTAATGTACAGACTGACCCCTGTCTTGAGAGAATTCCCTCAGCTCCTGCATCAAACTAATTTTGCGGATGGCACTGCCTCTTCTTGCTGCTGAGCTGCAGGAAATCTCTCTCCGCAGGCTAGTAACGTGCCCGGGGCCTCCAAAACCCTGGATCCATCCAGCATGGACTAAAACACATAGAGCTGGCTGCATGCCCAAACGCAGGGTTTTGTGGGTGTATTGTGTCCTTGCATACATTTCCAGGCAAAACATATTACACCTAGCTTCCGATGCCAAACTTTTCCAATTATGAGAGAACAGTAATTCACCGAGGAGTAAGTATTCCTTCAATTTCCTTTGCTTGGAAATGATACCAAGAATCTGTCCTGAATGGAGGCAGATGAAAATGCTACATGCTAATGCATATTCTGGGTTAGCTGTCTTTGTTAAATTAGAGTGAAGGCTGCTCATTTCCCATCTGGTCCTCTTTGACATTACTTCCAGAATATATTCACAGCTCTTATTTGTACAGTACAAATGGCTGGCTGTAGTACCAACTTTACCTTTTATAGGCTGCTAAAACACTGGTGCCAGATCACAAAATAGTGTTCTACTTCTAGGAAGCATCTGTGGATGTTACTTGCTCCAACAGCTTTCTTTTTTCCCTCCTCTTATTTTCTTTAAATGTAACTATGTATGTGAAGTAAGTTTGTTGTCAAACCAAAGTGAAAGTTGACAATTTGACAACCCTGGAGCCTGCAATCTTCCTCACAAAGTGAGGATGCAGCAGGCAGATCAAGCAACGTGCTATCAGCCTTCTCATCGCTTCTGCACAGCCTTCCCTGAGGGCTGAAAGAGCAGATATTTCTCCATCTGCAGCTGCTCGTTGGTGCCTTTTCTGGCTGAGGCCCCAAGGGATTTTGTGCTCTGGATCCCTGTGCACTCTTGGTTGCCCTGAAAAATACCAATGCAACAGAAACAAAACAGCCCTCAGCCAGTGCTGAATCTGGTGCTGCTGACCTGAGCTGGTTTTCTGATTATTCCTAAATCTTCCCATCTGCAAGTGTTTGTTTCTGGTGGTTTCCTTAGCAGACTCCCCGTTCCAGCAACCTCTGCCCCTGCCCTCCGATGTGTTTCAGTCCTACCTCAGTAAACAGTGTTGTGATCCGAAACGCCCACATTTGTCTGCCCGGAGTGACCAAGGGCTGCAGTGGCACATCGGGAATTCTCACCATAGCAACTACTGGCATTGACAGAATTTGGTACTTATTAAATAAAGGTTTGTTTACCTCTTGGGCTGCAAGACTAGACTGCAACCTGCGGTGAAATACTGTGAGCTGAACAATGCTAGGCTGCCACTAGTATCTTCACATATAAAACAAATAATTATTGTGTTCTGTAAAAGAAACCGATAGGGAAAGCCTGCGTGGGATAGGGGTGTTGAAGATGTAGGGTGACATGCTGTTATTATTGGAAAGATCAGCAAGCTTGCTTGTCAGACACTGCTAGGCAGTCTTGGTAGATCCAGTAGAAAGTGAGTCCTACTGGTTACATCTCCTCAGCAGAAGATCTAAGTGACTGTGTCCATGGAAGTCAGGTTACAGGCTTAGCAAGCAGCAAATACACAGGGGAAAAAAAATTAAATAAATTATTGGTAGCCCAGCAGAAAATAAGGAAGCTTGCAGATAGAAGCTCAGTGCTCAGCTTCTCAGGGATCAAATGCATGGAAGTGGATTTAAAGATGTTTGTGAATGCCAAATTTCAGAATTCCATAACAGTTTAGAAGTGATTTTTACAAAACACCTCCCATCGTCTGTGCAACTGTTTCAGTTCCAGCAATGTGGCTGTCTCTGTGCAACCCCATGCTTCCAGTGGGCCATAACCTGTTGTGGGGCTGCTGGATGCTATGTTCAGTAAAGGATATATGTGATAAAAATAGGAGGAAACACTCGAGGTAAAATCTCTTCTGCCCATCCTAGAGCTGCTCACACTCTTTAGCAGTGCCTCTGTCCGGGCGATGGCTCTCAAGAGCTACCCAGGGGTGCTTCTAGATACCCACCACTGCTTAGGCAGGAGCAGGTTGATTCTCAGCCTCGGTTCAAGCTCTCTAAGCTGTGGTGTCCCATGGGTGCTCTGCACTGGGTGCAAACTGCCCATGCATACACCCTAGCAACAAAGCCTTGGGGCAGCCTGATAACGTCAGCTAATGAGTCCCCAGCACAGCCAAATCCTCAGAGAAGGGGCGCATGTAGGCATGTCCAGAACACAAATTTGGAACATCGAGTGTTGAGCATCAAACATCTGGCAGCCCATCCCCTACTAACCTGTGATCTGGATGGGAATTCCTGCTTACCCCCACCTACTTGCTGCTTGAGCCCCACCAAGGTTTAGGTTGTTGTTGGCATTGAGGGACCCAATCCAGGCAGCTGCTGCAGCACATAGCAGTAAAATAATGAGAAAGGAAAGAGGAGCCACTGCATAATCCTCATCTGACATCCCCATTAATAGGGGCCAGGGCTGCTGCTGATCTCCCTTCCCTAAGCAGGGAGAGGAATTAAGGTTGGCTGGAGTTGCTTTCCATATCGTCACCTAATTAAAGTGTTTCTGTAAGAGGGACAAGTCCCAGCCCCTTCACCTTTTAGGGTAGCACAATAGCTATCCAGTCACAGATGGGATACTTATAACTTAGTGCAGGCAGGTGCTTGTAGGAAGGGAGGGCAAAGGGGAGCCTGGAAACCAGCTTTTATAGTCCTGCTGACTGCAAAAAGCCATGGAACCCATAGGCTTTTATTAACACTTTCCCTCAGGTCTTACCTTGAACTAACCTCTCTTCCTTCCTTAGGCAGTAATTCTTGCTCTTTTTTCCCCCCTACCCTT
This sequence comes from Piaya cayana, assembly GCA_013389865.1. NCBI lineage: Eukaryota > Metazoa > Chordata > Aves > Cuculiformes > Coccyzidae > Piaya > Piaya cayana. The sequence continues at coordinate 13,495 of WAAB01008175.1, forward strand.
ATCACTTTGCTAATAGTCCCCTCTTCTGTGCAGGTGCTAACCCTTCTTTTCACTTACCTTAAGTACTTAAAAAAAATTAAACACTCTGATATCCCTAGTCTGGAACTACTGCTTCTCTTTCAAACCCAAAGAAGAGCTTTCAGACCTGGAAACCCACCTGTTTCCTCTAACCCCATGAGCTTGTCTGAATAAGGGCTTTACATCTCCATACAACCTTGGGCTTGCCTAATGGCAGGGAGAGGAAAGCCCTGTGCTCCTGCCCTTGGTTGCCCCAATTATTTCAGCATCTGTTTAAGACTGCTTTCCTTAGGGCTGCCCAGAGCATGTGGCTGGGGAGCTGTTTCCCAGTCCTCCTGTCCTGAATGATGAGAGCTTCAGTTATTTTTGTTTCAGGATCAGTGGGAGGAAGGATGGAGAGCACCTCTGTATCCCAGACCAGTGTGGGTGCACTCCTGGGGCCTTCCAGTGTGTTTGGCTCCTTGTATGAATGTGTTCATGGTGTAAACCAGGGGCATCTGGTCCCCACAGCTGGAGTCCTCTATGCTTATAGCAACAAGTCCATACCCCAGAAGAAAGAAGGGAATAAATTGTTGCAGCAGCAATGGTTTCAGGAACCAGGATCTTGGGGGGGACTTGTGCATACTGGGCCACCACAGCTTTGCTGCCACCAGGCAGGGCATAGCTGATCCCACCCAGACCTACACCTTGATGTATGGGTTAGTATCATGGTCGTCTTGGACATCATAGCCACCTGCAATTTCAGTATCCTGCATGGATGCTTGACTTCAAATGGCAAAGCTTTCATTTTCTGAGATGTAGGCTCTTTTTGCTCTTGCTGCAGACAGGGCAGAGCACAGCAGAAGCATCAAATTAGAGCCTTTGGTTTGGTTAGAGAAAGGAGATAGCAGCAGCAGCATAGCTGGAGGGGAGAGGTTATTGCTCTCCCTTTGAAAGGACAAGGATGGAGTTCAGTGAAGGTATGAGGATTAAGCAAATGCTAATGGTGAGCATGTAAATGGGTGATCAGATTAAAGGGAGAGCTTCAGGAAGGTACATGTGGGGACAAGCAGAGTTATGGGGCAGCTACCAGCCACAGGGCTGTTGCTTTGGCTGCTGCTGCCTTTCAGAGAAGTGCTGCAGTGCCTTGTTTCCAGATTGGTATATTCCTCTTGTTCCAGCCTTACCACCCACTATGATCAAGAACATTTCACATGTCAAAGTATTTTTTTATCAGCTGTTGTATGAGTTCAAGTATGACCCAAAATGTGTATTTCAGGGTGATCATATGAAAGATCTTGAACAGGTAAAGTTTCTTCAATGTCAGACATTTGGTGGTGCTTGAAGATACAGAGCTGCTGAAAGATGGTTTACTGCCATTCGTTTCTGCAGGGAGAGGGGCAATGGCATGGGTTGGGATCTGGTGGGTAGCTAATCCCCACTCATTCAGGGAACCTTTCAGTCAGTCTTGCGGTGGCCTTCCTTGGTACAGGATAAAATTATGGTCCCTTGGAAATTCACCATGAGTTCCCATGGACATTAAGAAAATGTTACGTTTGCTCAAGAAGCAAGCAGTGTGTGGAATGAATTACATAGGACAGAAAAACATGTATTTATTTTAGTTTTGCACTTGAATGAGCTAGGTAAAATGATATATGTTTTTTCCCCACCACATTATTTCTTTCTTCTTTCCTGCTTCTATGATTTCTCATGACTTGCACTTCAGAACACTAAGGAGAGCAGTTGTGGAAATTGTGGAGTTGAACATGAGAAGAAAACTGGCCCATTTTAATCCGTTCATAAGGAGTCCCTACCTGAGACTTTTGCTGGATTCAAACCATCCATGAACACCAGCAGTCAATTCTGGGTACTGCTTCAGAATAACACTAGTGGCTTTCCTGGAGACCTGTTCAAAGTAGGGTCTTCTCTGGATGCAGGATTACCACATAGGGAGAAAAAGACCTGATTTGGTGCATTTTAACTGTGGTATCTCCCAGCTATACTCTTCCTCCCCTGACTGCTGTGTTGGGTTCTGAGGGAGGCGGAGGTCAGGAGCTGAGCATCTCCCCTCCCAAACCCTGGGCTATAGAGCTGCTTATACGTCCCCATACCCACTTTAGATATACTCCATCCCACTTTGAAGCCACACATCCATGATTTGGGACTGAATCAAAACTGGGCTTCAGGGGAAACTGACCCCAAACCAGACCCAAACCCCCAAATTTACCCTGGTTCAAATACCTGGGAGACGACTGCTATGACTAAGACAATAAGTCTCTTTGTTCCCTAATTCTGACTCATCTTCTTTTACTGCCTCACATTTCCAGCAACAAATGAGTCCAACTGCCAGTTCTGAGATTTATTTTTGTGGCAGAGTGTGCCTGATGGAAGAGACACCCATTGCTATCCATTTCCATTAGCAGCCTGTCAATAGAAATTAAATTACATGAATAAAGCGCTATCAGTGCCAACATCACTGCAGGAAAACATTAATTAATCCTCATTTACATTAGTCAGTGCTACCATCAAATAGACTCTTCTGTTGCTACAAAAGACATTTCCACAAACGATTGTTGCTGTCTGATAAACAGATTCATAGAACCTCACTGACTCACTTGTTGGGCACTCGCCATCACACGCGGGGTCTGAACGAAGCAAATGCTTTGTGGGATCCTATTCAAAGCCCAGGTTGGATGCTGGGCCTCTGAGTCCTATTCAAACCAACACAGACACCAAAGAGGTGGAGCTTTGGGCTTTAAAGAAAATAAATCCCCAATTAACTTACAACGGTCAAAGCAAACTTATTTTTCTAAGGAGTTCACTATATGCCCATCACTGTTAGATCTAAACAACACTAAGGGTCTAATGATCTTTCAGAAGGTGCTATACAATAACAGTAAAACAGAGGGGACTGATCCTTCCCTTGTGGCCTGAGAAGGAAGGATTAAAAGCTAAACTTTTTTCCCAAAAGAATATTTAGTAAAGCCATGCCCTATTAAAATCACTGGATTTTTTTGCTTTGGGACTTCTGAGCCCTGCTGAAATCCAGGTTTGCAGACAGACTTGGTCTTCAGCACAGCTGCTGCCTCAGGAGAACCATCTTTCACATTCAGCTTTTGGGAAGTAAAGAAAATGATGTATGGCTGAATCCACAGCTGGGACTTGGCCAATGCAGTGGAAGTGACAACTGTATCACTGTAAAGAGTCCTCATGACCCCAGAAGCTTTGCTGATGCTCCCACACTCTCACTATCTCAACCTCTCAGTGAGATGGCACAACTGACTTCACCACCAAACAACGCAGGTGTGGATTTGTAGTGTACACAATGTAACCCCATTGCCACCAGGCCTCAAGTTTCCCTCCAGGACACCTCCTAGGAGGTGATGGTCTGCTAACTAGGACAGATCAGAAAACAGTATGAACATGTCAGGCACCTTCTTTGGGACCGTAAACCCTATTCCTGGATCTGAATACTGTACACAGCAATATTTATGCTGTTTCCAAGTCCTCCCATGGATATGGAGAGATCACTGTGACCTGACCATCACTCTCAGATGAGGCACATTGTTGCTCCATGGCTGTTGGCTAGGGCTGAATTGGTCACTGTGGATGTCTCTGACTGTGATGGGAGTCAGAAGTGAAGAAAACAGTCCTGGAGCAAAAAACCCAGAAGGATAAAGGAGAAGTGATGAAAAAGAAAAGAAAACACTAGAATGCCTCTAAGTCATGGCAATGACCTTCTAAATAAGTTTTATTGCACAGTTGGCTTTGCTGGCCACTGAGGTAAGTGTGTATATCAGTGCCACAAGTATTTTATTCTACTTTGCTGCAGGAGACAAATAGACCTAATGGGAGGTGGGGATAGGTGGAACTGGAAGTTGTTATCACCAGCATATTTTGCCAAGAGATAAGAAATGCCATTAGCAGTTCTCCATGGCAAAGTGCTGGGTCATGGGCACTGCTCCTCCTCACTGAGCATTCAGCAGGATGGTGCTTTATCTAGCCAACACCACTGCTGGGAAGCTGTTTGGAGGCACAGAGCTGCACATTCTTATCTCCACTGGACATCTACATGCTTGTGCTCAGGGTCTTTGCTTTAGCCTTGTGGAAAAGTAGCACTGGTATAGGTCTGTACAATGAAAAGTGCTATTTTGAGCCTTTGGGGGGCTATTTGTCTATCCCTATGTGGGATACATAAATAATAGAACAATCATCCTAAACTATCTGAGTTTTGATAGGTTTTGAAATCCTATTCAATGCTTTGGCTGTATAATGTCTGGCATGAAGTGCTGGTTACTGAAATAAGACTCTGCATCTACTGTGAAGTACCCTTCCACTTCTTCCCTTCCTTTCACAAGGCATGTGTTCAGCTGCCAAATGACTGTATGGGGGTGTTTTAAGCAATAAACAGCAGAATACAGATAAAAAGCTTAGCTGGGATAAAGATAAGGCAGTATCCACACAATCAGTGCATGCACAGGCAAAACCAAGAGCAGGAAACATGGGATGCACCTCACGAATGCTGCACACAAAAGCAAAATATAACCCATCACCCTCCTGACATTTAGAGTGAGGAAGTGGAGATGTAAACAGCATCTATTTATTGGTCCTGCCCCAACACAAACTTTCCTGGGAGTGCAGGGATGGACAACTCTTTCCACCCTGGGTAGGAGACACTGGATTTCGAAGCTCTGCTGGTCCATGTAGAGGCTGCTTTCAGCATTACCCAGACTAGTCCTGCTGGGCATAGGTGTGCAGATCATTGACCTCCTGCTCCATCTCTCTCTACACTTCTTGATCTATAGCGAGAGAGTCTTTTGGTGCACGCTTCCCCAAAGCTGATGCTTGAAAAGATCTCCACAGGAGATAATGGTGAGCAGCCCTCAGTGAAAGCATGAGCTAGATGTGATTTACAGTGATCCTTTGAAATGTGTTACCCAGTCATCTGCTACCATGTACTGTGTGCCAACACTAATATAATGAACTGCTGATCGTTCACTTAATAGCTATACTGTGGCTGAAAAACTGGGGACTCCTACATCATGTAAACATGCCTAGATTTCATACGCCTACTCATGGCCTCCAATCCTGTTTATAATGGTTTAGTTCCTCTGAATAGAATGGATTTATTGTGGGTTTTTTTCAGCGAGGTAAATGAAACAGGAGTCAGGTCCTTGATGTTATGTTAAACTACTTTGAATTACTCGTGGCAGGAAGATTTCAACTTGGGTAAAATGACAGGTATTTAAGATTTTTAAATGCTTGTCTCTAGCTTTCCTTGCATGAGCTGCTTTTTTTTTTCTTCCCTCCCAGTCAGTAAATGTTTACCTACTTTTCCAGATTGTGAACCTTCGAAGCCAAGGTTGAGGTTGCGAGGGCTGTTACTTAGGGGATTCTCACCGGGGAGGACAAGTGAAATTTGGTGTAATTGGATAAAATTAATGTCAACCCATGGAAGACTGATAGTGCTGAAATCAGAGAACTGTGTAGTCTTACCCTAGACATTTCAAAACCCAACAATTTAAATAAGCCAACTGCAGTATATGCTGAGAGATCAAAGCCAAAAATTACCTTCAAATTGCTCATTGCTTTAGAAAATGCCTATTTAATTGAAAACAATCTCCTTAACTAAAGTCAGAGGCTAGTTTAGCCAAGATCCTGTACCATCTGGCCAAGGTTTCATTCAGCAGGGAGATGGGATATTTCCTACATGGCGGGTATTCCTATGACATGATGAACAACCTGTGGTCCACGTCTTTTGTGCTCCCTGCTTTCTCTTATAGCCTGGGGATGGGCAGCCAAGCAGTGCACGAGGGACAAACCCTGCCCAGTGGCAGTGACAGAGGTGAAGATGATCTTTTTTGCTCCTGGACATGAGGTGAACCTAGCCAGCTGGATTCTTGGTTGACTGTAAGACAAGGTGGGAGATTCTTGCCTCCTGTGCTGTGTGCCACTCTCCTCCAGCCTCTCAGTCTTTGGTGCTCCAGGATGGGCTGGAGGCTCAATGGGAGCACAGATGGCTCTGAGGGGTTTTTTTTGGTGTCTGCTGAAGAAAGCTTGTGTGAGTTAGATGAGGGAGAAGAGGTTGCCCGAGAAGGGAGTTTGAACACCAGGGTTCTCTTGCACGCTTTTCTTCTCTTGCACTTCCCGTCATGCAAGTTGCACAAAGAATGCAGCAAATTACCCACATTCCAATTTTTTTAGCATATTCTTTATTGTTCATGTGCCCAGCATGAGATATTAACTTGTTTTACAGTGATACATTGCCACCACATTTTATGGTACCTGAATGCCTTCCACTTGAAATGGAGAGTCAATGTGAAGTCCATGGACATCAGGGATCATTGCACTATTTGCTGTCTTGTCTCTCCTGTCCTTTTGTGGGTCTGCTGAGCATGCATGTATGCAACACAATGGGAAAGGAGAGAGGAGAGAGATGGGAGATATCCATGACTTGGCTATACTTCAGTCGGAATGTAAGGGCACAACCACTGGATTAATACTTTACTTCAGATTTCTATGTCTGAGTGCTCACAACCAGTGCAAAGCCTTTATGTTCAAACCACATAGTCTGCACGATGCTATAAAACATGGAGCATTCAGAAAAATCTCAAGCTGAGCACTCCTAGTAATTGGAAAGGTGGCATTTTTGACCTTAATCTTCTAGTTTTTCCTTTTTCCAGCTTTCGAAAAGAAGTAGTGCCACCAGGTCTCTCCCGGACTCATGCTGATGCACCCCTGAATGCTGGTAAGTTGCTCAGCTACTGCTAAGAGCAATTCTTAGCAATAAGGCAAGAAAATTGAGGTGATGATGAAGTTAAAGACATCCTTAATCCTGCTGTTTTACCTGTGCAGAACTTGTTTTTCCAAACCTGTTTATCATTTCAAAGATATGATCAGTTCCTTACAAGTCCATGAGAAACCAAAGAGGAAAAATTATCATACTCAGAGATTGCAGTTTCATGGTCTGATCCTGGGATTATTATTTGTTTAGTCAGTAAAGTAACTGGGAGGATTTTGCACATTTAATGTGAGTTACATCTCAAAAGAGACATAGGACTATGGTGAGGTGAAAAGCTGCAGTAGAAAGGAGGCAGAGAATAGCCAGGATGGTGAGATATCAAGTATGTTTGGCTACACACACTTCTTATTTGTGTTGCTGTAATCCTTGGAGGCCTAGCAGTGGTTCAGCACCCCGTTTTGTAAAGGTCTTGTTCGTTCTGCTCCTTTGTTGTTCGTTTGCCTTGAGACAGCAGGCAATTGCATGGGAAATAGAGGTTGGGCAAGAGACCAGGACAGGCTTTTGCTCTCAAAGGCTACCTAGAAAAAGTGAGGCATTTGTAAGGATAAGTACATGCTACACATCCCATCAGGATTGTGTTTAATCAGTCAACAGTGATGACCCCCTCTAAAAATTGCTATTTCCCTTAGATAAGACATATCTCTCTGATAACCTCAGTATTTGCCTTATTCGAGGTATTTTCCATAATGAGTACAATGAACTAGATGCTATTTGTTTAAGCAAAATTATTTATGCAGGGAAGGCTGGTGCTGTGACTCTTATACTCGCAGGCACTCTTGGATAGCTGACGGTCACTAGAGCTGGGGTTGTTTAGCCTGGAGAAGAGGAGGCTGAGGAGAGACCTCATTGCTGTCTACAACTACCTGAAGGGAGGTTGTGGAGAGGAGGGAGCTGGCCTCTTCTCCCAAGTGACAGGGGACAGGACGAGGGGGAATGGCCTCAAGCTCCGCCAGGGGAGATTTAGGCTAGAGATTAGGAGGNCATTTCCTACAGGGCTGTGTTGAGTCGCCCTGGTCCCCAGCTCACAGGGAGCCTTGCCATCCTGAGGCAGTGAGCACAGCACCTCGTGGCTATTTCTACCCACTGCCCCTGGGAAGCTCACCCAGATGTCTGCTACAGCCCAGTTTGTGACAGAGAGACTGAGGAAAGCTGCTCATACATTTTTCTTCAGTGTTTTCAGTGTCTTTTTTTTGGTTTTTAACCAACATTATCCTTCATTCTCAGGTGCCTTGTTGGTTGTGGCCCAGGACATGGTGGTGGCCAGAGAAGGGCAGTGGGTGAAGTTGTGACTGGGTCCATTGTTTGAGGGATTAGGAGGTGGACTGGAGCATGCGTGGCTGGGGTCCACAGCAAATGTCTTTCTTACCTGGTAAAGCCACATGTTGAATGTAGGAAATGGAATGAGAGAGCTGGGGTTGTTTAGCCTGGAGAAGAGGAGGTTGAGGGGAGACCTCATTGCTCTCTACAACTACCTGAAAGGAGGTTGTAGAGGGCAGGGTGCTGGCCTCTTCTCCCAAGTGACAGGGGACAGGACAAGAGGGAATGGCCTCCAGCTCCACCAGGGGAGGTTCAGGCTGGACATTAGGAAAAAAAAAATCACAGAAAGTGTCACTGGGCATTGGAACAGGCTGCCCAGGGAGGTGGTTGATTCACCTTCCCTGGAGCTGTTTAAGGCACGGGTGGACAAGGTGGTTTAGTGTTTGATAGGAATGGTTGGACTCAATGATCTGGTGGGTCTTTTCCAACCTGGTGATTCTATGATTCTATGAAATGGAGAAAACAGTACAGAAGGGAAATGGAAGTCACCCAACAGCAAAGCAAACTTTCACCCTCAGGAAAAATTCTGCAAAAGAATCAGCAGAGATTTTAACTTTTTCTCTGCAGTTCATATATATATACACACACGTGTGTGTGTGTCTATGTCAAATCCCTCAGCCCAGACATGGTATGCTGACCACTCAGTTGAATCTGTGAAGAACATTATACAGACCTACAGACCTAGGAATGACAAGGATTTTACAAGGGGCATATACACACACAGGACCCTGAAGCCTAATAAGGAAACTCTTTACCATTTGTTTAAAGACTACATAATTTATGTTTTTCATCATCTTACAGCAGAGAGAAGGTTGTTTACTTTGATTTGTTGATGTAGCAATTTTAAACATACTGTATGGTGTGTGGAGTCTATCTGGAAAAAAAACATGGTATTGATCATGCCATAATCGGCCCTAAAGCCATGGCACATAAAGAAGGAAACTGTTTGTAAAGGATAGTGTCTCATTGTCACTCATGTTATACACCATTGCCCTTTATGCAATGTTTGTGACTGAAGCCACCTTACAGGAAGAATTACAGGAAAAATAAAAAGAAAGGTTACATATGCCAGATTTGAGTTTTATCTTGGAGGCAGAAAGAGGTAGAAGTACCCACAGAGTCACCATGGGGTGCAGTGCTCCTGAAAGCTGCGTGTTGAGGTTCAAGCTTTCAAGGGCAGGTAGCTGTGAAACCAGAGGAGCAACAATGAGGCCACTCCATGGAAAATCTGCAGTGATAAATTGTTTGCTCTTAATATAAGCAGGTTCATAAACCAATCTGATCCCTGAAGCTTGAGAGAGACCAGATACCAGAAAGTACATTTTCAGCTGCAGAGCTGGCAGAAATCATACCTGGGATCCTGACCCAGGTATAGCATTACAGTGTGCTTCAAACAGGTTTGAATACTGGTGATGTCCTTGCTAGGTCACCCAGCACTGTCACGTACAGTGAGGCTCTTGGACGTAAAATGAGCTTTGATTTTCTAATTACAGGTAGAACGTTGTGCCTTGGGTGCACACAGTCACTCTCATGGTGCTTCAGGAGTACAGGGTGCCCTTTGCTGGCCTGCCAAGCAAAGCACCATCAGCTGTGGGGCTGATCGTGACCCATCACCACTACCTGGAGGTGGGCAACCTGGACAAGCCCCCCGATGTAGCTACCTCTGGGGTTGCCCCTTCTCCCAGGTGCCTGGCCAAAAGGTCCTTTCTCAGTAGCAGAGTGGGTGCAGTGATGATGCCAACTCCAGCATGACTGTGGGGACTAAGCTGAAGATAAGGGTGACACCATGATTTCCCTCTGTGCATGTTTCATCACCCCCTCCACCCCTCATGCCCTGTGTTGAGGAGTTTAAAGCCCTTCCATTTGCTCCGATATCTTTGCATCTTCTCTTGTTTTCATTTGCAGTACACAAGTGTGCTGACAATTGTAAGTGGGGACAGCAGACCTTCAATTCTTCAAACTTTTTACAAGAAAAGAGTGCACTTTGCCTAATATGGGCTGCTCCCTGGGCTCTTTGCTTACATCTATAATTTTAAACAGAAGGAGTGGGTTTTGCTGGTGGTTTTAATTCCCTCCTTGCTCTCATTTCTTTTACTGTAAGGAGAATGTGGCCCTGTAGTTTTACTTCTTTGTGCAAAGGTTGTGCATTCAGGCAACAGAGGAGAAGTGATTATTTAAGCTTGATAGCGTATTTTCATAGACCTAGTATTCAAATTGTAGATATACACAGAAAAAAGCCAGGTTCTGCCTTCAGTTCCTGAACTAGATTGAAGTAGGTGGGCTAACCAAAAGAAAGATCTAATTCAAACCTCTAGCTTTCTTTATAGCAACTGTTTTTTCCATCCTGAATGCTTTTAACATGAATTGTTACTCTTTTTTGGGGAGTAATGCCTGTCTTTTACACATAGATCCTAATGCAGCTGGGAATTTATTGGCAATATCTCTTATCAGAACTTCTTGCATTGTGCCAAATATTCATTGCAGCATTTTATAGAGACAGTAAAAAATCACTTCATTGTGCAGGGTCTCTTCCCTGTCCTGTAGCTTAACTTTTTATTAGAGAGATAAATCAAGATATCAAGCAACAAAGTGGCTAGTGGCTAGAGTGGACTAGGAAAATCCTCTTATCTCTTCCTCCCCTTTTCCAACTGAGATGTTTTTTTGACAAAATGAACTTCTAGCTGCATTGAAACATTTTGGCTTTCCTCAGGAAAACCTGGATTTCTTTTACAGAGTAGAGAAAGGCTTTTTTTAAATGTAAAAAATTACTATTTCTGCTAGTAAAAATGTTTCAGCAGAAATGTTTCAGCTAAATTTACTAATAGCAGTATGCCCTCTGTTCTTATCTATTAGTAGGATATATTCCTGGCAGTACTTGAAATTAGATAGATTATAGCTATAAATACAAGGTAGGTTCAGCTTCTGAATACTTATGTTCAGATGATTCAGTCTGAATTCTCTTTCTTCATGGAATAATCCTTGTTTTCCTCTTTCAGAGATGCACTTACTTTATCTTCAATGTTCAAGAAGACCTAATCAGTCACCAGGTGTTAACAGCATAAACATGCAAATGCTTTTCAGCATCTTGTCCTTCTATTCCCTTGATTTGTACTGTAGTGATACCCCAGTTGTCAAAAATACATATATGAACTGTTGTTATGATAAACTGCAGCAGCTAAAGGAGCATCAGGCAGTGTGAGGGTGGGGAGATCATCACCACATTATCTCTTTTGGAGACTTAGAAGGCCTGAAGGTGATGCCTGCCTGGTTCAATGCAGTTGTCCAGGTACCAGCATGGTACAAGGTGGTGTGATAGCCCACCCAGATGCACCAGCCCAGTCCAGTGACCCATCTGCTTACTTATTAGCTGCAAACCAACTGTTCCCACCCCTCCCTCCAGCCACTTACACCTGCCCTGCCCCATACTCTTGGACATGTTTGCAGGAGAGTACTAGGGTCTGGTGAGGACATTGTCAGACAGGAAGATGTGATTTGTGTTTTCTCTTTCTCTGTGTTATTTTCCAGCTAGATTAGTTTCCTGGGCTGGCTCATGGAGATGTTGCACAGTCAGGTATGTGGCAGGAGGGTTTCCCTGGCGTTGGGGAGTGTTAAAGCCTGGAAAGGTGCAGGGATGCTGAGAGCCAGAGTGCCAGCCATGCTGTTGAACAGGACCTCTCACCCCCCTAGTTCAGCCCAGGTGGCTGGAGCAGCTTCTTGTGAAACTGAGGCCACTTGCTTCCAACAGACTCTTGATTAAGCCATTATGTTTGTGACTAACTTCTTAAATATCTGCTTTCCTTCTTAGGTTCTCTCAAGAGCCTCCTGCTCCACAGTTGACTCACATGCTGGCAGGTGCTGCTGGCAGAGACGGCACGTGCCGGTTTCTCCACCCCTGCCTCCATGCTGAACCTCAGTGCTGCATCCCCAGCCCTGGGGAGGGATTCTGCCCAGACAGCTCCTGCTACCAGTGGAGTCAGAGAAACAATGCTGTGAAGTAACTCACAGCACCCGAAGACCCATCTAGGTGAAAAAAAGAGTCAGTTTTAGTGTTTATTTTACTTCTCAGTGAGGAAGAAAGGGTTTTGCAAAGCATTTTCATAGAATCATAAAATCACCAGGTTGGAAAAGACCCACTGGACCATCGAGTCAAACCATTCCTATCAATCACTAAACCATGCCCCTCAGCANCAGTTTCGTTGCTCTTCTCTGGACACGCTCCAGAGCCTCAACATCCTTCTTATGGTGAGGGGCCCAGAACTGAACACAGGATTCAAGGAGCAGTCTCACCAGTGCCCACTCAGAGTTTCCACCCCAAAACTGTCTCATCATTTCTGGGATACAGTCATATTTCTAAGAAATCACCATCAGTGCTGAGTACTGCATGGAGCAGATTATGGTACTGTGGCTGGACAGTCAGGGTAGGTAGGCCTGTGAACAAGTTAAGTCAGCTGCATGGTGGGGATGAGAATTGGATTTAACTGCAGCTGTTACACCACTAACAAATGAACCTGCCCTCATAACAGTCTTTCCTAATGAAATGACAGGAGGGGGCAAACTCACACGATGCTGTAATGAAACAATCACCAGAGCACTTGCCTGAGAGTTGCAGATCATGCATTGCCTGAGAAGAAAGTAAGTCAGCAGCCTCAGCCCTGTGTACAGCTCAGCGTGCACTGAGACCAAGCATGGACAACAGAGCTGTAGCTCATTTCATGGGTCAAGCAGGGAGTCAAGGGAAGGGGTTACATTTCCTTGAGTTGGGGCAAGGGGATTTTGACTGCGGTGCTGCTGCAGGGTGTGTCCTCTGTCTTCTGTCAAGGCCCTGCTATGTTTAAGGCATGATTTGGTGTGCGATGGGCTACAGGAGAGGAGTGCAGGCAACCACGTGTCACACACTCTCTTTGCAATGAACTTCGCTTGGTGGCACATAGGTCACATCCTGGTGTAGCAGCTCCACTCATCTGGAAAAGCCTAGGGAGGGTTGTTCAAGCAGCGAACATTGCCCAGATTCCCAATTACTCTGCATGGATGCTGGTTTTGGCCCACTGATGCTGAAATGGCACAACCCAACTATTATGGGAGCTACAGCTACTTCTTTGCTTCAGTGAGCCGTTTGCCAGCCTTGCCCTTGCTCTGCTCTCTTCACTGCACGGTGTCAGCGAGGACCATGCAATCCAGCCATGAAAGATGTCACCTCAGAGAGCTCTGCAGCAGCAGGACAAAGGGCAGCAGTTGCCTGTCTGCAAGGACCTCACACCATGTTATGAAGGTTTAGTGGCGGGGAAAACATCATCAGGAAAGACTTTCCTCCCCAGAACAGGGGTGAAGCTAAGTTCTGTGTTGGGGCCATGCTCAGCCAACTAGTGGATCTATACAATTTCCAGACCCCTTCCTTGCTTGTCCTTAGCCTGAGAGAGCAAATGCAGCACCACTGAGCTCATTCCTGCTTTTCCTTCCATATTAGGCAGATCCTTAAGTGTTGTGTCCTTCACAGAGCTAATATGATCTCCAGATAGCAGCAGATGGCACTCGACTGCTTGTGTGTGTTCTGTCCGCAATTCCTCATGCATGTTTCACCCCTCTCTGGGCTTCAATTCCCTCCCCCAAAATTACACCCCATTCCATCATGGGTTGGGGGTGCAACCACTGGACCACGCTCTTTCTCCTGTTCAAAGATATCCAGCTACCACCAGTGGGTGTGAGCTCCTAATGTGTGGGTACTGCTTGGATCAAGGCTACTGATGCTGCAGAGGAATGTATGATCCTCCAAGAGGTGGCAGAAATATCTTTTCATCTTGGCCAGTGGCCTCCCTGTGCCCTGTACCAAACTATTAAAAAGACAGAAGAATAACTGAAAAACGACATATATCTTTTTCTTCGCCTGGGCCTCTGCTGATGTCTTCTCCCTTCCCACACTGTTGAGCTGCAGGGGAATGAGATCATGCATGCTCCCCCTGCAGTGGGTCAGCCCTTACTAACCCACCTGGTGCTCATGTTGCTAAATATAACTGGGATGAGTGGCACCAGCAAACACGTCTAATTGTTGTGCAGCTGATTTTTATGGTAGCTGTCTCGTGCTGGTTTTACACAGTACTCATCTGACAGACAGAGTGTGCACAGGATAAAAGCCTTGGAGATGTTTTATAGACACTTGTCTTTAATAAGTGAAGCTTGTACAGAATCTTGTCCTGGAAACAGTGGGATTTCAAATGTTTGAAATACCTATGCAATACTTTTACCTTAGCTTGGGGCTTCAGCAAAGAGCATGTTGTGCAGTCTCTAACCATGGAACAAGGGGATTTTACCTCTACCTGGCAGAAGAAATTGCCTAGCAATTGGTTTTGTATGATTAATGTAACCAAATGTTAAGCGTGCACAAGAAATGGAAAAGGGTGTTGCTTATGCAACCCCACATGTTAATCAACCTGGGTCCAGAGCTGTGAATTTATTTTCTAGTGGGCAGATAGCTAAAACCTGCTTTAAAGCACAGAGAAGTGACATAACCCCAGGTGTGCAAAACCAAAAGCTTGGTTTCACGTGGCTGATTCCCACAAATGAATCCATCATTTTGGCACTTGGTATAAACCAGAAGATGGCAAACAATGGGCTTGCTTGACAATGAAGAGTAGATTACATGGGTCACCTTCTTGGGCTGCAATATACTCTCCACCTGAAAATCTTTATTCCCAGCTGTTGAGAGGGTATCCTCAAGCACGGATCATGGAAAAGACCAACTGGCACAGCTCCCCGTGCCTCCTTTGCAGATACCACCAGTCCCACATCATCCTCCATCACTGATTTCTCATCTCTGAAGGTATTTGGCCTCAACATGTGTCTCTTGGAGCCTGGGCAGAGTTCACCGCTATGTGCCGGAACTCCCTGTCTTCCCCAGCTATCAGGGAGTGGTGGTGACACTCTGAGGTCTCCCAGCCTAGTGGGAAAGTCATTTCACATCTCATCTTTAATGCCTGCAAGGCTGACATAAACATAGATGCTATACAAGGAGGAAAAAGCTGAGACCTGGGACAGTGTTCAGACATTTAAGCTTTAGCCTCCCACCACAGAGCAGCCTTTGCAGCCAAGGGTAGAAGGTGTGCACTTAGCTCAGAAAAATAAACAGTGTTCTCTGCTGCATTCTTGGACGTAAAGTTTGCAGATCTGATATTCACTTGTGCCGCTCCGGCAAGCATTAGTTGGCTTTAACACTAAATATTTACATAGCACGTGCCATGTGTGAACTGTGAGGAGGGAAAGCATCATCGTTCCCACTTACTGGGGAGTTAAGTCACTTGCCCATGGCTCTGGAAAGAACCTAGCAGGACCTAAAAGCCAGCAGAGACCCAGGACACAGTGTTGCTCTTTTTCCCTGACACATTGGGAACCATACTCCTAAGGAAAGGCGTCCCTTGGCAGTAGGAAAGGAGCAACAGGGAACTCAGCACAGGCAACTGGATAAAGCTTTGAGTGCCCCATGGAAAATCAAGCCTTTGCATACACGTTGGTGGCATCACTGGGACCAGGCAGCTGGACCTAGTGCATGGCTTAATTTCACATGGGAGACGATGCCAGAGGTTTTTAAAAAGCAGCTGTCCCCTAACTCCAGAGATGATGAGACTTCTGAGAGAATTCATCTCTTCCAGCCTGTGCAGCAAACAAATTCTTGCTCTTTCTGTTGACAACAAGCCATAAATTATCCTGTTATATAAAAGGGAACAGTAGCTCAAGGAGCTGTGCTCTGGCCAGCTATCAGGCATTTTGTTTTAGCAGGGAAGGGCAAAACCCTTGCATTTAAGTGAGATGCCCCCAGTTTACCCAGGTTGTTGCCCAGCAGCCTGCTGGCTTTCTATAGGTTTGTACAGTAAAGGTCGCATAGATGGCTGGGGAATAACACACTCCTCTCCCTCCATGTCATGTGGACAGAGCTGAATGTCTCTTAGGACTGATTGCCTCCTGCATGTTTATTTTATTCAGTGGTATCATGTCAGTGTGTCTTCCTAAATATAGCTTCTGTGAAGAGCATTTCTAAGTTTCCTGTTACAGTTTCAGTCGCAGTTACCTTACAGTAAATGGAGGAAAATCAATGTAATCTCCATTACATGCCGCGTCTAAATGTGCCTTGCTGGAAATTCTGTCTGGATTGATTCTCCTCTCATGGAAACTGCCCATCCTCTCTGCCTCTCTCTCTCCCCCTCTCCTTCCTTTTTCATTGGAATAAACCACAATTTTATAATTTAAAATCCTCACTCTCCTTTGTTTGATGTGCCCTGCAGATAAGGCTCTCTCAG
>WAAB01008175.1:30096-135477 GCA_013389865.1 Piaya cayana
GTGCATGGCTTAATTTCACATGGGAGACGATGCCAGAGGTTTTTAAAAAGCAGCTGTCCCCTAACTCCAGAGATGATGAGACTTCTGAGAGAATTCATCTCTTCCAGCCTGTGCAGCAAACAAATTCTTGCTCTTTCTGTTGACAACAAGCCATAAATTATCCTGTTATATAAAAGGGAACAGTAGCTCAAGGAGCTGTGCTCTGGCCAGCTAGCAGGCATTTTGTTTTAGCAGGGAAGGGCAAAACCCTTGCATTTAAGTGAGATGCCCCCAGTTTACCCAGGTTGTTGCCCAGCAGCCTGCTGGCTTTCTATAGGTTTGTACAGTAAAGGTCGCATAGATGGCTGGGGAATAACACACTCCTCTCCCTCCATGTCATGTGGACAGAGCTGAATGTCTCTTAGGACTGATTGCCTCCTGCATGTTTATTTTATTCAGTGGTATCATGTCAGTGTGTCTTCCTAAATATAGCTTCTGTGAAGAGCATTTCTAAGTTTCCTGTTACAGTTTCAGTCGCAGTTACCTTACAGTAAATGGAGGAAAATCAATGTAATCTCCATTACATGCCGCGTCTAAATGTGCCTTGCTGGAAATTCTGTCTGGATTGATTCTCCTCTCATGGAAACTGCCCATCCTCTCTGCCTCTCTCTCTCTCTCCCTCTCCTTCCTTTTTCATTGGAATAAACCACAATTTTATAATTTAAAAATCCTCACTCTCCTTTGTCTGATGTGCCCTGCAGATAAGGCTCTCTCAGGAACTGACAGTGCAGAAACTATGGAGTCCCTGGGCAGAGTTGCAACTGCAAAGCCTGGATTAATTGACTCTGTGGCATTTGGACATGACCGTTTCAGCAGCTTCTACAGAGTAAATTGAGCAAAAGTGTCAAATTCAAGGTAATCTCTGAATAGCAAATATTAGCCTAGAGCTTACTTCTTTTGTCTTTTACAGTCTAAGTGATCCTATAAGTAGCAAGAAAATGATTTATTTAAAGAAAGTATTCCCTTTGCTGTGGTGTTTAAATACAGCTCTTTTACCCATCTGCACTGCCTTCCAGTAACATGTATCTGCAGATACACAGAAAAAATACTATTATAAATCCTTGCAGTGTCGGTGTCAGCCAGTCACCAGTAAACAATCACAGCTATAAAATGATCCAACAGATGTTATGCTAGAGATGAGTAGTCTGAAATAGAAAGTCTAAAAATATATCTGCAGGGCCAAATCACAACCTGTTTTTTATGCCTTGCTCTGCCATTTTTGGCCCACAATTGGCTCCTTGGTTCCAAACATAGGTAGTCCTGCGGCCACCAGCACATGCTGGGATGGGGCAGGATGGGGGGATGTTGTCATGTAGGGCCCTGCTGTCATTAACCTAAACAGGTTCAGTTGAGATTTAATATTATAATTATTATACACTCCTCAAATACCTCTGCAATCCAACACCAGGGGCTTTGCCAATTCCAATAGGCTTTCAGAAATGGTGCATATTAATATATATTTTTAAAGACTTAGAACTGAGGTAGAATTTAATACCCGGAGGAGTTGTGTTGGTATGTGCAAAAAGCAAGGCATCAAACCCTCAGCTGCTGTAGAAAAGTGGAGTGGGTTATAGCAGAGAGAGATCAAGTCACAAAAGCGGTTGACACCACTGTGCTGCTTATGGTAAGTTGGGGCTGGAGCTGGAGTCCTACAGTCTTGTCATGTGTCTCCATTCCCTGAGTCCAGCAGAGCTGCTTCATCAGAAGATTTTGGGTTTTTCTTGCTTCCACATCCTGAGACTCTGAGACAAAAAGAGATCAGAGAGCCCTCAGGAGCTAAGCAGCCTCTTTGCATAAGGATATCAAAGCCAGGAGAAGGGTTATTTTGTCGGGTTTTTTTTTAAAGGAGGAATCTAGAGGATGTAACAGCAACATCCTCTCAGCAGAGAAGGGTACTGCAGACAGGAGGACCCCAAAGAGGGATCCTACAGACCAGTCACCATCAGGTCCTCGGGGGCTCATTCCTACAAGTGAGGAGCAGATGACACCAGTCGTTTTTGGCTGCAGTTGTACTATCTTGGGCTGTGATCCTATCAGACCTTGTGAGCAAAACAAGATGAGGCCACAGCAGCAGCTGGCTGGGAGATTTCCAGGAAAAAGAAGCAAGCAAGCAGCCTTTACAAATCTGCCTTTACAAATCTTACCCTCTATTTAGTTCAGGGCCCATGCGAGGAGAGTTGGACATGGGACAGAGCGAGACATTAAAGCCTCAAATTTGGGGTCAGTTCAAAGACCCCAGTCCCAGCCCAAGTCTGTGACCTGGCCTGGGCACAAGGTAGAATTTCCAAGATCTCCTGGGCCATCACAAGAATTTCTTTGGCTGTTTAAAGTTTGTGTTTTCTGCTTAGACTAGCATCAAACAGAGATGGGTGAAACTGACACAATCCCTGAGCAGAAATGGGACCTGCATAGCCAGAAAGGAGGGATGAGATCTGGGGAAGGGAGAGAAGAAGATAAACTACTGAGAGAGAGTAAGATGTTCTACTCTGATCTCTGAAGTCAAGTAACCAGCTGCTTTGATAAGAAACAGCAACGGCCTGATAAGCCCTGGCAGCTTCCATCAGTGCTGACCTCCAAGGCAGGAGAGATGATCCAGACGACACAGGCAGTTGGCACAGGACAGTAGCCTGCAAGAAATAATCACTGTTGTTCCTTCCTCCCTGTGGTTGTACCCCAACAGTATAAAACAACCCCATGGTACTATGTTTGGGATGAGATGGTGGCCAGAGACTTGGTAGCACTCAGGCAGGTGCTAATTATCTGTTTAACTGCATTTTAGAGATTGGTGGGAATGGTTGGACTTGATGATCCAGTGGGTCTCTTCCAACCTGGTGATTCTATGATTCTATGATTAACAGACAGTTCTAATGTGATCACAAGATCTGCCATTGTCCAATACCTTTGTCTAGTGGCGAATATGCTTGTGCCAGCTCAGTTTCACAGACTGAACTGTGGGAAACCATATGCATGTGGCAATACGGGAGCCACAAAACCCACAGAGGTGGCTTTGTAACGGAAATCAAATGAGATGTCCTCTAAAACACATTGTCTGGAAAGGTTGCAGCTTAGCCCCAGTGCAGGCGATGGCCCCTCAGCGCTGCCCAAGCACAGGCATTACATAAATTCTTCCCTGCCCAGAGGATAGTGCTGCCAGGGACAGTGTGCTTCAATTGTCTGCACCCTCCATCCAGTGCCTTCATGATCTAGGGCACACAGAGCTATCTGGAACGCTCATATTCCTCATAACAAAACCAGAGAAATTTTCAGGGTTGCCTAGCCTGTGTTTATTTTCTTCTGAGGTGGCTCATACATCTCTAATTCTTCAGAGATTAATTCTTGCTCCTTGTGTTGTTTGGGGTTGGGTTTGTTTGTTTTGGGTTTTTTTTTTCAATTTTTCAGAGACTTGGAGCTGAGCTCATTTACTCTAGAAAGAAAAGAATGCTTATTGCTTCAGCTTCTCGACATGGGTTAAAATCAATAGCATTAAAGTTTATTTTAAACACTTTACTTTATCAAAGCAATTTTTCTCAACATTCCAGCCTGCTGTCAGTTTTTTTCCCTGTTATTTGCAATGCATTAGATGTAGTAAAAGAGTATTTCACAATCCCATCTGCTTTCAAAGACCTTTCTAACAAGGCCTGCAATGAGACTATTATTCATTTGACGACCTTGGTCAAAAAGGAACACAGGACCCAAGGTGCAGCATGTGCAAAGGGGTTGATAAACTCACAGGTCTTCTTATAAATAAGGGTTTATGTGTTAATGTCTTGCCAAAGCTGGCTGGCCTTGCGTAAACCCAGCAACATTGCTGCTGCTGGCTGGGAAGCAGCTATTTCTTCAGCTCATTTTAAAACCTTGAAATATATTTATGCTTTTAAATACACCCCGTAGGCTGGTGAATTTTTATGCCCATGGGCTGATGTTTGCAAATACACTATGCCATTTTCTTGTCAGCTGAATAAATGCATGTGCAAAGTCACTCAACTGCAGAACTTGAAAAGGATAATCAGACTTTTTTTGTCAGAGGGTAGAGTTTGGAGGAAGCAAGGTGGGTGAATAAATTTGCCACAGGTGAAATACGTAGGCAAGTAAGTCTGCTTAATGAGAAGGCAGCTGGGTTTTACATGTGCAGTGTCCTTCTGTGGTTCAGACTTGCCCGGCTGCTGCAAAACAGAGCTGCTGCAAACTCATCGCTTCCATGGAGTTTGAAGCCATACATGGACCAAGCTTTGCAATGTCCAATTACTTCTGAAAATCAGGTCACCGCTTGGGTGCTGGTTGTGGCATTAGAAGTCTAATTTTAGGCTGCAGTGAGCATCCCTGTAAGTGCTCAGCTCCTCTGCCAAGCTTCTGTAGGCTGGAGTGGAAATTCGCATCAGGAAGGCTTTACTGTCTGTACTCCGAGTCAGAGAATCATAGAATCATAGAATCACCAGGTTGGAAAAGACCCACCGGATCATCGAGTCCAGTCATTGAGTTGGGATTAAGAAAACAAGATGCAGAAAGACCATCTGGATAGAGCTACACCTGAGAGGGCAACACATGCGATGGAGAGAGAATTAGTTATTTTTATTTTCAGCATAGTTTTAAGGCCAAACCTATGATGTTTCCCAGTCTTTCTGCTCTCCCCACATCAGCTCCTGGAAGCTGCAGGCTGCCACCATGCTGACTGTTCCTGAAACCCGTCAAACAGTCCATGCTCTGTGCCAGCACAAAGAGTTACCTGTAGGAAAAAAACCAAAAAACTGAACCAGAAGGTAGGTGTGAGCAGGACAAGATGCTGTTTGCCCTGTTGTCCCATCTCACATCTGCTTCACACAGGGAGGTAGATGAGGATGGCAGAAAAATTCTCTCTTGTGGGAAGCAGGTGGGAGCAGGAATGGATGGCCAAGAATTATAGGAAGGACGGGATGGCTGCTTGCCCCCCTATACCTATGGTTTCACATACAGAACTAATATTCTGAGATAGCCCTTGAGTTATCTGAGGATGCAGATTAGCTAAATACTTGTTTGCAAAGGACTGTTCTTTTACAGTGGTGTGAGTTATCTGAGGTGCAGGCTATATGCATGAAAATACAATTCTTTGAGCTCCTCAAGTCAGAGCACTGTGATGTGATAATGAGATACATATTATAGGGTCTTAAATCATGTCTACAGCCCTGATTACAAATTCACAGAGTCCTGTCTCAGCATGCACTGGAATCAGCATCAGACCTGGAAAAGACCTGGGTATGAACTATTCAAGTGCTCCAAATTCCTGCTTGGTCTTTGGGAGAGTGTGTTGCCTAAGTGCTACCTTCATTTTCCAGCCTTTCAACATGGAGAAAGTCTGTGCTGCTGACAGATAAGATCCTGCAGATGTTTTGGACACAGCAGTTGCATCCAGCCACTGCCTTACACAGGGCTATAGACACAGGGCAGTGGCGGAGAGTCAAATCCTGGACCTTCTAGTGAAATGACCTGTCCAGGTCAAGATGTCACCAGGAGCGTTCCTGCTGTATTCCGTACCCTACCTTATTTTTCATTGTTTGTTAGAACCTAAACCCCATTTGAACAGATCAGCCTGGTACCACTCAGATAAATGCAGATGTTTGACTGTTTGGAGGAACAAGGATGTTTATCATGTCCCTTCATCCCAGGTTTCTTGTGCCCATTTTCTAGGCAGCATCTTGATAGTTAACTGCATCACTAGCTTCACCCAAGGTGTTTATTACAAATTTTACAGGGAACATCTGGCCCACTCCTGCATTTGCTCCAACTGAGAGATTTTTGCCTCTTCAGAGATTCTAGAGGATGAACCTGCAACTGAGCTGCCTCCTGTGAACGTGTGAGCTGATTTTCAGAAGAGCACTTTTTTTTAAAAAATATTGTCTTTGTATTTAAATCGCAATATTAAAATTTTGCTGTAAGTTCTGGTCCAATATGTCATATATGTCAGATATAAGGGATGTCCTAGGCAAGGGATGTGTGAGGCAAGCATTCTGATAGAGTATCCAGAGACAGTATGTAAAGAAGGTGCTGTAGGCAAGAAAACCTATCCATGGAAAGAAGTTAAACAATCATCCTGAGCCCAATTGTGTACATGCCCATACAGACCCATACACAGGGGTCGCTTTCATCATCTGAGTATTCAAGGGTGTATTTCTAATGGAAACAAAAGTACTTGTACCTGAAGATGGTGACTTAAGGGCAAAAACTCTGTTTCCCCAGGCATCTCTGAGAAACCCCTAAATGCATGAAGCTTAATACTGCTACTGAGCTACTCTTATTTAAATGAGTCCTACCTAAAGATGACCTAGTTGGTGTGCTGAAGATGACTTTAGATAGGGGAGTTAATTAGTTTGCAGTCCACAGCTGTAAATACCGAATGATGGGAAAAGCTTGTTCTTTTACCCAGCTCTACAGAGAAAATAATGGCCAGGCATTGAAAATGAGAATTATGCAGGTAGCCTTGAGGGAGGGCTGCTGATAAGCAGCAGGAGCAGTAGAGTGGTAAGGCAAGCAGACAACATTTCAAGAAGCCGCAGGGCAGGGCCTCACTGGTACAGCCTCCAACAGATGCTGCAGACACTTTCTTGACCAGAAAAAAGGTCCTGGGGGAAGCACAATGGCTCTGGAGAGAGGAAAAAGCAATTCCCCCACATATTTCCCTCCCCATGTCCTTTTTCTGGTCAGCTCTATGGTCAGAAGTTCTGGAAACCCTGTGAGTGCGCTTTTTCTTCAATAGCATTAGGAGTTGACTGCACCTTATAAGCCAGATGTATCACTTCAGGCACGTGCCAAAACAATGTAGGCAAAAAAACCCAAACATGCTATCTTCTTGTGTAGTGGAATTTATCACAGACCCTTCTGACAACAAAAATGAAGTTGTATATATTTGTATCCAGCCTGGTTTGTCCCCATGGTTGCAAATAAAAGCATATCTTTTCCATCAAGACAGAAAGGAGCCCAAAATCTCCCTCTGCTTTCAAAGAGCTCTTGAAGTGGGGATGCTTCATATTTCCAAGAAAGTTTATGAAACCTGAAAGAATTAAGCCAAAATTCTTTATCATTACAGTGTTGGACTCCTGGACTTCTTGTGGAGGTGACAGAAGAAGATATTTGAGATCATCTGAAATGCGACCTAATGATCATAGTTACGTGCTGCAGGCAAAGGTGTGTGTACACGCACCAGGCTTAGTCTTCCCATGCTTAGGCTTCCCATGCTGCATCTCTATGCTGGCCTTGGTGGAGCTGCTGGCTTCATGGGTGGCCCAGCCTGAGAAGCTCCATCCTGCAGAAGCTGGGTTTCCATGCAAGGATGGAAGAAAGGATTTCCTGATGGAGAATGATGGAGTCATGAGCCTAGTTCGGGCCTTCCATGGTTGGGGGTGCTTCTTTTGTGCTGTGGCACAAATCCATCTGCTCCTGGGCATTGTGGGCTATGATGGCATATCAATAGATGTGTGCCACCAAGTGCTTTCCTTAGAGCCCAAACTGAGCAGGTCTGATCCTTTGGGATCTGCTGTCTTCTTTTGTGATGATTTTCTGTACAATGAATTCAGTATAAAAACATCCCCTTAGAGAGGTAACAACACCTTCCCATAGAAGAGCCTTTTAAGCACAGCTTGGTTTAACTCTGCACACCCTCAGTGCAGCGGCAAAGCAAAATTAAGAGCTTTTGGCTCACTTGTCTGTAATTAAACTGAGCAGGAGGTGAAATATTCTGTTATGACAACTTCAGAGTGGGAAGAAATAGGTCTGAGCAGATGTAGATTTGCAGGATAAGCAAATTAATTCAATTCTACTTAGTCCCCTTTACTGTTTGAGTCCTTTGTTACTTGATTTAGAGTGTCAAATACAGCATTCATGCTGTATTCATGACAAAAAAATGCATGCCAGGACAGGCAGATAAATCGACAGATAGAAAATATATCCAGTATCCTTGTAGGTTTGTTCTATTTTCTTATTGTCCTGCAACCTCCAGGACACTGGCTTTCACCCAGGGATGGTGTTTTACAAATAAATACACCATTTTCAAAGCCTTTGCAAGCAAAATGACGCTTTAAATGCTGAAACCTCTCAGGATTACAGTGCTGTGTTAGGTTTTACCAAACAAGCAGACTGAGCTTCCTGGTCTCCAAGTTTTCGGGTGAAAGCAGCCCTTTAAAAGGCTGTTTGGTGGCCTGATGTTGGGAGGCAGACTGACTTCCACACACAGGTCTGTGCGATGAATCCCTCCCTGCAATGTCTACCTGTTGTCACCCAGGGCATCACAGTCCTTGAGGTTGAAACTTTTCTTGAAGGACTGGAAAGCCCAAGCCTGTAAATACTGTTAATGCAAACCACTTGGAAATAAGTTCAATTGAAAACATGCAAGCAAGAAAACAAACAAACAAATAAATAAGGGATCCCTGCTGAAGTCACAACTTCTTTTTGAAAACTGGGCTTGGGTTTAAAGGAATTTTTCCTTCAGAGGTCTCAGAAAGGTCTGTGGCTCCTCTGCCTTCCAAGTATAGACTGAGACATAATTCAGCCCTTCTAATAACTGAAAGGTATTTGAGTCTTCTTAGTCCAAAAGAACAGATAAGCAGCTTTCTAAGTACTAAAACTTAGGCTGGTTTTATAAGGGGCATTAGTGCAATAGTCCTTCTGTGCTTAATAGCGTTTCATACCCTAATAGGAATATTAGTGTACACACAGGCTTAGAGGAATTATCTGATATTTTTATTGTTTGGCATGTACATTTCTCAAAATGTGAATATAAAACTATCGCAAACTAAGGTTGTATTCTGAGCCGAGATGCATGATATTTGTTGTGAATATGAGAATTCACTGGTATGCTGAACAGCAACAGCTTGGTGTTCTAATTTGGTAAAGAGGTGAGCACATTCAAAAAAGCAGTACACAAACACAGGTCCCTTGGCAGAGTGTAGACGGCTGGATCAATGAAACAGAGAGAGAAACATGGGATCCTGCCTTTGTACTGCAACTAAGGTCATGAATTCCTGGTTCTTCACTGACCACTTGTTACTTATTGGACTTCTGTACAGAAATGTTGAAAATAGCAGAAATTTTAGAAGAGCTAATTCGATCTGAAGCATCCATGATCTGTACACAAATGGCTGGTGGGTGTGCTGAACATTGCATCAGTTTAATGGCCTGGAATATCATAGATCCACTCTGTATTGAATACTGTGCACAGTATCTAACGCCTCCGGGTAGTACAAAGGGGCAGGCACACAACCTCGTGCCTCAAAACAACCAAACTGCCCAAAACCACTGAGAGGGAGGGAATTAATTCCTGACATGCACAGATGGCCCTTATTGACTCCACTGTCTCATCCCTATCACCCAGCCTGGTGTTACATGGCAGAATGTGTGCTGCTCTGCTGGCAAAATGAAAGGAGCTGCAGAATGCCCAGGTGCATTTGATTGCTTTTGTGCAGATAAACACTTCACACTTTTTTTTAATACACTGTATAGGATGGATATTTGCAGCTGGAGAACGTCTGCAGTAGAAAAGCACATTGCATGGGACACCAGAGTATTGCTCCTAGGGTCCCATGGGCTCTTCCAGAGCACCAAAGGCTTCCTTGTGCTGTGAGTCTTGACTGGAGGTGGGTCCTGAGCCCCTGAAGCATACAGAATGGTCCTGCCTGGTTCTAGATTCCTCTCCCAGACCTACCTTCTTACAGGGGCTCAGCACAAGGTCTCTCCTTATCTTGAAAAGAACACCAAAATTCGTATTCCACATAAAAGATCTACATATGGTACGTGAGGAAAAACAAAGTTCCTCATTTTTGTGTCAAGAGTAAATACTCTGTGTTAATTCTACACTGCTGTATGCATATTTTGCATGTGCTTTATGAAGACAGCAAGTTAAAAACAGATCTGCAAGCACAAGTCCTGCAAATCTGAACTGCCATGCTCAGCTCCAGCCTGCAAGATCATCCCTGATCTTTTCCAGAAACAAGACCTTACAGAACAATGTTTTACAAGGAAACAAGGTAAAAAAATTAGTCACTTTGCATTTCCTTACATGTCTCCATCTCTTCTCTTTGCCTGCTTGAGAGCCCTGGGTGTGTGCTGGGCTGCAGAAGGCAGAAGAAAACCTGGAAGAAATGCATTGCCCTGCACACAGAGCTTTGGGCCTGGGTCTGTGGGATGCTTGTGTTTCGGGTCCATGGGATGCTTGTGTTTCGGTTCCATGGGATGCTCTGTGAGCTTGCCCTCCTCAATAGCATCACTAAACCATTCTGGAGCAACTACCTGAAGGCAAAGGTGCAAGGGAATGGGCAGTAACCAGAGCCCCTGCACTCGGAGGCTGGCTGCATGAGCCTGGTTTCTCTGGAAAAGCATCTAAAAATAGCTATGGGAGATATGCTACAGGCTGTGCACTCCTGGTGCCAGGTTTGTTTTATATTGCAGCAGCGCTGGGAGTCAGGCCCAAGCCACATGCAATGCCTGCCCAGGATCAAGGGCCAGGGACTGGAGGAGGTGGGGGGAGAATGGCTGGGCAGCTGCAAGGCAGCCACTGTGGCTGGGCTGCAGCCAAATGCGATGATCTCCAGCCAAATGCGATGCCCTCTGCTCTGCACCCCTTCCCTCTGGGCCACAATTCTATCTGGTTGCCGGTCTGGCTCCTGGGGTACCCTCATCCCCCTGACCCACATCCAGAACTGCTCAGGGTGATTGTTCAGGCTGAGGAGGTGACACAGAGGATCGAGGTGGTCTCAGTTTCTTTATCCCTTGTAAGAGGGTTTGCACTATAAGACGATACCTTACTCCAGAGCAGCCTGGTCAAGTGGAAATCAATACTGGCTAAGTAAACGCTGATCATCCTGCTTAGAGACTTGAATTAAAAAGCTTTACCAATCAGCCTTGATTGATGGAAAAAGGACAGGGCATTAGGATCAGTCACGCAGATTTAGAAGGCAAGACAGTCACCTCCATTTTTTTGCTTCTTTTCATGTTTGCTGACACCTCCCCTATTAATCAAACTAGGAGCAGACCAGTATCATTACCCACAGAATATTTACACATCATTTCTGCCAATGACAAAAAACCAAATCAACACATTAATGTCCATCAAGGAGCTAAATCCTGTATTAGAGAGAGCTGTCACTCTGCTGTGATCAATAAACCCGTTAGCCTTTGCTCACTGCCTGGTCTCTGCGAGAGCCTCTGCAATCAGATCTTATTATTTTGATGTATTGGTGTTATTTTGACTGTGCTCATCTGAGAGACTGGGATCAGATTGCATGGAATGGCAATAAAAGAAACGTGAAAAACAGAAGACACAAAAAGCCCACAAAGACATTAGAGGTAAAAGAAAGCCCTTTGAAAAGGCGGAGCTGGCAGCATGACCAGGAAGACAGAGCAGATGAGACCATTGGGTACGAAGCTGATACCTGGCTTGGACATCTCCTGTGTTTTGCTCCAGCTGCATTCTGCCCAGGAGCAGCTCAGTGAAACACTGCGGGGCTCCTGCAAACAGGAGAGCCCCCACCCTTACATCAGCTGGCAGGGGATGCAGAGGGTAGTGGCTGCTTTGGAGGGCCAACATGAGGACGCGCGTTTTTCATACACACCCTGTATCAGCCTAGCTCTGCTCCATTTTTGCACTGGGAGCTTGTTGCAAGCCTCCCTCCCTGGGTAATGATATTGCATAAATATCAGACAAAAGTATTGAAGGCAGAGGTTGCTCACCACAGCAAATGGGGTTTTCTGAACTGCTTCCATAACTAAGCACAGATTTTGAATGTGATATTGACTGTTCTGCCTGTTTCTGAGGTTACTGCACTGATGCTGGATCCCCAGCTACTCCAACCATGACAGGAAGAGACAGATCAGATCCTGACATCCATCCCAAAGACCAAGGAGACACGTTATGGATATGCCCCACCCTCTCCTGTTGCATCTGGAAGGTCCCAGCTCCTGGGGCTGTGTTTGTCCTTGCTCTGCCTTGGGCTCCCCTGTGGAGTTGCAGCCCAACAAACCCACCAGAGCTGGAGCTAATGTGCTGCAAAACTGCCCCAGGGCTCCACACATGATTGATAGCAGCACGGAGTGGTGGGGCTGGCAGAATGGATTAGCAGCTGATGGATTGCTGTAACTCAAGCTCTCGCATCCCTGCTGCACTGCCAGCTCCGGGGTCACCAGCGCTCTGACTGAATGAACCTGGCCAGGCCAGCAAGCTTTGATTTAAATTCTACTGAAGTATGGAAGCTGTGGAAGGGCAAAACCCAACTAACATCTCTGGGGAGACCCGTGGGGAGTGTTGAGGTCCTTATAAAGTCCCTTGCTTTCAATGTTGAATAGAAAAGAGGAGCTATCATGCTATCATGGAGATAGCATGACATGGGCTTGCGGTATTTCTGGTTTTATTTTCCTGATTTTATCACAAAAGGAGCACCCTGAAACCCCAGGGAGCGAGCAGGGGGAGCTTGAAGGATGGAACGAAGGAGGTTACGCAAGGAGCAGAGCAGGTTATCAGTGGGAGTGCATTCCTGCGGGTCCGGGAGGGCTGGGCAGCCAGGGCCTCTTTCACAAACCATGGGGATCTGTTTGCACAGCGCCCGCCGTTTTTCACAAGAACATTTCTTAAATTGTTTCTAGCACTCTCAAGTGCGTGATTGTGACTTGTCCAGTTATTTCAGAGATTGCTGCACGAGCAGAAGTGTTACCCCATCCCCAGAAACACACAGCAGTGCTGCTGGAGGGACCTGCACTGTGAGTCATGTATTATTCACCACTATCTCCACAGGCCAGGCTCATTGGAAACCCAATTAGTAACTCTGGCCGTGAAACCCATCCCCATGCCCAGGCTTGTAGGAGCAGTCACAGCTCTGGAGGGGACCAGCAGGCTGAAGCACACTGTTTCCCATAGCCCCAGCCCCTTCCCATGGCTCCTGGGGGAGCTTCAGAGGTGGCAGCCAGGCTGTGCTGCCCCTGGGGCATAGACAGCACCTGGCTCTGCCCACCAACACCTGTTGGGGGCTTTGAAATATGCTGGGGACAGGACTGGTGCTGTGACAGACACCCCAAAGCGGTGGGGCATGGCTCATCACCAGTATTCCCATCGCAACTGGAATCAGGTGGGATGTTGTCCTCCTGGTCTTATTTTCAAGGGCATTAATTAACTGCTTTGTTTTTTTTCCTAGCGCGTCTTCACAACTCCAATAGAACAGGGTTAAAATCAGGCTGTGTTTACAGCGTGGTGGGCAGGAACTCAGATGGCAGTGTTTGAGGGGCTCTCACACGAGTGGCCTCAATCCCATGAGGTCCCCACTCACACACATGGTGTTCGTGCAGCATCTGGTCCATCCCCAGCTCATTGGAGGTGGCCGAGCCAGGGCTGGCTGCTGGCTGCTGCAAGCGTATTTTTAACTATCATAGCAACATTTTGCTCTTGTAAAATGATAAAATCATGTTTATCTTACTGTTGAATCCTCTACTCATCACATCCATACACTGAACACTGAACCATGCGCAGGCACAAGAAGTGCCCAGGGATTTTTCTGTTATTAAGGCTGGAGCATGAGAGTAGCTGTTAATTGATGATGATTGACAGCCATTCCTGCATTGCCCATTCCCAGCTCATTTTCATTGTAACCAAGGGTCTGAAAGGGGTTTCTCAGAGTATGATTGATTTTGAATGTTTTATTAGAGACTGAAGCCAGCATAGGATACTGAGTACTTCAGCAGCAAAGCAGTACAGTTCGTGGCTGGCAGGGCTTAATACTTATCTGATTGTATTTCCAATTACGAGAAATGCACCGAAGCCAGTCCTGAGCCAGGCCAGAGAGCTCCCAGTGCTGCAAATCTGGGCCATTTAGCTACATTATGACTTATTCTCTTCCCTCGTGATTCATCTGGAGGGCAATTAAGGCCCTTGTAAAAATGTGTTCCCAATTAAAGAACAAGACTGGCTTTCAAGGATTAGACAAATTGAGGAGCAACTTTTGCAGTAGCTCTGCATTCATATGAGCATCTTTTTTCTAGTTCATAGCAAGTCAAATCCTATGTGAACCAGTGGGAATGAAGAGCTGTGTTGGGAACCTGCTCTAAAGTCCATGGAGTCCTTCCTTATATTAAACTTTAATCTGGACTTTCAGAGCTCCACTTTACTGCTGTGCTGTTGGAGATGCAGCAAAGCAGAGCAAGAAAAACCCTTTTTGAGAGGCTGAGCCTAAACAGAAGCTAGATTGCAAATCGCTGGTACTTGCTGGCCAGACTACTTGGCAGCATCCCTGGGGCTGCAGGGGCTGTGCTGCAGTGTCGCTGCTCGGGCAGCATCCCTGCCCTGCCGGTTACCTTCTCCCTATTGCAGCCACTGAGACCAAAGCCGCAAACCCATCCTGTGTGCACAGGACTTACTCTGATCCCTCTGAAGCAGCTACATGCTTCAGGCGGTGGCTCCTAACAGCTTCAAACAATCATATTAATCTGTGACAGCCTCCACTGCCAAAGCACACAGGGTGGCAAAGGCACAGGGGGCACAGCAGGAGCCACACAGCCAGACTTTTATGGCCACAAAGGCCAAGTCGCACCTGCTAACAGTTGTGAATAGACTTGCAGACAGCACCAGGTGTGCCGTTTCAACAGATTTCACAACTGGGTGTGCCTTTCATCTATGTTTAGAGCCCCGGCGAGGGGATGAAGCATGCTCAGCAATTGTCCTAATTTAGCAAAAATCCTATTTGTCCAGTGGGTTGCCCTGCTCGGTCAGCATGTGTATTTCAGGGGCAATTATATCGATTGCCCTTGGCCTGGCCCCGGCCGTGGCCCTGCGGGGAGTTGGTGAATGCTGCCTTTATCGTTGGCTGGGAAGGATAGTAATGAGGGAGCAGGTGAAAAGGCAAGCAGCCGCCTGCCAGGGGACCCCTTCCAGCAGGGAAAGGAGCATCCCCGCCAGCCCAGGTTAGTGTGAGTGGCTGGGGGACCTCACACCCCATCCCTCTGCCTGTCCTCACCCAACCCACAGTGGCATTCAGCTAATTTATTTGAAGTGTCAGCCTCTTAAAGAGGGCATTTTAATCATATCACACTTTGCTGCTTAGAACCACAGGTCCCGAGAGTAGCTCAGGTCTTGTAGACACTTTACAAATACGGTAATAGACAACAATAATAAATTAGATCCATGTATTTGCAAGGTGCTGGTGACATCTCTACTGCCACCCAACAGTGACATTACATTTCAGGATTTTATAATTTTGGGCTTCATTAGAATCCTGAGTCCTAATTTCTAATCTCTGTATCCCAAAGCCGTATTGTAAAGACGAGAGAGATGCTAAGATTTGGGTTTTTTAATTACAGACCACTCAATTGTACTCAATAAAAGAATTGTGCTGACCTCATGGGGATGGTTGGATGAGATCATATAAGATTTTTGCAGGCTGGAGTTGGTATTCATTAGCAGCAAATGCAGACTCTGTTTTATGGACATATGTGTGGTGGCACGTCCGAAGGATGCATCTAGAACACAGACATGATTCCAAGATTCCATTAGAAGCACTTTTTTCCTGCCTGGGCTTAGCTGATGTATATCAGCTTTGCTTTAATTATGATCTTTGAAATGAGCCCTCATGAGCAAAGCGGCATCTGAATTGCTCTGGTTGTACTTTTACAAATACAAATCATCTACTGCTTTGGAAAAAAGTTCAAGCTCTTTCTCCCACATATTCAAAATTTCCTAATTCCTTATCAAAATCTGCACCAAATTTAACAGGGAAAAAGGAAAAGGATGAAGATATT
This sequence comes from Piaya cayana, assembly GCA_013389865.1. NCBI lineage: Eukaryota > Metazoa > Chordata > Aves > Cuculiformes > Coccyzidae > Piaya > Piaya cayana. Next base: position 45,874 of record WAAB01008175.1, read on the forward strand.
TCTATATATTTAATATTGCAAAGGGAAATACCAGACACAACACCATTTTATGTACAGCTTTCAGTATATTGCATCACCACAGTTTCTGTGGGATATTTCCAAACTGTGGAAGGGAACCAAAATAATCCCTTGACCATTTTGTTTCTGTTTGAAAATTACAGACTGTGGGTATCGCTGGGTAGAGCACAGAGCCTGGGTGTTGCATCCCTCAGGGTGTGAAGGCTTCAGAGACACCAGAGCCCGGGGATTTTGTGTCTGCCTAGAACACCCCTGGGGAGGAATGGACTGGGAGGTGGAAGCAACGCTGCTCAGCTTCTTGGCTGGATTTATGGATCATGGAGAAGTGCTGAGGGACTGCCCAGCTCATGCAACTGCCCTCTGTCACAGTTATCCAGAAGAGAATCATAAAATGCATCAAAATTGTTTGTCTGAAGCCCGTGGCTTGCACTGATGAGGTCACCTTGGAGCGCAGTGGAAGGCTTATGCTGCATGGCCGTCCCTGTGTCCTTGGTGGGGCTGTGGCTTTCCTTCCCTCACTCCTCTCCAATGCTGCTGCATCATGCACTCCCTCTTCCCACACAGCGACTTCCCACCTCATCCCATGCCTGGGAAATGCCTGCTACTGCTCAGGTGGTGGGCACTCATCTGCATCTCCCTGCACACCCCAGAGCTGGACTGTGAAGCAGACAGACTTCAGGCACCTACAGCTTGCAAAGCCCTCCACTCTGCTGTCCGAGTGATGAGCAGCAGCCTTCTGCTGACCAGCTGCAGTAGTTTCAGCCAGATTTTGGCAAGTCTAGCACTGCCCTTGGTGCTCCCCTAACACACAGAGTCTTGAGGAGGAAGGGTATTTGAGAGGGACAGCCACAGTACGTTGGAAAACATGTGTGGGTGTTTCAAACTGTCCAGGTCAAAGACGTGCAGCCAAGGCACAACCAGCTGGAACCAAGATGTTAGGGCCTTCTTCCTCCTCCACGCTGGGTATGACCACGAGATCTCTCTGGTGGTCTCATAGTTCATGATGTGCATGTTGTGTGCTGGCACAGCAGATCTAGCACTGGTGATGCCCTCCTCCTGGGCTGGTGTGNTGGTTGTACTTTTACAAATACAAATCATCTACTGCTTTGGAAAAAAGTTCAAGCTCTTTCTCCCACATATTCAAAATTTCCTAATTCCTTATCAAAATCTGCACCAAATTTAACAGGGAAAAAGGAAAAGGATGAAGATATTTCTATATATTTAATATTGCAAAGGGAAATACCAGACACAACACCATTTTATGTACAGCTTTCAGTATATTGCATCACCACAGTTTCTGTGGGATATTTCCAAACTGTGGAAGGGAACCAAAATAATCCCTTGACCATTTTGTTTCTGTTTGAAAATTACAAACTGTGGGTATTGCTGGGTAGAGCACAGAGCCTGGGCATCCCGCAGGGTGTGAAGGCTTCAGAGACACCAGAGCCCAGGGATTTTGTGTCTGCCTAGAACACCCCTGGGGAGGAATGGACTGGGAGGTGGAAGCAACGCTGCTCAGCTTCTTGGCTGGATTTATGGATCATGGAGAAGTGCTGAGGGACTGCCCAGCTCATGCAACTGCCCTCTGTCACAGTTATCCAGAAGAGAACTATAAAATGCATCAAAATTGTTTGTCTGAAGCCTGTGGCTTGCACTGATGGGGTCACCTTGGAGCACAGCGGAAGGTTTATGCTGCATGGCCGTCCCTATGTCCTTGGTGGGGCTGTGGCTTCCCTTCCCTCACTCCTCTCCATGCTGCTGCATCATGCACTCCCTCTTCCCACACAGCGACTTCCCACCTCATCCCATGCCTGGGAAATGCCTGCTACTGCTCAGGTGGTGGGCACTCATCTGCATCTCCCTGCACACCCCAGAGCTGGACTGTGAAGCAGACAGACTTCAGGCACCTACAGCTTGCAAAGCCCTCCACTCTGCTGTCCGAGTGATGAGCAGCAGCCTTCTGCTGACCAGCTGCAGTAGTTTCAGCCAGATTTTGGCAAGTCTAGCACTGCCCTTGGTGCTCCCCTAACACACAGAGTCTTGAGGAGGAAGGGTATTTGAGAGGGACAGCCACAGTACGTTGGAAAACATGTGTGGGTGTTTCAAACTGTCCAGGTCAAAGACGTGCAGCCAAGGCACAACCAGCTGGAACCAAGATGTTAGGGCCTTCTTCCTCCTCCACGCTGGGTATGACCACGAGATCTCTCTGGTGGTCTCATAGTTCATGATGTGCATGTTGTGTGCTGGCACAGCAGATCTAGCACTGGTGATGCCCTCCTCCTGGGCTGGTGTGAGGAGTCCAAACTGGACGAAGGCAGGTGCTGAGATTTGAAGGCACTACTAGACAGACTGATCAGTGAGGGGTGTATTTAGTTTGATGAATCACACCTCGAGCATTTGTCACCCACACAGGTGGGTCAAAGCCCTGGGTTCTTACCAAGGCTGTTAATGCAATGTGAGTGCACCTTGTGAAGCACCAGCTCCAGGTCCTGGGTGCAGCAGGGCTGGGAATGTCTGACTTGGATAAACCTCATTAGAAATGCAGTTTTGTCCATTTGTAATTCTGGGGCAAACAGTATGAATACATGAACACTGCTTTGAAAAGTTTCAAAGAGGAGGGGAGACCTCATTGCTCTCTACAACTTCCTGAAAGGAGGTTGTGGAGAGGAGGGAGCTGGCCTCTTCTCCCAAGTGACAGGGGACAGGACAAGAATGGCCTCAAGCTCCACCAGGGGAGGTGTAGACTGGACATTAGGAAAAAAATTTTCACGGAAATGGTCATTGGGCACTGGAACAGGCTATCCAGGGAGGTGGTTGATTCACCTTCCCTGGAGGTGTTTAAGGGACAGGTGAACAAGGTGCTGAGGGGCATGGTTTAGTGATTGATAGGAATGGTTTGACTCGATGATCCAGTGGGTCTTTTCCAACCTGGTGATTCTATGATTCTATGAAATTCTCCCTTCCTCTACTACACTGATTTGTTTTTCCAAATTACTGCAGTGTACAGCAAAACTGGCTTTTGACATATGTATGCACACACTCATTAGCCTGACACTAAAGAAATCAGCAAATTACTGTGTAATAGTTTTGGTGGAATCAAATAGATACTCTACTGCAGCCTGGAATAAAAGACATTATTTATTACACATATTGTAGTGATTTGTAAAGGCTTCAGCACCAATCAGGACACATTGTACTCAACACCGTAAAAAGGCAGAGCAGCAGAGACCCTGCCCTAAAACACCTTCTGATGTAAGTACATCAGGCAGATAGAATTGCTTTACTTTTCATGGTAACTCAGCACTTGGCTCACCACAGACTCAGCAACAAGTCAACACAAAGGTGACTAAACTGTAACTAACGACTGTTCTTCGGTGGCATTCTAAGGACCTTTCCTCTGTCAGTAGAATAACCAGCAAGTACCACTTCTCAAAGCACTTTTTTTTTTTAACAAAAAAAAGGAATTTATACACCTTTTTAGACATGCAGTGATTTTAAATCAGCCACTGGACACCGTCGTGCACCTGAGTTGCATTTATTCCAGTTACTATGTGAAAGTTTAGCTGTTTGCAGTACTCATCTTCTAAACATACTTAGTACCTCAGTCATCCTAGAAGCATATGTAATCTAGTCATGTTAATTAATATTAACTCAGTGAATAATATGAACCAGTGCATAATTAACTTGCCAAAATTGATTCTCTTTCATTCATGCTCTTAACAGCTTCACATGTCAATTATTCCACATCTAAACTATGATGATACAACAAATGTATATGTTTTAATTAGATCGCTTTATTAAATCAAATCATGTTGCTTAGGACACCTGTGCAGGTTGTACAGTCTGCAGTGCAAACTGCACAAATGATGATAAATGAAGCATGTGTGATCATTCGATTTCAAGGAGTGTTATCAGAGGGCTAAGTCCCATTCTTCCCATTTGGGAGATAAGGAAACTGAGACAACAGAACACCTCAGAGAAATCAGTTGTATTTCTCACCTCGGAGCAAAATTAAAAGAATATGGCCTCTTGAGTCCCAGTCTAGAGGACAAAGTTTGATCTAATTAATCAAGTATTACCTATAAAACAAACAAAGAAGGATATGTTCCAGTAGAAGCCCCCATCACTCATCCCTCTATCACCACTGCTGCTGCTCAGCATTATACTGGGAACAATGAGAAACACATAATCTTATAGCTGGTCTATAGTCAAAATGACACATTAGCAGAAGGATTTACAGACATGTTTGCTTATGAAATAAAGGTCTGCATGTTCAGAAACACACATGTTTTCTCTGTCCGGGAGCTAAACCCTCCTGAAAGCTGTGCAGAACTCAGGAATGCAGTTAGTAAATGTGATCATTAAGGTTTGCTGTCTTCCTCCCCTCCAAAAATCAGAAACCCCAGTGAACACACAGCTGCCAGTACATACAGACCACAGTGACAGGCTTGTACAGCAGCTGCTGGTCCTGAGGACCTCTTTAAAATACTGGGAGAGCAGTGCCATGAAAAAGGAGAACTGGGCACATTTACTTAGCCTTTGTACAAAAATCAACATTTGCCTCTAAGACGCAAATCCTGGCCTAGTGAAGCCAGTAAGGTTTTGCTAATGATAGAAATTGGGTCCGGATTTTAATTCAGATTTTACTTCTAAATTTATTTCCAGAACAATTTGCTTTGTTGAACGAGGCAGGCAGCTGAGTTGAACGAGGCAGGCAGTCTTTCATATCCACAGAACCAGCAGAAAAGCCTTTCTTAAAATCAAAGTGCTTTGATTTTATTTTTTTGGTAGCTTGGGTGCTATGTTGTCTTGGAACCACATGAAGCTGAAGATGACACCCATCGTCTTTGGGAGAGTCTCGTCATAAGCAAACTTCATGGATTCTTCTAAAGGTATTTCTACAACTTCAATCAGTTCTCCTTCTTCAGCCTGACCACCTCCTTCACCAGTTCTCATCTCGTCTGTTACTTCTGCATAAAATAATGTCTGCCTGGAACCTGTCACACCAACTCCAGACCTGGAAAAAAGCAAAGAGAAAACTTGTAGATAAAAAAAAAAATGGAGCTAGGAATTAGGAATGCAAACCTGGATCCTTAACTTGCTGTCACTAAGCAACATCAAAATGCACGTCAACGTAATTTAGACCCTATCCATGCCATTTCATGAAATTGATTGCAACTTTCATGCAGAAATATTAGCATTTTGAATATATTTGCATATGAGAATGATCTGTCTTCAAATCTATTCCACAGCTTCAGAAAACTGTTAATTTGTGAGAAAATTAAAAAATTATAGGTTTTTGAATTGGTGAAATAATCGTTCTGCCTATACTGAAGACAAAAGAACTTTCTGTAACTGAATTTAATGAGAGGTGGACTGCATAAAGACTCACAGAGATTCACAAACAACAGAATGAAGCTCCCCGGTGTATCTGTATGCTATGATGCTGCGTTTGCTTGCTTGTTTTTACATAAATATTTAGATGTTTCACTCTTAAGAAGATTATGTTCATCCACAGCTGGAGTCCTCTGCTCACAAACTGGATAGGTACAAGAACAGAAAGGCAGCCTAGAGTCTTTCTCTATCCTTCCTGAACTTTAGCCTTGACCCAAATGGACCATGGTAACCATACATGTATCTGAAGTAATTCAGTCTCCCCACTAAATTTGCTACAGTGAATTTAAATGAGGATACTTTGGATTAAGTAGTCTTTCTTCAGCTAGACCACTTACTGTGTTAACTCCTTATTTGTTAATCCTCTATTTCTTAGGACTATTTAATTTAGATATTATTAAATAAAGGATAAGAACATAATCTACTCATTTACTCTTTCCAAGAAAATATTCCCATTGTAATTACAACTTCTTCATTTAACATGACTACAAGCAATTTTTCACATTGAATCTGGATCCAAAGTTCACTGAAATTATGAATGAGGCACTAGGGCAAGGTAAAATGTTGCTTCCATATTATTATTATTATTCATACAGAGCATTCTGAGATTGGTAGCAGTGCTAATAAGTGCATCAGTACTCATCCAACCACTATCAACTAAATCTTTTGAGCCTAAGTCATGACCCATAGCAGGAATTCATTTGTTTCTCAGTTTTCCAAGAACTCTGCAAATTATTTTGTTTGGAGAACTAACAATGATTATTGAAGATAATTTCTTACGTCAATATAGACTCTTTATTTAAACACAAAATAGGGAGCAAACCAGTGAATTATTTTACTAAAACGGCTACTGTCACATTCTGGGACTTTAAGGAAAGATGTTTCACAACTCCAGCATCATTCTTGTATCTCAACAAAGCACTACGTAAACTTGGGTATCTTTGGCACTTCCAGGAAATCTGAAGGCTGCTATGGGATTTCTTTCATTCTGGGTTCATCCCTATATTTCAGTGTGGTAGTGAGGGTTTAAATATACATTTTAACTCACAAAAATGTGACCTACAGGTCACCTACGGGATGCAGCAAGAGGCCATATTCACAGTTACCCCTCTCACTCCTACTCTCACTAAAATACATGACCTCCTTCCTCAGTAAATCTGATTCAGTATTTACTTTCCCTGAGGACCTCTTTTTCCACAGCCACTGTCCTTGGCATTTGCATGCCACTCTGATAACCATCAGAGGTGGTTTGCCAATAGAAGAGCCATCCAGGGCTGACAGTCATCCATGGGCTGTATGTGCCACCATCACTAGACAAAAATGTTTTCTCAGGACTCCCTGTGTCACAAACCATTTCCCCTTCTTTAATGGGAAGCTGCTGTTCACGAGCTGTGTTGCGCCTCATCTCACCCTAACTGATGATCCAGCCAGCAGACAACACAACACAAATGCAGTCTTAGAAAGTAGCAGGAGCAGCACCATGCTGGCTTAATTGTTCTTCTCTCATTATAAAAGTAAGGTAAATTCATTTTTCATCAAATTGCTACTAGTCATGTGCTACCCATAACCTTTCTGCCATGAGGATGCTGCTGCACTTTATCAGATTCCCTTTGTGCTACAATACAATCTCTTTTCTTGGTATTCCAAAGCAGTAATATATAATGTTAAAAACAACACTGGAAATGAAATACTGTTTAAAAGCAAACAGATCTATTTCACAGTCCATCACTGCTGGATACTGAAGCTCTAGTCACTTGATAAACAGTCTCCCCCAGCTTAGCCATCTTGGCACCTCACTGACCACTGACTCCTCACTATTGTTGCTATGTCCACTGGAAGGAGCCCCACTGAAAGACTGCGTTTGTGATGGAATAGTAAATTTTTTATACATTTTCTGTTCCCTGTTCTCCTTCATTTCTTGTGTGAGGAGGCAGGAAGTACATTTTTTTTAATCTACTAGAAATTCAGATCTATTTTCTGTCTGTAATCACTATACATAGTAATCACTATACATAGTCCATCGCTGCTGGATACTGAAGCTCTAGTCACTTGATAAACAGTCTCCCCCAGCTTAGCCATCTTGGTACCTCTCACTGACCACTGACTCCTCACTACCGTTGCTAGTGATTACTCGTTCTTCAACTGTTTCTGCAAGACCTGTATTTTTAGTAATTAAATAAAAATATGAAGCCTGAGGTTCAGAGGTTGTATTTTGGTAGCTGATAATAAGAATAGAAAAACTCATGTTAATTTATACCGTAAAATTTTTAAGACAAAGAATGCAGCTCGCTAGTCTCCACAGGTACCCTGAAAAAACAGAGGACTATGCATACTGAATTTAATGCTGTGTTACTTCTGAGGAGTGTCAAGTGTATCCTTCATCTGGGGTGCCTTACCTGGAGAATGAAAATGTTCCTAAATTGAGTATGTCCATGTCTGCTTGATATTATGCAAATGTTAAAAACACGGAGACTTTATTTAAGAAGCCCTTCTATAAAAATGTTCCCGCTTGATTATTTACAGCATAATCTCCTCCTATACCACCTGTGACCATTTAGTTAAGAAATAGCTGCAGCCGTGGAAATCACAGGAGTTCACTTTCCACACATCTTCTCTTTAAAGTAAAGGACTTCCTTGCTTCCCGACATCCTACACTGTAAGATTCAGCTTCTTTTGCCACTACAGCTCAAATAGCATGGAGCATATTTCAATATGCTGTTGTTTCTTTCCTTATGGACTAAATACATTAAGAGTGGCAACTACACTGAATACACTTTAAAGATGAAAACACTGGATATCAGTGTCTTTCCTCCATTACAATGCCCAAACTTATACAATTTCTTACTGCATTCTGGCATATAACCTGCCACAGAAACCAATGCAAAATTTGCAGAAATACACACTCAAGAGAGGACATACCCACACATTCATTCTTTCTTATTGAGTGCCTAACTTTTCTTCCTCTGGTGTAATTTTGCCATGACTTACTAATTAAAAATTAATACAAATTTCCAATTGAGCTATAAGTAAAATCAAAATGTGCTGGTATTAGTTCTCGTGTTGTTCTGTTCTACTCTTTCCCCCTGAAAACATCAGATTTTATATTTCTAAGACTACTTAGAATCCTCTCATTATTTGGAGTAAACTTTGGAGACTTTTGTATGAAAATATTTATAAACATATTCACTTCTTTTAGTTATCATCTAACTACCTGTCCATTTCAATGGTTTCAGACAGAAAGTGAAAGATACAGGAATATAATTTAGTTCATACTAAAGACTAAGTCTTACTTTTTTTTCAAAGATGCTGTTTCTCTAAATGCTCTGGCTTACTCTGCCAGCTGATCATTTTTGCTTGGGGAATTCCATGTGGAATGCCCTTTACCAAATTAAATATTCTCCAATATTGCTTACTGGTGTCTTTCACATTTCCAGACTCTTAGATATTAATGTATCCTGTCCTTAGCAATTTGTCCAAAAATCAATGCTATTGACATTTCATTTGTCTTAGCACCTATGATTTTTATAGAATCCAAAAGTTAGCAGGCATGTGGCTTTGAAGCTGTTCTGAGCCTACATCACATTGAAATAATAAAACTTTTTAACAAAACCCCTAGGATAATGTATATACATTTCAGTGATCTGGGGCTGGGAATGGGGCCCAGAGGAGAGAGGGAGAAAGTGGGTCCTCCTGGTAAAGAGGCAACTGACAGCTGCTATTTTTTCATATTCTTTCAGGTTTAGTGGCCACTAGAAACTTCCTAGGCCTTTGCACACTTATTTGTACTTTCTGAGTACGATGCAGTCTATAATGCAAAAAGAAAGGAATTTTGATGTTTCTTTATTTGTGTGTGTCTTTCTCTGCTACCTTCTTTCTTTATTCCAAGTCTGGGACATGAGCTTCTCCTTGCCCTAGCATTTCACGTTACAAATAAAATGCTTTTGCCGTGGTCTGAAATGAGTCACCTATTAACAGATTACAGCTATATTCATTAGCTCTGCATCTGTGGAAATCACAGGGGTCAGCACACCCGAACTGCAAGTGATGAGTTTCACCCTGGGAAAACCACCTTCCTGATAAAGGTGTCTGCCCTTCCCGGTACAGGAGAGTCTTGGTTTGGGTGAGGGCAAGCAGGGTCTGAACTCACAGCTCCCACCCAGGGTGAGACTCCAGGCTCCAATTTCACTCCATGGGTTTAGCACCACGTTGCCCAGACCAGGCACGTCACGGCTCATACTGACCCAGACCTACTAAGCCTGGCTTGACCTAGCTGACTGTTCCAGATGTATTTTGATGTGTCTGTACAGTGCTTGACTCTTATTTACCACTGTCGGACAAATGCAAATGATCTTTACAAAGCACAGCTCTGTTTTCCTTGTCAACTTTATCATGAGGATCAGCTTCCTATGAGCAGTTTATAGTTGTTTCAATTAACAGCGACATGGCCTAACAATACTCTTTGTCAAATCATCAGGGCTTAAGCTCACAAACTCTGTAACTCCAACAGAGAGAGATTTTCAAAACCAGAAGTCTATTAGTCCTAAAATGCTAGTGTTGCTTCAGAGACAATTAGAAACCCCCATTACCTTTGACAACAGCGAGCACGCTGAAGTGAGGCTACCAAAGCGGTATGGTTTTCATCACAACAGTAATTTAAATGCAAGTTTAATGCATCAAAACAAGACCGTGCTGTGTTCCCGTATTTCATTTTAAATAAACACTCTGACACCGTGACTAAATTATGCCATGGCTTTCAAAGCTGTGGCCAACACGCTTGTAGGCAACAGTACAGCCGAGAAGCAGTTTCTGCAGAACAACTGCAAAGTGTTTCTCCTCACCTCCTGCTCAGGGGTGGGGCTGGCTGCAGAACGAGGCTGTAACCAGAGTATTTTCTATCTACTTCCTTCTCAGAGCAGGGAAAACACAAGAGACAGATTGTCATTGCAATCTGCTTTTGAAACATGGCAATAGCAGCCATCACAAAGCCTTTGTTTGGCTCTTCCCTGTTATTAAATGCATAAGGAAATATGTAGCATGTGAAACAGCTCACAAAATGGGACTTTTCATTTGCTACGTCTAAGCATCCATAGGCATAAATATACTCGCCACACATATTTTTTATCACAGGTTGGTAACAGTATATTACTGCTTTAAAAAAAAAAAGAAAAAAAGAAGTTTAGTGTGCCTAAAAACCCCAAGTGAGACTGAGCCCACCTTGTACATTTGATAAGGCTTAGTAACTGAGTTTCTTCTTCAAACTGACTGAGTGTGCATATTGCATATTGGTAAGCAGGGTTGAAATTCAAAGCACGTACTCAAGATTAGCTTTCCCATCTTCTCATGTCTGGAAGCTCATCTATGCCAACCAATTATTACATTCATAATTATTGCATTCATAAATACTAGATTTTTTATTTGAGGGAATAAACTTGTATGAGAAAAAAACAGTATCTTGTGCACTACTCATGTGCTGCAGTGTGGGGAACAAATAAACGACTTCTCATTGTGAAGAATTAATAGTTTAACTCACATTTCTGACAGACAGCAATTAAAAGCTAAATTTATCACAATTTCTTAATATTTAACAAATATAAAATCTATAAACAATCAATACTTACCTGTTCTTATCAACAGAGAAATAGATTTTTTAGTTTTAATCTGACATAGTTAATCTGAAAATTTCTAAATGCAGTATACTCATTCATAAGGTATAAGATATTTGGATGCAGAGTTTGGTTATGTAGTGAATATTTAATTCATGTTTACAAATAAATATGACACAAACCTCTGTTATTTATGCTGAAATCAAGATCTATTTAGGCATGAAACATGTAAACTGATGAATAAAGACATGCAGCTCCTATTGTCCCTTCTTAGGAACTTTGTAAGGTTCTGACATTATAAGCAGCAGGTGCAAGAAAAAAACATAGAAGTAATTAACATAAAATTATATTACATTATGTCATCACCCAACAGGTGTACTAGCAGGTGATCTTTCTAATTATAATGCACTCCAACATTTTCAAGGGTATTATTCTTTCTACATAATAACGTAGGAACACAAACCATTTTTTCCTCCTTGCACAGCAGCTAATAGGCATAGCACAGTAATTGGAACATCCAATATTAATTCTCTGAATGCTCTTCTTTGTTGTGTACTTTTGGAAAAAAATCAAATGTAGGGAGATTAAAGTAAGTACCTATGTTAATATAGTTAGGCCCTTAAACTAATCCACCTGATTTTTTTTGCAGCAGGGCTGACCAAGGACCTGCAGCTCCTATTGTATCCAGTTCATAGCCAAGTGTTCATCACAGCCTCTGGGAGAAATAAAGAAGGAATGAAGGGAAAAGGAAGCTGAACCAGAAGCTCTGTTTTGATCTTATCCTGATGCCCTGAAGCATTATTTAAGTCCAAATAATTTTATAAATATTCTTCAGGAAGACCAAAATTTCCAAAAACTAATACTGTAAATTGCAAGGCCAGAATTACATCTTTAACAACATATTTCCCTGCTCCTGTCTTGTAAGAAACAAGGCTCAAGGAAGATAGCTGGAGCTACTTCAACTTAAGAAACAAACTCACAGCTGAATTTCACATGGGATTCAAACTGAAAACTGCTGGGACACTATGACAGATAGAAGATTCGTTCTGTCTGATGTATGAATAAACCCAAAGTTGTTCATTTACTAAATTTTGCATGTAGGAAAAAAACCCCAAACATACTTGATGGAAGCTCACAGATTTATTTTAGAGCTTTGAAAAATGAACAATTTAACTCGCAACCATTTGTATGAAGCCTCAGTTTTCAATTATACTACTGCACTATTGGCTCCATTTTATTACTGAGCTAATTCGCTCCTTCACATCCATGACATCAACCATCTATGTTGGTTTTGACTGAGGCCTTACATACAGTTGATAAGAACAACACACCAGTAGGCATCAAAACTTTCAGGAAGCCTCTGAAAGTATACTAGATGTTGCCAGAATAGAAAGCAAATCTTTTAAATACCAAAAAGAGCTTATTTATTGTATGGCAAGCACAAAAGTAGCAATTTGCATAGCCACGATGAGAAGAGCAAACTTACCATGCAGGCTACAAATTCCTGCCTCTATCTATGCAGTAAAAAGAATAATTTCCTTTTCAATATACCTTCTAATTGGTATTTTTCTATACTAGGAACAGACATTTCTCATTCTTCAAACAGTGATTACTCTGACCTCCTCCAGTTCTGTTTATCTGCCCCCATTCCATTTTCCTTCACTTACACACACCATACTGTCCTCCTGCTGCTGAACAACTTGTTTCAAAGATTCTTACTCAAATTGCATAAAATACCCCAACTCCTGGCTTCTTTCCTGATTTCTCATTGACTCCACAGCTACTCTGTGGATTGTCCAAGGCAATTAAGTATGAGATCTGCTTAATACAGTTCCTGATTTCTGTCTGAGAAGTATTGTGTCACAGGAGCTTTGACAGAGCTTAAGAAAAGTTTCCAATGGCTTATTTGTATGTGCTTTTGAAAGATCTGTAGCAGTATTGTAGTTAATAGCTGCTGATTAGCTGAGATGTAAAAAAAAAAAAAAAANCTCCACTCACTTGACACAGAATTGTATTGTCTTCCCTAGCCCAAAAACATTTATTCCTTTGCATTTGATGTGTCTTCTGCTTTCCATATCCTTTTGTCAGGTCTAGGTTGAGTTCTGTTTTTATTCAGGTCAGGTAATTTCTTTCTCATAAATGTGACTCTAGAAAAGGGTGTCTTTAGGCATACAAGACAACTCCTTGTGTTCATACCAAAGGATGTGATGACACAGAAACCCTTGTGTGTACAAAATCCTTTTCACTGTGCACAACTCTGAGGTTTTATCTACAAAAATCTAATCAACTTAACCCTGTCATTATGAATTATAGTTATCTAATCATTTTAATATTTTATTTGCATCAAGAAAGAAACAACAGCTAGCAGATTTCTCAGGAATATATCAAGTGCAGTTCAAACAAATCTCAGCTAAAATAAGATAAACAGATCTTGTGGATGGGGCAGCAACACAAACAATATAACTCCAGTTTATCAAGGCTTTGAAAACTACCTAACATCACAGTTTCATTAAGAAGTTAGGAGATCATGGTATATTCAGAAATCAAAGAAGTTGTGAAATAGGTGCAAAACTAGTATGAAATGGTACTCAGAATGGGTATCACTATCAAATTGGAAATACAAACTAAACAGGATTTCACTGGAGAACATCCTCCATTCAATAATTTAGTATTTTGTTTTAGGATTTCTCCGTTGAAATATTATAGGTAGCAAAGCTGAGGTAGATCATTTATGAGAAGCTAGCGATGAACATTAGACTACAAAATCATCCCAAGAGCTTGGAGAAATGGCATGAAAAAAAAGGGTGCGATTCAGAGAAGACAAGTTAAAGGCTCTGTGTTCAGGCATGAATAATGAACAGCACAAACCCAGACAGGAGGTAAATGACAGCACACTATTGCTGCAGAAAACAGTTTTGAGATAGTGAGGGCGTTGTGGACCCCAAGGCAACAACATAATGCCACTGCAAAAAAAAAAGCAAACATCATACTCTAGCACCTAAACAACATAATCTGTAAGACTAGGCAAATGCTTCCACTCTATCTGACATTGGTAAAGCTCCCACTAAAATACTGTGCTCCACATTGGGCATTATGTTTTTAAGAAAACTGCAGACCAGATGGAGAGAAGGCAGAAGACGGCAGAAGGAACGATCAGACATCTAGAAAACATGGTCTAAGGAGAAAACTTAAACAAACTAAGCTAGTTCTACATAGGCAAATATAAAATAAAGGGGAGATGTTCAAACAAATCCATTGGAAGGTGCAGAAGTACTTCATGCCTACTGGGAACAGGGTAGTAAGTCTCAGACTTGAAGTAAAGAAAGGGAAATCTAGGCAAGACATGAGGAAAATCTTGTTCATGGTACAGACTGTTAGACACTTTAGACAGATAACTGAAACCCTCCAAGAGTTGCTATGAAATGATCAGATTTTAGAGAAAACATGGTTCCACGTTTTTCAGAAATGATATAAATCCACCAGAGACTGATCTTTGGAAGAGGAGGAGTCTAGATGTGATCCTCCCCAAATTCCTTCCAATTCTGTTTTTCCAAGGCTTCTCTCTGACTTGAGGCACAGGATCCATAAATAACACAGGGCAACCATTACACAGATCACCAGGATGTCAGATAACAATAGATGTGCATGATGGAACCATTAACAGCATACATATGCCTTAATGTAATGCCATATGTCAATGCTTTGTATTGACAGTCACTGTATGAAACAGCAGCATAAATAATTTGGAAAAACTTGTTACACTTAGAAAACACCCAGAAATTCTTACATGTAATATAGCCATTACAGAAAAAATGTCCTTAGCAGACCAATAGCAGAAACAATTACTTCTAGCCTTTGCAACGAACCCTCAAGAACCACACAGATATGCCAATCTTTGGCTGAAAGAAGAACAACAGGGCACTCCTAATAGGAAGGCCATGACATTTAGGACAAAATTCTAACACAGAACACAGTGAGGGTGGTGAGGCACTGGCACAGGTTGCCCAGGGAAGCTGTGGCTGCCCCAGCCCTGGAGGTGTTCAAGGCCAGGTTGGATGAAACTTTGAGAAGCCTGGTCTGGTGGGAGGTGTCCCCTACCCATCTCAGCAGGGTTGGAACTAGATGATTTTTAAGGTCCCTTCCAACTCAAAGCACTGTATGCTTCTGTGATTCTATGAAGTCCCAAAAAACAAACTCTAAAATACCATCTGCAAACTTTCATGTTAATCTAAAAAACGCAAATACTATACAGGCCCTTTTGACTTCAGCACAGATCCCCATCAGCAGAAAGCTGTGCCCACACAGACAAAGCAGGATTGGAGGATTAACCTATTAACTCCTCTTTGCACGGCTCTCAACAGAGAAAACTCCAATTGTATACTCTCTTCGCAAGTCAGTGCAATTAGAAAAAAAAAAAGCAACTGAAAGAACAACCACCTGTAAGATACAAAGACATTTATCAAGCAAAAAACATACAGTTTTAGACAGATGTAAATTGTTAACATTGAGTCAAACTTATACACTGAAGCTACTAACTTCTGTAGCTAGAGAAATTATATTCTACTCTTCATGTTCTCTGTTTATATACACAGACACGTATTTATACACATGTATATATCTGCACACCGTGGCCTGTCATTGTCACCCAACCTATGAAATTCTATAGACAGCTTTTGCTTATACATCTATCAGGAGCTTTTTCTTTCAGCAGAACAAACCCCTAATCTGGTTTCAAGGAGTTGTAAAAGACAGCTCCTGTGATTCACCCCCTCTCTTCAACAGAAGCACTGCTTGTTAATCCAGCAGGAAATAACATTTGCCAGGATTGACAGCTGTGGATTTGTATTCAATTCCCAAATTAAAAACCAATGACAGGGCCTACTTCAATGGAGATGTCAAGTAAAATAAAGAAAGCAAAAAAACTTCTTTCTCTGTAAAACACAAACATACATACATTTTGGATAACAATAGTAAAAGCTGGGGAGGAGATACAATGGGATTGAAGCTGTGTGCAGTTTCTCCTGAGGGTTTTTTGTCGGGTTTTTTTTCCCATCCAACAACTACTTTTTCTCATACATACTAAGTTTTCCTCTTAGTCCTAACAAATGTTTTGAAACATGTTAAAATATATTTTTGATAACTATTTAAAATCCTGAAAAAAATATAATGTATAAATTAAAAAAAAAATCATTTATTACATTAATTATTGTAAAATCCAAAGAAGCCTTACTTATGGTCCAAATATTATCTAATACCTAGATCTCATGGTACAAGTTCTCCTGCTTCTACAAAGTTGTATTGATGCAAAATCAGAGTCCATCTTGAGTGGATTCTGTTGTTACTCAGAATAATAAAGATCAGAGATGGAAAATGCCTGACAGTAAAGATAGGCTGCTTTCTAGCCCCGTAAGAAACTGCTCTTTAGAGTAAAATGCAACTTTCCTCAGTTTTTTTTAATAGTGTTTTGAATAAATCACAATAGTATCATTCTTACTCAGAATTCAATCCTTTAATTATAAGTTTATTATTCCCAAAGTCTCTATAAATACTCCTCTCACTTGCAGAAAATTACACCTTTCACATAATTTCAGAAGTCCAAGTTTCTACAACATGCTAAACAATGAGCAGGGAACATGATAGACAGTCAAATAACTTCAGAAATCTGTGAAACAACAAAATGAAGTGTTTAATTTACTGCTATTTACCTGTAGGAAGTGATCCTCCTTAGGTGAGTAATGGGAACACGATAGCCACACTCTTCTAAGACCTCCTCACATGCAATTTCTTCTAAAGAAAGGTCTGGTTTGTCTACAATGCCAGCACAGAGTTCGTAGGTGACTCCTACCGCAGCAGGTAAGGGATTCTCCAGATGAGAGAAGCTCTCCTTGTCCTGATTCTGAAAGACTTGAGGATGATGTCTCTCTACTTCACACATGTAAACCGCTTTAAAAAACAAACAAACAAACAACAAACTAAAGAAAAAGAAACATGAGGGGAAGCAAGCAATTCAGTTGTGTTATCTATTAAAATTATGACACACTGAAATAGGAATTTTAGAGAACAAAGATTCTTTTGCCACTTCTGTAAACTTATTCTTTATATGTGCTTAAATAATTTGGATGGAGTTCATTCACACCTTAAAAAAACCCATATATATACCCATATATATGGAAGCTAGTTCATACAAGAATTTGAAGTCCCAGAAGCTCCAAACAGCTTCCATTTGTTGGGCAATGTGGATATCAGGATTTAATTTAAATTACGCAGTTATCTTGCAGGAAAGTTGGGTTGCTCATTATGTACCATGTGCACAATGATGAGTCTTTCAGCCTGTCAACTCAGCTGTTATTTAGAAAGGGTATGAAAAGCATGTATGTTTGTTTGAAAAAAAAAAATCCTCTTTTGAACATATAGTTCCTTGCTCAGATTCCTGTGTCGAGCCTGAAAAAGACTTCTTGAATAATTTACAAACAGCTGCCACTGTAATGCACTCCTAAAGAAGGTGCAAATGCCAGATTCTAGTCTTTATTTAAGGAAAACCTCTCACCGATGTCAAGAGAAATTTTGCCTGAGTGAGAACAACAGGACTGGATGCTAACACAGACAGAATCACTACTGACAATTCTAATCATCATAACTTCAGCTTACAGGTATAATTCCATCAGTTTCTTCTTTGAAATTTCCTCATGTCCATCATTTTGCTCTTCATGAAAGGTTACCATGAGGTTATAAAATGTCCTGAATGAAACTATTATAAAATTTGATTTTTTTTCCCATTAAAATACTTAACATACATACCTCATATACATATAGTTTTCAAACAGGCTTATCTTTTATTTCCCATTCTGAATCTTACAGAACTGGTATATGAAGGAGCTCAAGTTTAATGGACAACTATTTGTTCTTCCAGTTACTTGATTTACCCTATTATTTCTCAAAACCATCATATACAACAAGGTCCCTAATGTAATGTTGTCATGCAAAAATGAAGTACCACAATGACTTTTCAAGCAGTCTGTGGGGAAGAGACTATACCCCAGAAGTTTGGGCCTAGGATCCTCCTGTAATGTTTCCTGCCACTGAAGTGTAGTATAGCAAGATCAGAACCTGAAAGGGGGAGGTCTACATCCATCTAACAAGAAAGGTGAAGTGCAGAAGTTTGCCCCCAAATTAATCTTTTTCCAGATCTTAAAAATTTGAAAGTTATTTGCAGTAGATGCACCTTGGCCTTCAAGATTCAAATATTTAAGGAAAAGAGCTTCCATTTCTTAGTTGGAAAACAGGACTAGAGCTCAGCTTTCTTTTTAAAACACAGCAAGAACGTGGCAAAAAAAAATATTCTGGGCAGGGTGTGAAGGACAGATCCTCAAAGGGTGTCTATTACCATTATTCTAAAGAAGTTTCAAAACTACGACAATTATCATAAATGACAACTACCTCCAGGATCTCTCCAAGATGAGACAAATACTGTTTATATAGCTTTTTCTGTATTGGCTCATCCAGATCAGTAAATACAAAAAGAAACAACGCATACATCCCAACAGAACAACCTGGGTACTAGGAGAGGATGCAGTTAAGAGCATGGGTACAAATATATGAAATTCTGATTGAAGTAACTCTTACAAGTGCCCTGAAACCCCATGCTGTCATTTCAGAGGGTGCTTGCCATTCTCCTCCTCCCTCATCACTCTGAGTTCCACATAGATCAAAACCTACATTCCCCAAAGGACCTAATCCAGCAGTCCTCTTCAGAGCAAAGTCAACACTCAAAGCACACTAGCAGCTTTTCTCTGCAGATAAGAAAGAAAAGATGCGGTAGCAGCCACTTCTGCAAGAGTCCAAAAATTAAAACATTCATCAAGGACTCACAGTATGAATTCATTATCAGCAGGCTCAGAAAGGTTCAAACTCAATTTATCTTTCATAGATAAGCAAAGCCTAGAAAACCAAGATGCCTGCTAATATCAGGGAACAGAACAGTCTCCCATACCTCTCCTGAAGGTGCAAAATAGACTCCACAAGTGATGCACCAGGGCAGATAAAGTACCAGACAGAAAAGCAGTCTGTGACATACTGGCCATGGCACACCCTTCAAAGGGAAAGCTGACTCTCCTTTTCCTCATCACATGTTGTCAGCTTATTGCAAATGAATAAAGCGTGTGGAGAACAGAAACTAGAAGTCAGAATTCAGCTCCCAGCAGTCACCCATCCCCAGTCCTGTATCTGATTGCTCCCTTGCCTTCTGATGGCTTATGCTAATATGGTCAGAAACTGCTGCTCCTTCATCATCAGATGAACACGTGCAATGAGCAGCAAAACAGTGAGCACTCAAACAACCAGCTAGTGCTCATTAAACACTTTGACTAATTATCCAACAGCCACTCAGCTGTAAGAAATCTCAGAGTGGAAACTCCAGTACAATTGATGTACTTGCCATGCTTCCTGCAAAGCTGGGACAAAGGATAGATGGCTTATCCAAACTCAAATAACATCATAACTGTTATTCAAAGCAGCCTTGTTAGATGACTCATACACAGGGACTTGTTTGCTGTCCCTAAAGAGAAGAAAACAACAGTAGGGACTGAGAGGTTAGCAGGATTTAGCTGACTGGGGAACGTGATAGCTTTTCTTTAAACTTCTGATTTCTCTTTAATTGCAGCAGTCCTTCATACCTTCTGAAACAGAACATGGCTTGTGATTCTTTGATACTTTCTATTTTAATTCAATACAAAACCAAAACATCACAATCCATTGAAAGGTCATTAGACTCGCAGTGATAAAAACAGGGCACACATTTATAGGTACTAGCCCTAGAGTTTCCCAGGAATTTGTTTTTAAATTGTGTTTGAAAACATTTGGTCAACTGACTACCAAAATGACCACTGCCCATGATCGTGGCCAACCAGTGACCAGTAAGGAGCTAATGTGAAAACTATTAACGTACACATGTAAGTTTTTTCTGTCTGCTCTTTCTAAATGTGTGATTTTCTGATCACTCAAGATGCAATAAATCCACCGTATACTGAAATATATGGTCCTTTAGCTTCACTCTGATTGTGTCNATAACTTCAGCTTACAGGTATAATTCCATCAGTTTCTTCTTTGAAATTTCCTCATGTCCATCATTTTGCTCTTCATGAAAGGTTACCATGAGGTTATAAAATGTCCTGAATGAAACTATTATAAAATTTGATTTTTTTTCCCATTAAAATACTTAACATACATACCTCATATACATATAACATAGTTTTCAAACAAGCCTATATTTTATTTCCCATTCTAAATCTTACAGAATTGGTATATGAAGGAGCTCAAGTTTAATGGACAACTATTTGTTCTTCCAGTTACTTGATTTAGCTTATTATTTCTCAAAACCATCATATACAACAAGGTCCCTAATGCAATGCTGTCACGCAAAAATGAAGTACCACAGTGACTTTTCAAGCAGTCTGTGGGGAAGAGACTATACCCCAGAAGTTTGGGCCTAGGATCCTCCTGTAATGTTTCCTGCCACTGAAGTGTAGTATAGCAAGATCAGAACCTGAAAGGGGGAGGTCTACATCCATCTAACAAGAAAGGTGAAGTGCAGAAGTTTGCCCCAAAATTAATCTTTTTCCAGATCTTAAAACTTTGAAAGTTATTTGCAGTAGATGCACCTTGGCCTTCAAGATTCAAATATTTAAGGAAAAGAGCTTCCATTTCTTAGTTGGAAAACAGGACTAGAGCTCAGCTTTCTTTTTAAAACACAGCAAGAACGTGGCAAAAAAAAATATTCTGGGCAGGGTGTGAAGGACAGATCCTCAAAGGGTGTCTATTACCATTATTCTAAAGAAGTTTCAAAACTACGACAATTATCATAAATGACAACTACCTCCAGGATCTCTCCAAGATGAGACAAATACTGTTTATATAGCTTTTTCTGTATTGGCTCATCCAGATCAGTAAATACAAAAAGAAACAACGCATACATCCCAACAGAACAACCTGGGTACTAGGAGAGGATGCAGTTAAGAGCATGGGTACAAATATATGAAATTCTGATTGAAGTAACTCTTACAAGTGCCCTGAAACCCCATGCTGTCATTTCAGAGGGTGCTTGCCATTCTCCTCCTCCCTCATCACTCTGAGTTCCACATAGATCAAAACCTACATTCCCCAAAGGACCTAATCCAGCAGTCCTCTTCAGAGCAAAGTCAACACTCAAAGCACACTAGCAGCTTTTCTCTGCAGATAAGAAAGAAAAGATGCGGTAGCAGCCACTTCTGCAAGAGTCCAAAAATTAAAACATTCATCAAGGACTCACAGTATGAATTCATTATCAGCAGGCTCAGAAAGGTTCAAACTCAATTTATCTTTCATAGATAAGCAAAGCCTAGAAAACCAAGATGCCTGCTAATATCAGGGAACAGAACAGTCTCCCATACCTCTCCTGAAGGTGCAAAATAGACTCCACAAGTGATGCACCAGGGCAGATAAAGTACCAGACAGAAAAGCAGTCTGTGACATACTGGCCATGGCACACCCTTCAAAGGGAAAGCTGACTCTCCTTTTCCTCATCACATGTTGTCAGCTTATTGCAAATGAATAAAGCGTGTGGAGAACAGAAACTAGAAGTCAGAATTCAGCTCCCAGCAGTCACCCATCCCCAGTCCTGTATCTGATTGCTCCCTTGCCTTCTGATGGTTTATGCTAATATGGTCAGAAACTGCTGCTCCATCATCAGATGAACACGTGCAATGAGCAGCAACACAGTGAGCACTCAAACAACCAGCTAGTGCTCATTAAACACTTTGACTAATTATCCAACAGCCACTCAGCTGTAAGAAATCTCAGAGTGGAAACTCCAGTACAATTGATGTACTTGCCATGCTTCCTGCAAAGCTGGGACAAAGGATAGATGGCTTATCCAAACTCAAATAACATCATAACTGTTATTCAAAGCAGCCTTGTTAGATGACTCATACACAGGGACTTGTTTGCTGTCCCTAAAGAGAAGAAAACAACAGTAGGGACTGAGAGGTTAGCAGGATTTAGCAGACTGGGGAACGTGATAGCTTTTCTTTAAACTTCTGATTTCTCTTTAATTGCAGCAGTCCTTCATACCTTCTGAAACAGAACATGGCTTGTGATTCTTTGATACTTTCTATTTTAATTCAATACAAAACCAAAACATCACAATCCATTGAAAGGTCATTAGACTCGCAGTGATAAAAACAGGGCACACATTTATAGGTACTAGCCCTAGAGTTTCCCAGGAATTTGTTTTTGAATTGTATTTGAAAACATTTGGTCAACTGACTACCAAAATGACCACTGCCCATGATCGTGGCCAACCAGTGACCAGTAAGGAGCTAATGTGAAAACTATTAACGTACACATGTAAGTTTTTTCTGTCTGCTCTTTCTAAATGTGTGATTTTCTGATCACTCAAGATGCAATAAATCCACCGTATACTGAAATATATGGTCCTTTAGCTTCACTCTGATTGTGTCTTGCCTCTCCATGAGCCAGCAAAACCCTTTCAGGACAGTCAGAAAGGCTGCCTTATCCTCAAAATGTTGTGTTTGCAGCCATATAAGACCTCTGGTGTGGCTGCATAGGGGCTGGTGCTCCCAAAGGGAATGGGTGTGAATGTAGGTGGGATCCTGAAAACAACAATTGATGAGAAAAGCGTTTATTTTTGCTTAGTGGAATGGGCACCAAGGCAGACAATAAACATGGAATGAAAAGATCATTATAATGAAGTGAGTAATGTCAAGGCATCGTTGCAATCACTGAGCTACTATGGGATGTCTGACTGGCCATTGTCCCTAAGGCCAGGTTTCTGAGCAGCTCCAGTCTCTGGAACAGTTTAACTCACAGAACAGTCCAGTCTTCTAAGGCAGATTCGACACTTCCATATGGATGATGTAACGAACGTGTCACTGTTAGGAACATATATATGTATGTACATATATGAAAGATTTTCCCCAAGATTGCTTCAAAGAGAGCAACCGCTATATGAGCCATTATATTCAGCTGGCAAATAAAAGACATCGGATTATATATAAACAAATAAACAGACACTTTATAATTGTCAATATAGCACTTCATGAGAAATATGCATTGTCAGTATAACAGTGCTGCACAACACGGAGGAGCCTGTCAGTCAATGTTGGTAAGAAAGGACAGCATGACACCACCCTAGCAAGTTTCCTACAAAGTCTACCACGAACAGTCTTGAAATGGTCTCTTAGCAACAGTCAGTGAAATATCTTGTGATTTTTTTAAATTAACATGCAGAGAATATGCTTTTCATTTTTAACATCCAAAAACTAAATATTGTTTTGAATTAAAATAACTGATACAAAAGCTTAGGAAAAAAGGAGTATATTGACCTAAACTCATAATAATAATAATAACATGAAGCTGTCCACATATTGATGAAAAAGTATACAGTCCTGAATTTCCCTCATTGTAAAGTACATAACATTAAAAAAGAGGAATATTTAAGATCAAAAAACCCCAGAAATACTGTGCTTCTGCACAGAAGCTGCCTACTAAATATTCCATAGGTCATGAAGGAACTTCAAATCAAAGTAATCTATTGCATGATCATTACATTGTTTGTAATTTAATTCAAAAGAGGACAATGATTAGCCCCCAAGCAGAATGTAAGGCATCCCTGATCATTCATTTCATCTGTAATGGAAATTTCCCTGGTTAGAAATTCTGACCAAGTGAAAAGGGTGGGCTATCTTACAAAGAAACAGAATGTAGAACAAAGATTTTGTCACCACAGATGCACCAACTTTTAACTGCTAAACCCTTAAAAGCTTGCTTCACTAGAGAGCAAAAGTAAATCTAAAAAGAAGAAGATTACCTGGGCGGAACTGCTTCACCACAACAAAGCACTGACGAGAAGTATTAAAGATCAGGATTGACACACTGAGGAAGAAGATAAAAAAACAAAAGATCACTGCTTTATGAAGGATTAATGCAGCACTATTAAACTTACACCTTGTGAATTTAATTTTAACTATATAAATACACAGAGGATTTATTACTGAGGTCACAATGCAACAAGATGCTTGTCCAAAATCCATCACAAGGGATAGATAATGGGTCATAGTACCATAGATAGATAATTAGCCCATGAGAATTTCTCCCTAACAACAACCACAAAAAAAGCCCAGCTCTAGGAGTATTGCTATTAGATAGTAATAACAAGGAAAAACAATCTTTCAAAATAAAAACATTTTCTTCTCTGATATCAGTCCCAGATCAGGATAGTCTAAGGCACAGTCCGGTCTCGTTCAGAACTAGACTCTTCTGTATAAGCACAGAGATACCCCATTTTGTGGCTCCTTACTGAGCCTGGGTCTTACAAAGACACCACTGAACTCCACTTTCATACAAATTTAAACCCAAAGTAGTTTTAACTCCTGCCACATTCAGTAGTTTAAAAGTCACATTTTAATCTTTCCCCTGTCCTTTTTGGTTGTTTGAAATGTGTATCATAGGTAACCTGGACAGGTTGAGTATTTAGAGATGCACTACATGTGTGGAGTACTGAGGTTCCCTGCAATCTTTTCCACTTAAACTATTCTCAGATTTCACTAGTTTTAAAAAAACCAAACCCACAGACAAAAGTCTCTCTCATTAGTTGGTAGGCCTCCAAAAACAAATGTATATTTTGCACATTACCCTGGTAGCATTCTCTCATTTGTTATGCCTCACTGTATGCAGTTGGAAAGTTAATTCACTATTCTATGAATTCAACAATGGATTAGACTAACAATGGCATATTTGCAGAGTTAAGTAAAACTTTCAGCTTTCCTTGTAAAAGAGCTATGTATTTATTTTCACTATTTGATTTAATCATGAAGTCTCAAGCTGCCAGAGAAACTGCTATTTGATGATTATTAAAAATAATGTTAATGTTTATTATAATAATATATAAAAACCAAAACAGAGGGGAGATGTCCAGATGTTAATATTTATATTCATGGGTGCTATTCTCAAAGACCCATACTGCATATTAATGGCTTCTTGCCGCAGGAGATGTCATTTGCAGGCAATTTTAAAGCAAAGGGCTTAGCTTTTGAAGAGCCTGGAAGGGAACGTTGACTCCGTTTACAGGTATGGGAGTTCTTTCTGACCTAACACCAGAATATCTTGATGTTACAGTACAGGCTGCTAGAAGAGATGAATTTAAACCACAGCCTACAATGTTTTTGAGTTTACTTGAGTATCATTCCTTGATTTTTTTTTTAACCTTTGCGTGACTCTTCCTTTCCCCAAAGTGGTACTGTCTGAGGGTAAGCACTGCACTAAATAAAAAGGTAAAAGGAATGATTGCTACTGAACCTTTGCTTTTTCACCATGAGTCTAAGGATGTGCACTGCCTGTAATTGGAGACAAGAGAATAGACTTCCTGAAGCCCTTTACCTTTCCTTAAACCCACTACCCCAGACCAATATTTCACTTGGCTTGCCTTCTTAGGCATGTCTCATTAAATAACTCATACCGACTCATTAAAAATGGCTCAGCTATTAGATATTATTTTTTCATAAGAGTCAATCACTTGAGATTTTTTTTTATGGAACAGATGGGAAAATTAAAAACAATCTGTCAGAATTAAGGAACAAGATCAAATTAAGCTGGAAAGAAGTAGCAAGTTATTACAATTGTCTACTTCTCACACCATCTTGAGATGAGAGGGTACAGAAATGGCAGAAATCTGTAGAACTTTCTATTTAATTACTTCTAATTTTCTGAGAGAATGACAAAAAATTCTGAACATAAATTTACATTTTTTAACAAAGCGCAACACACAAGTTCTAATATTTCTTGTCAGAGCTGGAGAGTCATGGAGGAGAAAGTTGTGTGTTACATCTTCTTAGGAGGAGTGTGACATGACAAATGTCATTTGGTATTTCTTTTTCCACAAGAAACAATATAACATGAAATATTTCCATAGGTTAATATGTTTATATTTTTTCAAACTAAATGTGAAGCTTCATTTAGGACACTTATTTGAGTATTATAGAAAGTTCGATAATACTGTTCAATTGATCTAACTGGAGGATGCCCTGAGTGATTGCTTTCAATGGGATTCCTGACAGATGCAACAACCTAAACACATGGGTTTAGGTGTCTGGTCTGGCCTAGATGGTAAGGAGAGTCTTTATCTTCTAGAGTTTTAAATCATCATACAAAGAATTCACTACAAAATTATTTTGAGATTCTTTTTACAAATGATACAGGCTAGCAAGAAGGTCTACTACAAAAGCAGAACTGTAAATAAATTTTTCATTGGTATCATACCCCAGGATATTACAAGAGTCTTCAAAGTTTCGAGGTGATTCCTTTTAAAATATTATAACCAAACCTATTTTAGAATATTATATATGCATGGATAAGATTTAAGTGAGCAATAAGGGTCAAGACATAAAATAAAACATTCGCAATGGCTCTCAAGAATAACTTCATAAATAAAAGATACAGAAAAGAAACAAAGCCCAAGCTGTGTGTTATCAGAGAAAAATCACACAGAACCACTAGAAGAAAAATGAGAAAACAAACAAACAAAAAAACCCCCAGCCAATCTTCCTGAAAAGGCAGGAAACCTAGACAAGAATTTAATCTGAAATGGATATCAAAGGTCCTAACTTAGCAGGAGGCTTCATGTGCCCATGTCCCAGACAAGAGCCTAAGACCACTTTTTTCTTATTTTTTAGAAAGGCAAAGAATAGTTGGATGTAAAAGGACTGTGATGGATCCAAATCTTGCCTCCATACCTTAAAAACAAGCTATACCATGTCTGCACAAATGAAATACTGTCTCAGGTTAGAGCTGCCAACCTTTTCATTTTGGGTGGCAGATTATTCCTGTTTACCATATTCCACAGCTGTATATCTTTGCTGGCTACTCCCGCAGCATCTGACACTCAGTGCAATTGTTGATGTAAAATGAGAGGTCATTAATGCAAACACAATGCCACTGAGCCACAGACCAGCACCTAGGCCTCCCCAAGCACACAGCACAACTGTCACATGTAGGTATCACCTTCAGTACCTGCCACTGCCATCAGGCACGCCACCTCTGCAGGCAAGAGGTGGCTGAGAAGAAAACTGTTCAAAACATGCCTTATGTGTCATTAAGGAGGTATAATTTCCTTCTGTAAGGCACAGATCACCTTGGACCAATCATAGAATCACCAGGCTGGAAGAGACCCACTNTCCAGCCCCTTCACCAGCTTCGTTGCTCTTCTCTGGACTCACTCCAGAACCTCAACATCATTCTTGTGGTGAGGGGCCCAGAACTGAACACAGGATTCAAGGAGCGGTCTCATCAGTGCCGAGTACAGAGGGAGAATAACCTCCCTGGACCTGCTGGTATGAAGGAGATTTGGCTGTGCTGCTTTATGAACTACAACCAAACAGAAAGGCGGCACGCTGAGAGATGGTGCATGTTTGTACAGTGTGTTCCATGGCTGGTGAAGATCACAGACACACTCAGCCTTCAGCACAGCCCCTCCTCGGATTGCCCCTGCACCAACTTTTGCTCCCTTTAGACATACACTAAGTCACCACTCCTATTACAGGAGATGCTTCCTAAAGAAAGCATGTATATAAATAGGTTACTGTGCAATATGTAGGATACTGTGCATAAATATAGGAACAATTAGGCAGCTTAAATGATTTTAAGAAAGACATGTACCTAAAACGTCAGCAAGATGTATCTACAAAGACCAGTTACCCTGTACTTGAGCTTCTACTGAACTAAAGTTTGCAGTTAGAGTGTGCCTGGTTCTGGTATCTAATAAAACATTTTCCTAGAGGGACTCCAACTATTCAGTCAAGGATCTCACCTAGCAGTTAAGACTTCAAGGAAAATGTTAGCTGAAACACCTAAATACTAAGATTGTCTAATGGATATTTGGCTTCTCTAAAGGTTTCTTCTTCTCTCCAGGTCAGTGTGCAGAAATTACATACAAGTGACCCATCGACACCTGCAGTACAGGAGTCCTGAATCTTATTTCCTCCTCCACCTTTAAGGCCATCATTGAAAGAGAAGATATCCACATTTACAGCTGATAACACCTCTTACAAGAGTTCAGAAAATTACTCTATTGTATGCCACTCGCCTAGGAAAATATTTCCAAACCTTTTCCTCTTCTCAACATAGTACAGCTCTGTATTTATTAAGCCCATGGTAACTGATGCTTCATGACATTCCAGCAGAGCAGATATTTATACAGAAATACTACTACTCCTCACACACTCAAACTTGAGAAAGGAAGGTGAGCAATGTGAAAAACGCAGCATTTGACCACAGCCGTTAGGAGGTAGGAGACAGATGAAAACTGACATCCTGTTAAAATGTGCACATACACACACGGGCATGGAATGTTCATTCTTTTGAAATATATCCTAGCAATTAAGATCAGCAAATGAATTTTACTAAAGTTACAAGAGTGTATACCTCTAAGGATCTAGTACTTGAAGAAAGGCTTTGGGGGAGCAAAGGCTTTTGGGGGACTTGGGTTTTTTGTGGGTTTGTGTTTTTAGGGGTTTTCGTTACTTTACTTTTTTTAAGTAAAAAACTTTTTTTTTCACTTTTTTGTTGGGTTTTTGATTTTGTTTCATTTTTTCCCTTTGTTTTGGTTTTTTTGGTTCTTTTTTTCCTTTTTGGTAGAAATGTAATTTCACCTTACTGTCATTTGGCTTGGTAATCTTCAGTTTTAATGATCTGTCAGTTGTTGACCTTGGCTACAGTTAATCCACAAGCAACTGCTCACAATTACTAATTGCTTTTAATGATACAAACTTTTAAAATCCTTTAATAAATAAAAATTGATTCAGCCTTTCATTATTCCTAGATGTGACCTTAATGCATGCTTTACAAAGGTGAATTTGCCAAACTAAAAAAAATTTAAAATGTTAAAACTACCAGGACAGCAATAGCAAAAGAAAGGACAAAATCCGCTTGTGTTTCTGTGAATGAAATAAGACTCTCAAGGCTGGAGATGAGGATCCTTAAAAGATAATCTTGTACTAATACTGTAGTATGCTAAGTAATTGATGAAGTAATACAGACAAAGAAACTGACCTTTCTTTAATCATTGTAAGAGCAACTTAGGATCTCCTCATACAAATGTCTAGCACAGGTATGTGCTACACACAAATTCTAGAATTGACCAAGGGAAGATAAAGTATCTAAAAAAAGACATGATAACATTGAAAGCTAGGGCTTCCCAGCTATTAACGTCAGTCACTTCCACCTACTTTTAAAGGCTAAAAATTATCTCAACATTAGCTTAAATTCTACAATATTGCTTGTGCTGCTTAGAAATAATAACCTTAGGTCTGTCATGGAGACTCTAGAAAATAATGTTATTTAAAAAAAACCCCAAAACACAACAACAAATCACCCGATATCTACACTGCCTCCAGAACCCGTAGTATTTCAGTTCCCACTCTCAAGAAATACAATGAAGAAAAAAAAAAAGAGAGATTCTGAAGAAGACAAAACCAGCATACAGGAACAAAAGCAAGTAATTTATTTAATTAGTCCCCTTGACACTCAACAGGTATTTTGATATTAAAATTCCCATTGACACAATCAAAAGAAAATAATGAAATGTAGTGAGCAACCACAGAAGTATTTAAAAGAAATTTATTCATCTTGTGTGGAATGCATGTGAATATAAAACGTATATATAATCTTTTTGCCTATATGGTTCATAAGAGAGTAAATCATACAAGAAGGAAAGTTAGCTAGAAAAATATTATATGTCCTAAAATTATTTTAGCTTAGAAGTATAAATCTGTTTTTCTTCTTGAAGTTATATGAATTTGGCTTTCGTTGCTCATACAGTATTGACAAATTCATCTTTGATGTTGTTTTCTGTCTTAAGATGATAACTCCATCAAGTCTTTTCAAAATGTTATGTTTGAGAAATACCCCAAATGAGGTTTAAACTACTCTAGTGAACAAGTGTACTTTTCTTCAAATCAAAAATGACTACGCTTTCAATTTTAAAGTGGTAATCAAAAAAGCCCCAACCTTGTTTGATAGATAATAACCCAAAGTAATTCTTTGTGAAGATTCATCCTTCAGGAGGGCCTACTTCATCTCCAGTTCTTTCAAAATGATTTTTGATGATCAGCAGAAAGAATTGCATGCAGCCTCTGTGTTATATCTGTATTCAAACTAACCATCCATTTCACAGCTGGACACTTCCCTGAAAACTACTAATGTGATATCTAAAGTACTGTCTTCTTTTATCAGAGCAGCACCTAGTATTTTAAGCCAGAGTTTTCATAACAGACATGTAATAAAGTTGTACCCTTTGATTATTCCCAGTGCAATTCCATCAGTTTCCCAGAGCTTTAACTATAATGCAGATAGTCCTGAGATTAAATGTGTGTGCCTGCACAGTCTTTACTGGTTCATTTAAGTGTTCCTTCAAAGCATTTTGCATTTTTCAAAGGCCAATACCAATCCAATTGGCTGCTTAAAATGCAGCCTATTACAAAAGCAAAGCCATAAGCTCTTGACAAAAACATTCAGCCTTTCATACTAATCACAGATAAAGTGGACTTGGAAAAAGATAATTAGAGATGTCTAGAAAACTTCTGTATTCTTATGAAATTTGAGTGCTTTCTCAAATACAACTTAATTGTTTAATACTAAGTAAAATCAGAATAAAGTGGGGAGACACGTATGCTTAAGGAAATAAATATTACTTTGGGAAAAAATTAAAAGGAATATTGGTTTCAGTAAACTGAACTGCAGCAGGAAGTTGTTCATGACACCATAAAGCAGGAAGCATATGTTTGGTTAATCATCAGAACACTGGAAGAATGAATTAAGAAGTGCAAACAAGTCCATATACATGCACTCTTGAAACACAATCTCTATCTACTTGTAAAGCAGTAATTTGTACCCAGCCAGCCAATATGCTGCAGAACAACTACTTTGGAATAAAAAAAAAATCCTCCCAGCACCCTGTTTTTATATGACAAAAAAAAAAAGTAAATTCAACTGCAAAATAAATGAGACATCAAAGCATCCTGCTCTCAATAACATTCTTTAAGTGTCATATCTTGGCTGGTATCCCAGGATACCCGTGGAAATGACACATTGCATCTCAATGGGATTCTTTCAACAAAATATTTTAATAAATAAATTCAGGTTTTATCCTAATTTATTTGATTAAATAAAGCTCTGTGGGCATTATGTGCAACAGATGTCAGAGCCTGATGGGCTTTTGTTCCAATTCCTAATTATTTGTGAAACTGCCATTTATAAATGCTATCACATAATAAGACTAATAAATAATCATTCTAAAAACCATAATTATGTCTTCATTTTGAAATGGCAAAAATCAAAGTTTTAAAGCAATTTTTTTTTTCAAGAACAGTTTACAAAATAGAAACCTTGCATTCTACCCAACCTAAAGTAAGGGACAAACCAGCAACTTAGTTTCTCGTGGACAAAAACCCAAATACAAAGTGAATAACAAGACTCTTAGCCAGGTATAAATGTATAGTCTCACCATTATTGATGAGAAACACAGAAGAAGAGAATCAGTTGTTCACAACTTACCTTATTTCCCCATTTTGAGAATAATAGTTTCAATAGTTTTCTCTTTTCCAAGAGACTTTTTCAGATAAAATTATAAAATACAGACACTCAGATCATAGAACATTTCCTAGCTTTCAGAAGATTCTTTTTACCAATGCCAAACGCAAACCATGATCATGCTACGGTCCTCAGACCATGTAAAACTTTGACACTCTTCATAAAGAACAGGTTTAATTCAAAATCTGCAAGCAGAGGGAAGAATTTTCTTGATTTCACTGACTATAAGAGAATAAAAACACCTTCTTATTTTGCATATTATCATAAATACTAAAAGAATTAAATTCCTCAAGTTGTAAAAACAAGATGCTTCTAATTTGACTACCAGAAATCTGGATTTAGAAATCCAGGACTAATCAGACAAAACTCCTGTATACCTGCTTAGTTTTAAGAATTTTTATGGATTCTGTTCTTAAAATTAGGCAAATATTCAACTTCCTAATGAAGTGATGCCCTCAGTCAAGACTTTATTGTCGTTTTACCCTATTTCAGTGACACAGCAGAGAACAGTTGATATGCTACATGGTGCTTTCATGTTACATATTTAGAAAGGTGAAAAGACAATACAATAATTCAGATTCTGATTTTGTATTTTTCTCTGATAACTTCAGAACACCAAATACATTTATTTTTGTCTCGTTGCTATGATTTTATTTAGATTGGATCCTAAGGTAACAACATAACAAGATATTTTGAAAGACAGTAAATACGCCTACAGAATTCCTGGCACATAAGCAGAGAATCTGTCAAGTCTTTGCTTAAAAAAAGCCCCCAAACCGAAAAGCAAAAAAAGCACAGCATTAAGTGCATTTTATTTGCAAATACCATATGCAAACAAATCGTGTAATTACTTGGGCTTCAGGAAATTAATAGGGTGCTATGTTTTTTCCTTCTAATAGCAGGAAAAACATCATTGTTCTGATAGTGTCCTTGATAAATAGATAGCAAGTCTAAACCAGAGTGTTTTCAATGACAGCAATTACAAAACATGCCTTCCTAGATTGGTGAAAATGGTTTCTTCAGGTTTAAATTAAAAAAATACTTTCCACTTGAGACACTATTTCTTGTTCTATCATTGATTACTGATGAAATTAAAATGATTCTGGGCTGCTTGGTAACATTCCTTTTTGTGATAGTTAGTAATTTTTCTCTTCAATTGTGTTATCCTCTGCATGAACATGCCCAGCCATCATTAACTTCTCTCAGCTATTATTTCCCTAAACTTTTCATCATTTTTGTTGTTTATTGAACTATATCCAATTTATTTTAAACAGCGCATTATCTTTGAAGATAATAATGAAAATTCTACAGATAAGGTTTACAGCACATCACTGCACATAAAAGGCATATGCCACCCAAGAAAGATTTTTTAGTTTTACCTATAAAGATATTAAAAAGCTGTATTTTACCCATGCTACAGCTACTGTGATAATTCTTGCACAAAGGAAGCATCTGAGTTAAATTTCATGGTGTCTTATAATACATCGGGACATAAACCAGAAAAATACATACAGGATTAAGTTTCCATAAAGCCCAAATGATCTGCCATATGAAATACGAGAAGGAATTTAATCCACTGGTATAATGTGGTCAGGGCACATGACTTCCACCCTGTCTCCATAGCTGCCTGCTACAGCCAAGGAGCCAGAATAGCAACCCTGGCTCCTCCAGGCCACTTGCGTGGCTCTAGCGACCCATCACCTGGCCAGCTCTCGTGGACAGGGCTGGGGATGTGACAGACTTCTCTCAGTGCAGCTGTTTATTCTGTACTCCTCTCTGTGCAGCTGAACACCCCAATTTCAGTGGTGTGCAAACTGACCAAGAGCATAGAGTGATTGGTTCAGGATATTCATCTTCCCATTCTAAGTTCTGCTCATTTTTCACTTGCCTCCAGAACCACCTCCTGTTTATCCACAGCACTGGTACCTGCAGGAGACAATATGCTGAGGTGCAGATTGCCTTGCTTTCCTTCATCCTGTAAACTTCCTCCTAAAGGAAAACTATACTTTTCATCGTTCTTTGTAATAGATGAGCTATAAAGCCTCTTTCCTGAGCAAAGAGTTAAATTAAATTAGGAAATAATTTGTTTTAAATGTGAAATAAATTAATCTCTACTTAAAGTAAGACAGTCTTACAAGGCTGGACATTATTTCCTCCTCCTTTCAGAGAGCTAAGAAAAGGCTTAAAAGGATTTTCCATTAAGAATTTTTATTTAAGTCAGGAACTATTACTGAGTCCGTTACATGCTTTTGTAGTTGAAACCACAGCAGAACAAGTGTACAATGCAGAGTTGTAAGATTTTTGCTCCTAATACCTTTTCCCGTCACATGATTATTTTCAGGATGAAGAGGAACTGACACAACAATCTCACATACAATTTAGCCTCCTCATTTTTTTTCTTTCAAACTTAGCGTACATCACAGTGATTTTTTCATACCTTTAAATAGAAAAGTAGATATCATTTTACTTTATGCCCATTTTTGATGCAATTCAGAAGCTGTTCTTCTATTTGTCAACCAGCAAAAGGTATGGTTATGTTCCTGTTCTTGAACATTATTACTTAAAGCACAAAAGCAAGCACTTGACTGTACACTGACCTTCATCTGTTCCCAAATTATGTTTTTTAAAAGCTTCAAATCTCTTTAAGGTGAGATGTGGAAATCTGAAACAAACTTAGTCTATTGCTTTATCAGGTAGATGATTGTAAGACTTAGATGTTACATTTCAGGCTTTTAATGTGCTAAACAGAAAAAATAGGATGAGGGACAATAGAACTGGAACGTCAGTCTGGTTTTAGAGAATACTTCCTTGTTACAGGCATTGACGATTACTTTGGAATATTTAGTAAGTTTCCATTTCTGACAGGAAACCATCAGAAATCTGCAGAAAGAAAATATCCTTGGTTGTTGTGGGTTTTTTTATTTTTAAAAGCAGTGATAAGAAAATATGAACAACTTCCCTCACAAATCATACCCCCACAAATTGCTAAACCATTTGATAGACCTAAGGCTTAGAAGCATATTGAAATACATATTTCACTTAAATTTTAATCACTTGCACCCCACAAGATTTTCATAAGGATATGTTTAACATTGAGCAAACACCTCACCTGAGTATTCACAGGAAAAGTAAACTTTATTAGAAAAGCATAAATAATAGAGCGCATAAAGTAACTGCAGAAAGCACCTTTCATTGTATATCACTGCCTAACACAACACGCCAGGATTACCTAACACTTAGGACCACCACTTCAATAATCCTTTTCAATAATTGCAGTTAAAAAGAGCTAATGGATGTTTTTTTAATTTTTCTTCATGCACTTTTAGTAATCTTCACAATTGTTTCTAATGATATAATAAAATCTTCTTATGAGCTCTGATATAGTTTATCTGCATGTTTTGAAGAAAGGTTAACTTAAATGTAACTCTGCAGGACCAGAACAATAGTTAACATATGTTCCAATAGAAAAAAATTGCTTATAAGTTGACAGAAGTCTTCATAAACTTACAAATTTTTGATAGTTCTAAGATGGGAACTGTAACATTCGTTAAGTATTTAATCTACTTATAAAAGCATAGAAACCTTCAGGTTGTAAGAGGCTTTTGGAGATCATCTCATCCAGCCTCCTGCTCAAAATCAGGCTAACTTCTAAGCTAAGTCTGATTTCTCAAAGCCTTGTCCAGGCAAGGTCTGGATTTCTCTAAGGATGGAGGTTCCATAACCTCTATGACTAAAGTCTTCCAGGACTTAACTACTCTCCATAGATGCATCTTTGTGTCCTGGGTCTTCTTTCTGTTACAATTTAAACCTAAATATGGTAAGAAATGCTGCTGCTTTTGTTGATACTGACGCTCAGTTGACTTTTAACAGCACAGGCTTTGAAGGTTTGCCTTGCAACAGTTTATAGTGTGACCAGTAATAATTTTGCACGAGTTTTTTTCTGTGTCTGTTTTTCTGGTTTTTTGATTTTTTTTTCCTTTAATTGGCACGGAGGGGTTGAGAGTAAGCAATTGTTTATTCAGCATAAATTACAAATAATGCAAAGCAGAGGTGAATCCAGGAGTGGTACTCTCATTCTGAATAAATTTAATCTTAAGAAAGCTCAGGAGCCACACACTGTAGACTCAACCCCAGATCTGAAATAACTAAGAAGAAAGAAAAGGAAAAGTAGTCTCCAATAAAAATTCTATTTCAGCTTGTGCTAGCATTACACCAGCTTGCATATGGTTAAATGATCTTGTCCTACTGTAATATATTGTGAGATTTTAAAAGGTGACTCATGGTTAAGACATATTAAATTACTACTTCAGTCCTCATGTTTTTATCTTTATTAATTTAATCAGCTGTTTATCTGAACAGTTGGAAATGATAAATTTATACAAAAATAACTTACTCCCTCCTGCATTGTCTATATTCAGATCCAAAGCTATTGAATATTGATTTACGTTGACCTCATCTGAAATGAGAAAGAACACTAGATTATAAAAGGAATGCAGCACAGAAGCCTTCAGTTCACTCTCATACAGCATGAAAGTCAGTCTTAGGCCACATTTACTTGTGCTGCTGAAAGAGGATAACGGACAAATACATGAGTTAAGACCAATGTCTGTTGGTATATGATTAGAACAGTATTTTTTTTTTATTCAGCACCATTAAATTAATTATACATACTGATTATATGTAAATATATAATATGTAAATATCTGTACTTCACAGATTTGACATTCTAATGTGTATATACAATACAGTTAAAATGCCTAATTTAAAAAAACTTGGAGCATTTCACAGTGTTACTGCATTTTCAGAAGTAAAATAAATTTTGAATACTTTTGAGTAAGTATTATGGAAAAGGAATCTTAATTGTAGAAACACCTAAAATCTTCCTGAAGAAGACATATGAACTAGGAAATACTAACCAATGGGACATGTGCACTAGAAACTTCTCCTCCTCTTCAAAATTTTATCCTTCATTAAGAGTAATGAACCTCCAAGAGCTCTCTAAGTACAAAGTCCTCTATAAACTTCAGCAACTAGACAACATGACTTTTCCATATAACTAGCATCACAGCTGTTCTGTTAACATACAGTAAATTTAGGGCTTTAATGCATTATAAGGGATTTTTATATTAAGAAAAATTTTCCTGATATAAACTGGCTTCATATTCACAAATAGAATTTATGTACGTCATGGATTTCCTGTACAGAAAGTTCATATTCTTACCTTTGGTGTTAGAAGTTGCATTGAATTTACTTTCGAAAGTGTGTTAGACATTTTACAGTTGAAGAGTAGTCACTAATAAGTTAGGATGGCAGCTGTCGTACATCTGAAGCTAACAAATGTTATGTGACCAGAAATGACTGGCATGACATGTGGCTGTAGTCTTTTTATACAGTTATGTTCTCAACTATTTTAAAAATGTCCACAAAAGTCCTTCACAAATACTGTTCCCAAGAAGTTCATGGAAAATTGATCCTTTAATATTTACTCCACTCAGTTAGTTGCATATATTCACACATTAGCACAGAGCGATAATCAAAAGTTTAAACAAAAGTAGTAATACAAATCATTCATTTAGAAGTCATGTTCTTAGCACTGTGACTTGAGGCTGGATTCATTTGCTTCAAAGTAAAGGGCATATGTTAAATTTCCAGCAATCAATTATCATTTCAGCCTTTGTGATTATAAATCCAAGCACATGCCCATATGGATAGACAAAGTGCAAAGACAGAACTGTCTTCCAGGAAAATTCCAAAAGCAAGTGTGAAGTTCAGTATTGAAATATCAGTCCATTTTCTGTCCTCATTTTTGAGCAGTACAGGCATTTTTGATCTATTTAATATTTTCCCAGTCTTCCTGGAACTTCAGCCTTCAGAAACTTTATACTGATAAAAGATGTTGATACCACTTTATGTCTGTCCCAGGTGCCTCCACACAAAAAAGACTCACTGTAAGCATTTTGAGGGTTTCAAAACAGAAGAATTTCCAAAATGCAATTGATTTTACCCACTTATTTCATGCACAAGAAATACACATCTCTCAATACGATTCTGGTAACAATTTTTTTTGTCATTAGTGTTTTACTACATATTTACATTCAATAGAGTTAGAAAAGTTTTTTCCTAGGGAAAAGCTGCTGTCTTTGCATTTTATAGTTATATTCTCATACCTGAATTTTTGGTAGCTAGATGAAATATTTATACTTATAAAAAATGACATGAGAATATTTAAGTATTTAATAACTCTGGGAATAGGTCTGTTTCCCCTAGTTGTTATAATTTTGCATGAACTGATCTCTTAAGTCAGGAGTTAACTGCTTTTCTTCCCCGATAGAAGAAATACAGTTGGAAAGACAAAACATTTCTCCCTGTGTGCTTAGAAGAAGTTTTGGTGTACAGACAGAAGGACCCAAAAGGTTCCAGGCATTTGTAAAGCTGCTTGAATTAGGCTTTACCTGAAACATCCTTATATAGCAATGATGGAGAGGATTAAAATAAAAAAGTAAGCGTAATATTAGGATTTGCTTAAACATAAAACACAATCTCTACTTTATTCCAAGTAATTGCCAGAGCAAAAAATCAGGCAGCATGACCATAACTCCAGATGGCTTTTTAACAGCCTTTATATTATAACAGTACCTGGGACTGTTTAATCACTGGAGAGAAAATACAGTCACATTCTTTAGACTAGACAATTTAATGGCAAATAACAACAGTTTTAAGTAGGGGGGGGAGGGCAAGTTCTTCCTTCAGGTGATGCATTCACATTCAAAAAAGAAAATTTCATACAATCCATACTTTGAGTTCCTTATTCTATGTAATCATAAAAATATACATCATGTGCCAAACCTCTAATATTCGAACAGTCAAGTAAAGACAAAATTTACTGAAAACATAGTAAACCATGAGGAGATTTAAAAGTTCTGTCTAAAGTAGTGGAGAAATATCTGTAAGTATTACACAAGAAGTGACAATTGAAGAGGAAACTGGAGGAAAAGATGACTCCACATCAACATGATTTGGCCAATGGAAGAGAATATAGTATGAAAAACAACATAAAGACAAAAGGAAATAACGTGATTCCACCTGTTACCTGTCATGTGTCCTCATAAAATCCCAGAACTTCTTAGTGCCATTCTGGGGAGAAAAAAAAATCCATCAGTAAAATTAATTCCAACTGAAAACTAACTATAATGTAATTTAAGAAATTTTAGTAGGCATTTCTCTGAAAAGCTGGTATCGTTGGCTTTATTTACCATTATTCTGGATTTTGAAAGTAAGTGTTATAGATGCTGAGAACTGTCTTAGGGCAGTACGAAATCTTATATCCATAATATTATGCCAACAGCCAACTTAAGACTGTGGCAGTCTTTGGGCTCAATTTTGGCCACAGTATCAACTTCAGATGCCCAATCCAATTCAGGTGCCAGGAACCTATAAACAGCTAAGTTCTAGCCAGTAAAAAACTCCACAGATTTACATTATTCCATGCCCAGAAATGGTCCTATCTGAAGAGGACAGCTCAGCACTTTCCTCCAAACTAAACTCATGTGGGAGTCAGGAACAAGACATCCTTCCCTCTAAGCCCTTACAAGGCCCAACAGCTGTTACTGTGCTCTGCCTGCAGTGGCAAGGATATTGTCGAGCGGTAGGCTTGAAGGCACTGCGCTCACCCAAGGACTGAGAGACTTAAAAAGGATTCTTTTCTCAAGCTGGGCCAATTTCTGTACTCAGCTATCTTAAAGGAATGACAACCACTGCAGCACAGCTGAAACCAATCCTTGAAAACCAGCTTTCTTCCCCAGTTTTATTGAACACATACACACACGTCTACATTTATATTCTATCTTCTATAACAACCTACATCAATTCATAGACACCAGTTAACAAAGACATGTATGTATTTCTTTACCCTTCTTATTGGAAGTGTGAGGGTATTTTTCAGCTGAAATACAACTCGAGATTTCACTCCTAGGTCAGTTTTAAGTCTATATAAGGAATCAGTATGCAAGCAGAGGAAATTCTTTTGGTTTATAATTTTCTCTTATTAGCAAGGAAAGAACTAGACCTGCTGAAAACCTACATGCCTAAAATATGCTTGATGTTAAAAGTAGAACAAGCTCTCTATCATAAAGTATGGTTAAATGGATGATCAAACCCTGAGCAACTGGTTAATGGTTTAAAGCAGGTAAATGTGAGCAATGAAAGAAGAATCAAGTTCAATTGGTGGATAAAGGTGCCAACCAATATAGACAGGCCCTTCAGCTCTATTACAGATGTCATAGCTACCAAGTACACAACAGCTGGTGGGGATTAGATAACAAGCACTGTGGTTCAGAGATTAAGCTCCTGAGCTTTATGAGTTTACTAAGCTTTTTGGAAGAGTGACTGTTTGCTTGCTAGCTGAGTTTTCCTTGATTCCCACAACTCTAATTATAAACAGTTGTTCACCTCAAGAGAAACTCTAGTCTACTCTTCCATTGGTGACCACACATACCTTCTGTTCATTGACAGGAATCAAACACGTGCATTAGAAGAGAAGTGCTGTCATTGTTTAAATGCAATATAATGTTGAAAGAGAAAGACAGCAAATTTTCAGTGTGAGATTAAATATAAAAGCCGTTGTTTATCAAACTGACCATATATCCAATCTGTTCCACCTGGTGAGAGATAGAGGAACAACTCTGAAAGGACTGTGGCACAATACAGAGTTGCAAGATTTGAACTTAATAGTATAGGCTATAGTATGTAGTAAGATAATATAAAGTATTGAATGTGTAAGGTGCACTCAATCCTCTTGTAGTTTTATTTCTAC
Organism: Piaya cayana; assembly: GCA_013389865.1. Classification (NCBI taxonomy): domain Eukaryota; kingdom Metazoa; phylum Chordata; class Aves; order Cuculiformes; family Coccyzidae; genus Piaya; species Piaya cayana. The sequence continues at coordinate 86,335 of WAAB01008175.1, forward strand.
CCGCAACAAACATATTTAAGGGTTTCTCTCTGTTTGCAGATTGCTGTGCAATTTTCTATTTGACATGTGTGAGTTAGGAAACCAAGGACCAAGGATAATATCTTCTGCATATATCCTCATATTTTTTTTTCCAGCTTTAACCTTTCCCTGCCCCAAATGGTAAGATGTGCCACCATCATCCATTCTCCATTTTTAATGTCCACTTGCAAGAAAAGTGGTTGTCTAGCTGACAGAGAAGACAAAAGGACTGAATCAAGGCTCTCCTTCCATTAATTTATACTATGAGTCCTGTGATACTATTTCCTAAGATATGATCTCAGCAACAATCTTCCTGTCTCTTTCCTCCTGCAACCATTTTGCAAAATATAGAACCTGATTACTTTGGAGCGCTTATGAAAGGGTTTCAAATAGCTGAGGAAAATTACACCCTAGAGAATGATCCTCATCCAGATGGGATCCATCAGATTTGAATGACCTCTTTTCAAGGATGAGCCCCATTATCATTAACAGAATCTACCTCCCAGACTTTTGCATTGTTTTTAATAGAAAGTAAGAGAAGGAGCTTAGTATCTAAAATTAAATTAATCAGGAAATAGAATTTATGTTTTCTGCTTTCTAAGTGGCTGAACAACATGTAAGGAACTTTCTCTAGAATATAATTTGATTATTTTAAGATTCAAATTCAAAACCAGCCACAGACTAAATTGATTTGAGTCTGTCCATTCAAAATGTTGGTTATCATCCTACACTCTGACTGGACAATGTTTGTTAAGCTATTTTCTGCCTATATTTGAATAAAAAATTATTTCATATGATCAACCTGCACCTGTCCAAATAAATAAATCAAAAACAAATGAAACATTCCAACATTTAATTGTTTATAGTGGCAGAAACTCAAATGAGCCCAATTCATGCCCTATTGTCCAAGTCAAATGTAATTTGAACCCAACTGTATGGAGTTGAGTTTCTATTGTACCCAATACGTGGTTCTTTCCTAACAGACTCGTAGGAAGGTTGCTAATTATTAATAGCATGTAAACAGTTACCAATGGTTCTTATGCTGCTTTACATACTTTACAGAACATTAATTCTAACCAGTTTCTAACCAACTATATCAAGCTGTATGTAATATCTCTATCTTATCTTTAAGACAAAAATATTAATTGCTGAAACTGATCAAGACTCATGCTTTTAAAAGTCAAGTACCCATGATTACTTGTTAAACTGTTCCGTTCCATGTATCCTGGTACTCCTATCACCATAGATAACTGAAAAGAATTAAGGGTATCAGTGGTCAACATCACTGCCAAAAAAGAAAATTTGTGAAATACAAATGCTTCCTCAAACCCTTGAGACTCTTCATTTCAATAAGCATATATATTTGCATTATTATAAAATAGACTATTCTCCATTATCTAATAAGGAACAATCAAAGTATCTTTCAATGAAGTGGGAGAATAATTGATTGGTGGGAGAGCTATCTAAAAACTGATGACAGGAAGAAGAAAGGGCTATATTATTACATTGGAGAAGGATTTAAAAATGGTTCTTCAAGTAGAAAATGCGTTCTGTGATGTTTTATAAAGACCAATATGGCAAAAGTATTTTTATATTCATTTTCATCTGTTTAGAATAGCATTTTTGATACTGCAACTGAGTTGTAAAACACACATTTGATTTGGTAAAACTTTAATCACAAAGTAATCACGCTCTAGTTCTGTGATCAGTGACCAGGTTCTGTGATGTTGCAATGCTGAACTACTGCATATAGTATGTGTGAATTAATAAAGCTGTATTCCAGGAGAGGCAGAATGTGAGACAACTTCGTTTCAAGTTACACAGAAGACAGATTACTTACATAAGCGCAAATTGTGCAAGAAAGCTGTATCAGGTCACATGAGATGTCCATCTTACCTAGTATCCTTCCTCTACAGCGAAAGGAAAATTTAAGAACAGAGGAAGCACACAGCAATGCTTCCCCAGAATACTCTTTCAACCTTTTGATGAAAGGCAGCTGAAGGGTGTCAAAAGACAAGCCCTCAAAAAGGCATCCAAATTAATACAGTCTTCCCCCGTTCCCCCACCTCAAAAAAAAAAAGAATAACCAGCCATTTCTCTGCTATTTGAGTGTGCAATAGTGTGTTACAAGTTCTGCTCACCTTATCTGGAAGACTGACTGGATAATTGCATTGAAAACTTAGTCAGAATTAACACAGTATCCTACCAGCTTGACAGTCTGCACAAGGTGAACTCTATCCCACTTGGTTCAAGGGATTCCAGGACAACCATGCACTGCAAAGAGCTCCCTGTGACACAAGTGTTGACAGTGGATGCAAGTTCAGCAGATATGACTCCTACCAGCAGAGAGCTGTTTATGATGCCACCCATACTTGATCTCCACATTCTTTGTCCTCCTTCCATCCTTGAAATTATTTTCCTAACTATCTTCCTGCACCTGCTCATTGCCATAATTACAGACAGGAGCCTGTTCACACTGTCTGCTACGGATAAGTTGGACCTGTCTGCAGTCTGTAATCAAAATACCATTCCTTTTCCCACCTACACTCTCTGTCTCTGGCTAAAAGGTCTTGAGAATCACAGTACCAGGGATATCACTGTGCTCTGTTTTCCTCTACTACCTTAGGCAATATAATTTCTGAACATGGTAAATTGTCATCAGGATACCCATGCAAAGGATAACTTTCACTTACATGTGATAGATCCTGCATATGCTCTGAAACGAGTCACCTGGGAGTTTCCCTCTACTCTTCATTTGGGGCAGCCTGAGTGCCTTCCTCCCCCTTTTCCCTGGACAACTCCCACCTCCTGCAACACAATCAAACCAACCTCAGTTTGGCTCTGATCTCTGCTGTTGTGTACAGCCCTGCTGGGACTCACAACAGTTTCTGTGTAGCTTTTTCAAATGGAGGGAATAAGTACTTAAACACAATTTCTAGAGAGAGATGCAGGCATTTCCTCCAGGATCAGCTCCAAAGACTCTCCCAAAGAATGGGATCTGTTCAAAAATAATGGAAGTGAAGTAGAACTGTGGTGCCCCAGACATCAGAAGACCTGCAACTTTTCAACACTACTGAGTTTCACGATTAGGAGCAGAAAAGGATAGCAGTGTAGCAACCATGCAGCTAAAGGTAACTTAGGTACAGTGCCACACTAAGGGCTGACAGGGCAGAAGTCTGTAAAATCATTAATGAAATGGAGATGGTGATTGTGAAACAATTATTCACTGTTTCTCATAAATATAGAAGGACTACCTCATAGCTGGCTATGTGAGAAGAAAGGCTAAAGCCTATCTGGGCCCTGAACCGTCTCCTTTCAAGGCACCAGTGCCTAAGTCCAGCAGCAATGCAGAGAAGTTTGCCTTGCTTGCTCTATGTGTAAAAGAAGTAATAGACAGCTTCTGAAACACCTGTGTGCAAACTATATTACATGTAAGTTTTATACTTGAGTAATTAAAGGTTTATACTTCTTAGATTTCATTAGAAGTTTTATTCTGAAGAGCAAACTGAAAACATTTTAGTGTAACAGGTGCAAAAACACTCACAAAATTGCTTTAAATGCTTCCTTTAACTCTATATAATAATTGTTACACAACATTATGCAAGGGTGTCTAAATAAATCCTCAACACAAACGTTTGCAGTCACAGATTTCCTGTAGTTACTCTGTTGGAGGTTCAGACCATTCAACAAATCAAAATTTACATTGAAGTTGCACTGATTTAAATGACAGCAAAGCTCCTTGTAATGAGCTCTGTGCAGACAATATGTGACTGAAGCAGAAACAGTACTTAACCAAAATCTACTTAAAACTTCTATTTTATTTGCCTTGTTTAGGTATTTCATTATTTTTAAAGCTACTGAATAGAAGGCATTGGCCAATGTCATCTCCCATATTTATCCACAGAAAAAATCTGTATGGACAGACTTGCCAAGAATTGTAAAGATAAACCAAAATCACTTTCGTAAAAGCAGTTAATACCTTGTATAATAATTTTTTAAGGAGACTGGTAACAGGTTAAGCAGGCAGATCACTCAAAATGTTGGTGACAAATGTCCAAAATAAGCAAACTAACTTCATATATGCCACTAAAAGAGAGGGAAAAAAAAATCTGTCCATGACAATGATTAACTTCTTACTGTTTACATTACAGCAGAGACAACACGATGTTTGGCAACCCATTGTGATAGGCTCTAAATATATGTAGTGGGAACAGTTCCTGTTCAATGATCTTACAGTTCAGTTAGAGCCCAGACAAAAGTTGGTGTAAACAAACAGAGGCAGTTAAGGAAAAAAGACAAATGCATTATGGTATAGATAAGCTACATGCACAAGTTATGACGGTTAAAATGGCAAACAACAGTCATGATCCTCTTGCTTCTACCAGTTGGACTGGGTTTAAAGCAGTTACCCAAGAAATAAATGGTCCATGTTTGTGAAAAAAACTCAACTCGAGAAGTTGAAGCAATTACAACACAAAAATAACTCTGTCCTCATTGCTCCATTTACTCTGTTTTCAGGCTGTTAATACACAAAAGCAGTTAGTGTCCTTAATGAAAATGGATTATGACAATCATTCATGAATAAATTAATAACACTATAGGTAAAGAAAAACAGATAAGATAATTAATTGGCAAATAACGGTCTTAAACCAGATTCAGCAAAGTCAAGAAAGTGTGCAGTCCCTGTTTAATGATTTACATGCAAAAAAGCAGTAAAATGTCCTACAGGAATAATCAGATTTTGGCTTTTTCTGTTCTTAAATTTTTCTTTTAAGGTTTCAGGGTGTTTTTCTTTAAAAGCATGTTTGAAACTTATTTTTCAATTGCACTAAACTAATCTTCTCTAAATTTACCTGTACAGTTTAATATCAATGCGCCCAGCAATGCCTCTATTTGGAAATCCACCATGCATTCCTGTTGAGGTAACTACTCGTTCCCCAGAACTGCATGGCAAGAGAACACCAAATTTGTCAAGTTATTAGATGGCTTTTTATTAGGTTAATCCAGATGAGCAGCATGCCTGGGGAATCAAGTAACTGACTCATGAAGACAGACAAAAGTCTGCACGAACACAGCCAGATCCTGCAGCCTCCTGCCACCTTTATTTCCTTGAGTGGTTTTAGCTTAATGCTTTTCAGTCATACTCATCTTTTTATGACCGATAAAGTAAAGAAGCAAATTCACAATAAAAGCAACTCACTAATTCATTACTTTCTGGTTTACAAAATATATGCTTCTTCAACAGGAAAATATGCCCTGAAGACATGCATTAGCTACTGCCTCTGTTTGAGTCACAGTTGTTGGGCTAAAAGGGGGGATTTCCCCTGGGTTAAACCAGGCAGGACAGGAGCTGCTGGGTGCCAAAATTTAGGGTGTCACCCCTCTGCAGATGAACCTTTTCCTTCCTTTCTCCACTCACTAGAGCAGAAGTGCTCCTATCAGCTGAGATTTCTTTATTACATTTCTTTTTTTCAGCTTAATGGAATCTGATGTCACATCTGTAGCAGTTTTCAGTTGAAACATGAGAATTTATAATCTAACATAAGACATTTCTTGCCAGCTGAATTATTAATGTTACAACTCTTTGTTATATATAATCAATACATAATGTTTCCAGGGCCCACAATGATGTGCCCACAAAACTTGTACTTCCAGGTCAAACTTAAGACCTAATTTTATGCCTCTCACCTTACTGTCACACAATTAGTGACCAAATACCTTGCACTGCCTGAATATCTTTCATAGTACTCTCAGCACTACGTTACATACAAAAATGATGTAAATTAATAAAAAAAAAACCCATCAGATTTGACCCACAGAAATCCATATTTTTTTTCAAGAAATAAACCATTAGTAGTCAGCATGATACTGTGAAATCTGTCTGATGAACAGAAATCAGACAAAGAAAAATAGCTAAACCATGGACTTGTGACATTTTCCAAATAAGAATAAAATAAAATAAAATATCTGTTCCATACATTTTAAAAGTTTCATTGCTTCCTGTTGAATATTTTTATTGGATTAATTAGTTAGTAGGGTGGTTTGTGTTTATAGAAGCTAGGGAGCTGCCATGCTGTATCTAAAAATCTTTTTCATCCTCAAACAAACAGGGCAAAGGAACAGTCAAAGATTCAAGGGCAATTAATACTCAACTTTTTCATCTCAAAGAAAAACTCTGTCCTGAACAGACTATTTGCATATGAAATGTGTGAAATAATGACTTATCACAGCTTTTTTGTCTACTTTAAAGGCTTGATATGTGATAAGTCAGAGAAAGCTGTCTTCTTCCTATATAATTACAGATTTCATAGAAAGTATTACATATCTTTCAAAATGAAAGGAAGCACTTTCAGCCTGGCATAAACCATTGAACTCAATTAAAAAAATACATAAAATCAATAAAATCATTCTCATTTTCATTAGTTAAGTGCTTGGCCCCCTTGTTTTTTTCCTTTTGTATGTATACATCAGCATTACAGAACTCTCATGCTTGGATATCATATTACACAACTACTAATTTAAATGCAAAGCGTTACTATTAAACTCAGTCTTAGGGTGCTGTCCCTTAACAGTGTAAGTCAGTGGAAAACCAGGCTACCTCCTTTTCTACCCCATCTGCACATCTCTGCTTTACCCCTACCCACTCGGTGTAACCATGAAGCAATCCAGTTTCGGGAACTGATCTGATAAAAAACCAAAGGTGCTCTACTATAAAACCTGAGAAAAAACTTGATTTTTACTATTTAAAATGAATGCGATGCCATTACATACATACCAAGTTTTCAGCAACAACTATTAAACAGAACAGCCTTGGTTTACTCAAAATTAGGATAGAGATGTATCTGATAAACAGCGTTCATTCTAGAGAAAGACACATGCACATAAAAAAGCCTAAATTACAATTCCAGTCCACACCTACTAATCCACTCCATCAGACTGCACACGCTGGAGTAAATGAAGCCTCATCTTCAAAAGCAATTTGCAGAATTACTTGCTGATGTTGAAGAACTACTTCAAAAGAGTTTAAGTGTTATGGAATTCTACTGTTTTTTAAACAAGCCACTGTTTAAACTCATGAGGAAGGGGGGGAGTGTTTATTTTTGAAACAAAGCTTGTAAGAGTTCACTGCTAAACTATCCAGAATGTTTATTTTAAAAGCATCGTGATTACAAATAATAGCGTTTTTCAGTTTTTTACTTAGTTAAACGCTTCAGGTAGAAACTTCTTACTGCCTTTGTGGAAACTGCATCCTAAAATACTAAGTCATCATTTCTCAACAACATGAAAAATGAATGTCTCGTTTGAAGCACAAACACTGCTGCTGCTAACTGGCTTTAACTGACAATATTAACAATTTCATAAGTAAGATTAAGCCAGCAGTTCCAGGCACAGCAGGGTGAAGTTGCCGTGTTCTCCACTATGCTCATTTTATGCTTAAGGATCTTATTCAAGAGACAGAGGTGCTCAGCTCTATGTGACAGCAAAGTCTTTGAGGCATGGACTTCTTATCTGAAATTAGCTGGAAGACATAATGGTACTTCTTGAAGAGATCATAATGTTTACTGGTGGAGACCATACCAGGGATACCTCAAGAGACATAAAACCTAAGGTCATAGACTGCAATTTTTACAACCCATATCAATTTTCTCTTCAAAGTGAGGGTTCTTCTGGTAGGAGTCTGTAATGAAACTGCAAACAGATGGTTATGGCAATAGAGTTTACTGTTCAAAGGTGCATTTTTTTCACACTTTAGGAGGTAAAATAAACAATAGAGAACGCATTAATTTATTCAACTGTTAATGCAATACTGGGCCAAGCCACTTTGTTCATTTTATGTACATCAACTGCCAGAACAATTACAACTAAGATACTTGATGTGTAAGTAAACTTTCTGGTATAATCCTCTGGAAGTTTACTTTTCAGGTCACAGTTTGTTTTTTGTGTGTACTTTTCAACAATAGAGTTGTTGCAGTTTAGCTTGGCATTCAGCTATCAGTATGATCACTTACCTTGAATGAAATTTATAAAACATGAGCACTAAGCATGTATAAGCACACTAAATTAAGTCAAATCTCCTTTCTCTCCTTGTTTTTCTGGTTTCAATATACATTATTATTAAGAGTGATTGCATAGACATATCAAACAAGTTTTAATACAAGGCAAACATGTAACAGCCTACTGAAATATGTATTGCAAAGAATACAGATATGGTGCTTGCGTTAAGAAACACAATACACACAAAGGTCAAATTTATGACTTTTCTCATATCATTTTACTGCCAGGTCAGCAAATAATTTACGGTTATAAGTAGTGATACAGATGGGGCTTTCCTAGACCTAAGTTAACTCCAATTATAAAGAAAGAAACCAATTGCTAGTAGGTAAGAGTTCTCAGACAGTGTATTGCATATAAATGACAAAATTTAAAGCAAGTATTCAACTATTCTGTTTTACTTAAATTCCTGTCATATCATTACATTTTGCTGCATGTATTTTCACATTTTCACTAAACTTTGGTTTCCCTTTGAAACCTGTTACACACTTTCTCCTTTTGCAGGGACAAAAGGAACTTACGCTTTGCATACTTACAAAATTACTAACTTGTTTCCACAAAATTATTGGGAAAGATGAAATCTGAAACCATGTTAGGATACAGTTAAGGAATATATTTCTAATACTGAAAGATGATTAAATAGGGATCATGTAGTTTGCAAACTGTGTTTTCAGCTGATGTGGCAGCAAAGTACCATTTCTGTAAATAAGTACTGTACTTTCAAACTGGTGGATTACACATCTCACACAGGCACTTATATCCATACTTGCGGAAAACCTGCACAGGAAAGGCCATTTTGATCACCTTTTCTCTATATTTTTCTGTTATTGTTAAAGAAAAAAAAATCATACAATTTGTAATAGGGATTTATCCGCAAAATAACTATCACAGGGACAAAACTTCAGGAAATTTAAACTACTAAGATTTCTTTTGCTATACTTTCTGCTTAATCTGACCTAAATCAGCACTTCTGTGGAAACACTATCACCCTCCCTTTCCCTGCTTCCTGCAAGGTCTCCTGTGTGCAAAGAGGACCAACATTTCCATAACCACACACTGAGCAACACTAAAAGCATCACTTGGTTAAAGCAACTCACTACAAAAAGCTTCTCTATCACTAGACATGTTGCCACTGCATAAAGTTATGTGCCACACAAGCCCGGCATGTCTCATATTCTACAATTCTGATCTGCCAAATAATTAAGGACGTAGTAGACTCGATGATGTTCAATAAGATTAATATACATTACCTTTTAAGAGGATCAGAAGCTACAAGCAATTGAAACAACTGTCCTGGATAAGCAGTGATCAGAATTTTATCTTCTGAATTCTGTATTAGGATAAGCAAAAGTGATACTAACTTTAAAACACACATAACATACTAATATTAAAAGCACATCCCTCTGAAAAACAAGCATGAATCATTTTTGTTTAGTTTATTGTACACGTTACACATCCCCTGAATATTAAGGGGATTAAAAAAAAATAATTCCCTGAACAACCTAACGAGCTGAGAAACATAGAACCAGGAGGAACACCTGCCATCTGCAGCTCAGAGAATAAAAGCCAGGGAAACACCTCAACCAGAAAGCTGCTGAGAACTCCTAGGTGTTCTGTGTTTCATTTAATTTCTGGAGTTTTCCTTATTTGTATAAATCATTGCATATTCATTGAGTTAGCAACAAACAAACATGCCCTTTGTAATTCAGTAATAAACGAATACAGGGAACATGAGACCTGAGTTCAAATCTCTGCTCCACTTTATAAACATTCATGAACAACTCTAAAACACAGCATCAGATAAGCTTCACTTTAAGGCACTCAGTGGAAGGATGGAAGATCTGAATTTAGGTCTTTACTCTGAACTGCTGTTGTTTCAGGCCTATGCCAGACCATCTAAACATCTTTACTGAACAATGTCATATTCTGTGGTGAGATCTAAACTGCAATATTTGTCCTAAGATTAGAAATCTATTTCTGCTCTGCTACTTAGTGAAGCCTTAGTGAAGTTCAGTGACAATAAGTCACTAAAGACAACATTTTCCAAACTGCTACATTTTGCTGAGATATAGCTAACAATAAGAAAAATAAACTTTAGTTTATATTTTTTTAAAGAGACAAAAAGAATGAAAAATATCTCCAGGAAATCTGTTTTAATCTTTTCTGATCCATTGGCAGGTGCCTCTTTTGACCAGAGTTACTGAGATAAAGGGTCTGACTGTGAAATTTCAGACTAGTTACATATAATGACAGGTATGGGAAATAATTCTGCACTCATCATAACATACCTAAATCAATTACGTCTGTAAGAGCTGTTCCAAGACAGCAATTCAATATAAAGCAACTATGGTGAGACTGAGACCCCACAGTAGATGAGAAATCTCACTTTACATTCTTGAACACCTTCATTTACTCTTCCTGTGTGCTCACTAGTCAAAATATCCTTTCAGTCCCTTAGGAAGAGGACTCTCCAAACAATACATACTGGACAAAGACAGCGATGGTCCAAATCACATTCCCACAAGTCATGATTTCCCTGACCATTTATTTGCATCTCACTCTACAGAATCTGGGTCTGCTGAAGACAATCTTGTGTATCTCTCTCAGCAACATCCACCTCACTGGCTCCAACAGGAGTTAGGACTCTCACCTCATCTCAGGAGGTAGAGAAGCAAACATAAGTATAGCAAGCAGAAGGAGAAAATGAATCTTAAAATCATCAGTTCCAAGGCAAGCATTCCACCTACAAGTGTAATTTCTTCTTTGCTTCCATAGGTCATGACCCTTGCCCATAAAAGGAAGGAAAGAAACTGTCCTTTCATCATTAATTTCACTATCCCATTCAGGAAAATGGCACTGGCAACACCATAAAACCGCAGTTTAAGTTGCCACTGGTATTTCAGCCAAATGCTAATCACCACCATCAATGGTCTAATATTTCTCATTACCTCTTTAGTTATTCTAACAAATTCCACTGCAACTTATACAGGGTCTGATTAAAATCTCTGGTTGACAAAGAGCCAGCAGGAAAAAACCTATCCCTTTTCTACAACAGTACCTGATCATTCCATTTTAGATAGATAATAAAGCTGCACTAAATACTATGCAGTTGATGAATGCTGTTTTAATTTTAGGAACAAAACCTACCAGCTCTGTCACCTGAAGCAGAACGCTGATAAGAAAGCTTGTGTATAGACAGCTGTATTATTAAAATTGGTTCAAAAAAACCCGAGACAGAAAGCAATCCATCATGCGTAACTTCAAAGTTACTTGGTTTTGCAAATGCATCTCTAAAGCAATAGCAGGGATCATGTAAGTATGATTTTTAAAGTAACTGACAAATCTGTCAATTTATAACTTATGTCAATTTATAACTTATGAAGGCCAAAATCTTTCTGATGCAGATATCAAATCAAGGCCAGAAGAACACAGCTCAATGAAATGTACACCTTGCATCACACACCAGTCTTGCACACTCCAACAAAGAACCAGCATTAAGATGACTGGCCAAGGTTAAGAAGCAGCACTTATGAGATCCTAAGTTTTATCAAAGTTGGGACCAAAGCCAGGTGCAGCACCACGGTATCTCCATGGTGAAGCAAGAGCAAGGGAAGATGCCTCCTACACAACAAGTCTCAGAGGAAATCAACCTTACTGCTTACTGCAAGTGTTTTCATAAACAATATCTTGGGATTTTTAGAACATCTCCTCAGCAGTTCTGAATACTTTGAGCATGTTAAACGTATTTATTGCTGTTTCTGTTGGCTCCTTCAACAGAATACCAAACCACCTTAAGCGCTGAGACAGTCCTGAGCATGCAAAGACACATACAGAAAAGCTTAAAATTTTGCACAAAGAATTAAGTTCACAAATTTACTCCACAGATTCAGCAAGACTAGTCTGAAGAATTAACTTCCACAAGTAGTACAATTACATGCCATCCCTTGAAAGAGTAAGATATACTTCTCTGACCAAAAAAAAAAAGTATACAAAACACAGCCCTGCAGAAAGCTGTTTCTTTTCTCTTTCATCCACTCCCCAAGGCACAACTGTTAGGTGTGGTTTGTCATCCCACTTAACGCAGCTCCACAAGGCATGCCACTGTTCTCTCATAAGGGCTGCAGAAGAATGCACAGACAGAGGGGAGGGAAGACACCATGCCAACTGGCATTCATCTGCTTTTTTGATAAATACTTCAAAAGCATATATTCCAACAGTTTTTCCGTTTAGTGAAATAGCTTCCCTGACTCGCTTTTTTTCAGCCCCTGGGTGTGATTAAACCTGTACTCTTCCACTCCCCTAACATAATTCTTATACTTAAATCTTGACATTTATATTATTACCTTTACAAATTAATCTTTCTCTATGGAGTGTACCATACTGCTCTAGGGAACCTCGTATGTTCTCGTGAGTCTAATGGGAGGTCTGCCAAGACATTTTAACTCCTAGACAGATCAAAGAGAAGGTAACTAGATAAAAAGAATCAGGGTTCTCCAAACTGACATGTCAACCATCTTTCCTCAACAAGAAAAAACAATGGTTTACAGAAACAATCAGGGACACAGTCAGGTTTCAAGTTTGGATGAACAATCCCCTAAAGTACTACAGTAGTCATTTCTGTACTAATGATTACTGACTGGTTTCACTGAATTGGATGCCAATAATCTCACATTATTCTTTAACCTATCTAAGCAGTACAAATCAGTTCAGTTACAGATCATATTTCAGGCTAACTGCAGTGTTACGGCAATGTAACTCTACGGAGCAACACAAGCTGCCCACCTAGGTCCAGTACTTTGAAGTGTCGGAAATGTTACAAAGCTGAAAGCAGAGTGCTAAGTGCAGACTTACATATGAAATTCTAAAATAGATTTGCCAGAATATATGATAGCCAACTTTTTGTCTAATCCTGCTGCTTCGTAAGCTCAACAAGCATAAGTGGCCAAATAATAACAAAGGTATATCTTAAAGACAAAACAAAACTGAGTGAAACCAACACTGATGGTTTATTTCAGCAGTTCAAGATGAGAATACATGCAAGAGCTATATGTGTTTATATTATAAAGAAATTATTTAATTGTTTATGATTTATACTCAATATACAAATTTACCTGCTTCTCCTGTTTTTTCCACATCTTGACTTCCAGCTCAGTTTGTCAGAACATACAATTTCTGGTTCAAAAGCACTGAATTGCTGTAACTCCAGTCACTTTCCTTTCTACATATATATATATAAAACTATAATTGTTTTAGACTTTGCCTAAACTTTATGATAAAAGTAGAACAAAGTAAGTGTGGACCCGGCCTGACCAATGAGAAGAGCAAAAATACCATTGCATTCATCAAGGTTGGAATTTAAGTTTATGAAAATACATGCTAAGGATCTTAGTGTCTGGCCTATCCTAGATGAGATCAATTTCTAGAACCTTTTTATGCAGCAAAACAAATTGCTACATCCATTCCAAGTTCATAAATAAATACTATGGCTAAGTAAAACATCAGCTAAAATGACAAATATAATTGAAAATAATCCCCAAAATATTAATACCAAGTTATCAAACTCTATGTAGCTGATTTCATAGTCAATATTCCTACTGGTAATTTAAATGATCTGATATGTCATGAAAATCACTCAAATAATTTTATGCTTTTTTGTGATATATATACCTTTCCTAAGCATGTCATGTGCAGAAAATCCAGTAATTACAGCCATTACATATTAGGCTCTTGGGAAAACAATTTTCTACATCAAGAATCAGATCTAGAGTCAGAATTATGCATAGATGTAGCTGTGTTTAACCCCAGAAAGAATTTCTTAATTAAAACTGAAACTACAACACTGAACACTTCTGAAATCTTAGATGGACAGTGAATAATGCACAGTGTACTTTATCAGCTTGCTGAGGAATTGTAGTGTTTTAAAACAACTGTTTGTATTTGCTTACTAAATATGCACCTTGATCACACGCAGCATGATATATCAGAATAAGCATTTGGCTTAAAAGAATGAAGCTCAAAGTCTCAGCGGAAATGTTTGTATGCATGCTTTTAAATCAGAATTTTTTTAATTAGATCTAATACATAACTCTATAAAATACACTATTAACTGTCTGGGAGGACTGTGGAGGGAAAAGAAGGTAAAGAGACAAGAGCGAAGTAAGAGGATCAGGTTCCAGAAGAAACATTCAAGCAATTGTTAGATGATACATAAACGTACTTTGCACACACTGAACATATCTTATACACTGCAACACAAAATAAAAAAAAATATTTCAGACATATGTATGAATTTGAAGAAATAGATAATTAAAAATAGCACAAGAAGGCATCTCTAAATACAAGGGAAAGAAAATTAAAACACACAGTAACCAATGCCTACATTTTTATGCTTGGGTACTTTGCTCCCTGTATATTAGGAAAAAGCCCTCTGGAAAAAAAAAATGTAATCTTGCACACATGCACACACACAGAGGGTCACAAAAGCTATGTAAGAGATAGTTCACACAAGTTCCTGAGCATTTGACAAGCCATTAAACTTTCACCTTTATGTAGTTATGACGATCTGATGTCTCTTTTATGATATCACCCATTTTTTTTAATTAAAATCCACAATGTGTTTAACAAGCAATTCTTCCATCAATCTTTGATGTGTTTTACTTATAAAGCAATGACAGTTTTCAGTTTAGTCTCCTCAAAGTTCCAGAGAAACCATTTTCCACTCAGTTGCTTTGAAAGCCATTAAAACAACTTGATGAAGAACAGCAGCAGGGGGCTAATAGAAGCCAAGGCTTAGTAGCAATCTTTAGATTTTTCTCCTAAGACTTTCTCACAGACCATCCTCACAAAGATCCCAGGGCTTTTCATCCTCTCTTTTCTCCCCAACCCCCCAAAAATCAGTTCAAAGTGATAGATGCAACTAGCTCCACGGTTTGCTTTTTTTTAAATTTCACTTTTACATCTTAGTTTTGATAGACACAACTGAAATCTGATTCCCATAGTGGTGGTGCTCTCACATCTTTATGGTGGGAAAAAATAATACACAACAATTCAAGAAATAACTTGGAAACATCTTCTAACCTGTCATCTATTCTGAAGACAGCACTGGTACAGAAAATTTACCTGTAGTTTAAAAGTCATATGCAACTGGCATTCAATTAATTGAATTAATTAGTGATTAACTGATTAGTGCTTTATATGTAGTTCTGTGTTTTACTGCAGTATTTCTGAAGCCTTCATAACGTCAGTGACCCTGCAACATTTTAAATCTCAGGACACAAATGAAAGAACTACACAAGCCAACTACTAAAGGACTTCAATCCATCTTTAAAACTGGGAACTGATTATAAAAAAATTGTAAATTCTGTGGTTATAGCTTCTTGCAGATGTAGAAACTAAAGTTTTATGGAAAACAGAACTATTAGGATGAGAACCAGTAAAGCATCTGTTTTGTTGTGTTACCACCATTTTATTTCTTTGATATGATAGCCACTTTAAGTACAATCTTTGTTGACTATTGATTAGGGGGAACTTTTGGAACTCCAGTGCTCTGCACTCCATGGAATCTTAAGTTACTGTATTCAAGAGATGCTGCTGTGGTCAAAATACCACACGTGGCATTTCTGCGATATGAAGTTACCTCCACAAAGTAGGGCTACGGGACATACATCTTCATACCCGATTCTAGTTACAATCCCTTGTCCTTTTAAAAACTAGAGCTACGGTTACAGTACACATGGCTAAGGAGCAAAGAGATGCTAAAGGAGGCCAGATATGTGTCTCCTCATTTTGAGGAGAGGGGCAGCACATCTGAGAGATTTGAGGTCAGGAAAGACAGATGGTGGGCATTCCCATTACAGCTAAGTCACCTCTTGTCCTTACGCCACTGAGCTTTATGTTTTCCAGTTGGTGAGTCTCAGGGTTTCTGTTTCTACTTTATTTTAGCAAGCTCATATTTGTAAAACAAACTGGGAGAATACATTGTGAAATAAACTTCTAGGCTGTGAGAATAAACCTTATAGATACTGTCTCAGAGCAAAGTCAACAATCATACTTCCTGCATCTCCTCCTTCTGCTAAAACAAAACACTATTAGAATGTTAATGAGATCTGTTCTTTTAATGTGATTTTCTTTAAAAACAAAAAGAAAAATCTCAAAACACAGAATTTCTGAGTTAGTGAATTGACATACAAACCTATCAGTAAACACACAGAAAGTTTCTGTTCACTTTCTGAGATAATTATATTATAAATATAGGAAAAGGATCCATCAAGAACATAAAATAAAAAAGTTTGAGAAGTACAGAAACAATATCCTAAGGAACAGTTATGTATAATTTTCTAGAAGCATATAATCACTCTACAGAATTGAAAAGATGTAAGGCTGGAAGGACCTCACATGATCACTCAGTACAACTCTTTTAACGGTGGCAGGATCAAACATATGTTATGTGAGTGCTATGTAATACATGCCAGATAGAGAATATGCTTCTGAGTATTTTTCCATCAGAGCCTCTATTCAGGCTGTTCCAGCATTCAAACTGTTCTACCATTTGTGCAGTTTTAGGTTTAAAATAAATACTTGCAATACTATGCATGAAATAGCACTGTAAGATTGTTATGCTATAAGTACAGGACCTAGAGCGTGTAACGCAAACTCCTGTGGAGCTTAATTTTAATGAAAATTATCGCTAGCATTGCTTCATTCTGTATTAGTTTTCAAGTTTTAGTGCTTACTTCCCCAGGAGGGTAAACTTCTTTTTTCCCCCTAAATCTTTTATTTTCAGAGAAAGAACATCTCTCACCTTTAGGAGTTTAGCCTCATTTCCCTATAATGTATTCATCACCGCTCAGCACATCTGTCCCAGCAAATCCCATTTCCTGTCCTATTCATGAGGCTCAGCAACCTGGAGCTTTAGTGATTGCCGCCACACTTTTCCCATGGCCTTCTCACCTCTCAACCCCCCCATGCACCCCGCTCCCATTGTTTATCATCTGTTCTACCCTGCTGCAAACTGCTGTCAGATGTTCACTTATCCCTAATCTTACTCACTGCCTTTGATATTCTTTCTAATCCAACAACCTGTCAACTGAGGCATCAGCCCATGTCCAGACCAGCTGCTCCGTCACAGGCCGTAAGATTCCCCCTCAGCTCCAAAGCTCCAAGAGGTATTTAAAGGATTTTGACACAGCGACCGCGACGTGAAACAAATAATTAATGCTGTTTTGATCAGTGATCGGGGCTTCAGTGTGACATGAGCTGACCACTAAGAAAAACTGAGCTTTACTTTGTTTAAACTTCAGTAAACTTCAGTGTTATTTCATTAACAAGATTTTGATCAGTGTCTGAAGGCCAGTACCAAAAAGCTAAATTCTTTAACCTGTTTTAGTTAAAAATTATGTAGAATAATAAATCCGAATGCGAGTCAGAAGGACAGTTAACTTTATATGCCTGCTGTGTAAAACATGCTTATGTATGCGACATCGACCTGTGTAGTCTTCAAGGCATGGGAGCTGACCTTTTATGAGTTGTAGCTGCAAATGCAAATGTATTTTCAATAGGGCAGCAATTGAGTTAAAATTGTTATTCAAAGTAATGGTGTGTTTTCAGGAATATAATAAATTATAACTTCATCCCATATATGCTATCAAAACCAGACCTTTTAAAGAATATTTTGATTCACAGAAAATGCCTAATTTCCATAATATTCAGATTTGCTATAAACTTAAATTTTTACAATGTTCATCTACTTTAACACATAACAAATACACATGTCATAGCTAACAGACTCCTTATACTGAGGAAAATAAGTTTTGCTATTTAAGCAAACATATGTATTTTGATCCAGACTGAAAAATAAATAAAGGATTTAGTTGTCAAAGAGCTTGAATAGTATTTTATTTCTCAGATCTAAATGCCATTACTACAAAAGAGACAGTATCAAACAAGTCAAAAAAGCCTACTTTACACCCTAGAGTAGTCATATCTCAAACATAAAAAAAATATAATAAAATCTCAGAGATGGATTTTATAACATGGTTCATTCACTTAGAACTAAACCACTTTCATTTTTTTGACTTGCCTATACCAGGACATCAAGAAAATGAATCTAAAATAAGTACCTTGATGAACTTGAATTCTGCTAGTTAAACTCCATTAAACCCCTGTGCGGACACAGTCATTCAGTTTAGTTTACTGCTCCCTTAGGGCATGCACTGGAAAGTTAACATGGATTAAGGTAGGGTATGAATTCAAAGTGTAATTGTACTTTGAAAATAGTTTAATGTAAACAGAACCAGACTCTTTGTTGTAGAATGAGACATGGAGTTAATCAGGAAAGTCCTGTGTAGACAAGCCCTTGCAGATGAGGCTACTGGAGGGGTATTGTCAAAACCAATGGTTTTCAATCTTTTCATCTGCAGACCTAGAAACACCTTCCAGTGAAGCTGCAAAGACCTTGGTTGCACATTAATATCTCCTGATAATTGATTTGCTTTTCTTCATTGACTCACGTGGATGACCTACAAGTAGTCCAATAGTCCCTCAATGAGCCATGTATCAAAACTTGAAAAACACATGTTTGAGCTAACTACAACTTACTTACCTTCTAGTTCTCAGTCTTAACTTCATAGCTATTGCACAGTAACCCAAGTAATCTAGCTATTGATGATATTAAATCAGATTTTAATGTTCATTTTTATAAGTGCAGATTTCAGCCCTGTGCAAAGATGCTACAAAAGTTGCTCTAGAGAACCTTGTCCTTTTCAATAAGTGACATTTGCTGTCCCAGCTTTGTTACATCATAATATGACTGACCTAAAAATGTATTTTCTCATGTATTTACTTCAAAGAACTCTAGATTCACCTGTCAAAGCATGCTGTATGAAGAAATTAATACTTATAGAATATAATATTCACTAAAACAAAAACAAGTACTAGTGTTCTTTTCAACTACTACCCTTATTAACTAGTTCTTCTCATTTCCCCCTTTTATAATTCATAAATATATCATACAAAAATAACTTGTACAAATTTCCAGAGTTGAATTCAAGGCATATGGCAGAGCCAGAAGTAGATACACTAAGATTCCTTAATTTCTTTTCTTAAACCTGTTTCTTAATTCCACATAACATTGTTTCTCTCAAAGGAAATTGTTCCCTCCGTGTTTAACTCCCTAATGGTGTCATTGCTAAAACTTCATATTTCTTTTCTTTCAACCATATAAAATAATTACGGTGAGCTTCAACCATAATTCATGGCTAACAGAACGGCATTCAGATCAGTCAGAACAAAAATCTGTCTCATCCAGGATCCTACCTCTGACAGAAGCCAAGATGCCTAAGGAAGAATATATTGTTAAAATGCTCTTAGCTTCCTGCAGTTTGCAGCTCTAGAGACTTCCTGAGCTAGAAGCGGTATGTTTGCATGTAAGATTAATACCATATACTGACATAAAAGACTTGACAAGCTGAAGAAAGTGAGACAAATTTTGCAGCATAAAAGTCATCTCCTCTTACTGCACTACTGCTTTAAAAAAAAAATGAACTGCAAATAATTGTGTTACTTGGTAGCATATTTCCTACTCCTGGAGCCTTTTGAAGATTCCGCAGAAGACTGACTTGTTTGAACAGGTAACTTAAAAATCTGTTTACTCCCTCAATGGCATCATTTTTAACTGTCAAAATAGAAAAGAATGGTTTAGGTTTATAAAAAAGCAATATGTTCAAGACATCTCCAAGACAGTTAAATTCTAAGGCACAGAAACAGAGAGGTTGCTAATGGTCGCAAAAGAAAGCAGCAGCAAATCTAAGACTAGAAAAAAGAAATTCCTTCTTCACCAATGAATTGCACACTACTTCTGAAGTACATTTTCTACACATTATAAAGTTCATGATGTGTTAAAATCTACAGTCATCTTGAAAATTACTGTCGAATGACTATAAAACTCGAAGAGATTATAACTGAATTCCCTTCATATGGAATGAAAACACCATGCACTAAAAAGAAATTTAAGGGACCTGTTTTAATGTTTAACTTCAAAACGAATTATTCTAAACACTAAAGCAATAAAGGAAATGTGATGCTCAGGCACTGGACTACTCTGAAGTGTGGAAGGAACATGAAGCTCACAAAAGAGCAATTCGTTCCAATATACCACCGCTGACTGTATAGTTCAGTTCATGCACATGAAGTTTTTAAGGTTTATCCTACATCATTGCAACAGATGACCATTCACCATTCCACAGATTTGAAATACAAACTCACTTAAACACATGCTGGGAAAATCACTGTTAGCTGATGTTAGCCTACTAGCAAACTTCTAAAAGTCCCTGGGTAGAACACACATCTATGTTTATGCAATGCATGGAAACAGTGAGAAGAGTGCCCTTGTCAGCACAGCCTTCAAAAACAAGGCTATAGGAGCCTGGGCTAGATCCATACAGGCTTTGATATGGCTCTGGGCAAAAGTTTCTGTAAAAGCTCAAGATATGATTCCACCAGCCAGGTGCTTAGTTTTGCCTCAGCTAATGTTTTGCCTGCCCTGGAAGGATAATGTCCCCAGCACTAAGGGGACCAAAAAGAATATACAAAGACACTTCCCTCAGCCCCATGCAAAACATGGTACTTTAGCTTAAAGGGCTCATGGAGGTGGGTTTGAACTGCTAGAGCAGAATAAGAGCTGGAGCAAAACTACTTCCCCTTCTGCTGATTCTCAGAGGGTAATAACCGCTAAGATGGGAACAAACAATTGCATGCATTAAATCCTTACATTACTAAAGCAAGATTCACCAGATTTCTGCCTGTCAAATCCCTGTTCAGGTGCTGATTAAGAAGACCATGTTCAATCCAAAGTCCCATTTGGATACTTAATGATACCCAAAATCCTAACAACTTTGCTCAACTGTTAATACTTTGAGTCTACTTCACACCTTAGTATCGTCAGAATCATTAAACTTGATGTTGGATTTTTTTGTTTGTCTAATATGTAGGCCATTGCCTGGCTAACATGCATAAAAGAAAGCTGAAGATTTGCACACAAATGTGTTTCCCAGCAGTGAGCACACTCTCCTGTGATGTGGGAAGCAATATTAATTGAAGCAAGATCTTGCAGTCTGACTCTACCACATCCCAGGGAAATGCCCTAGCCCTTGGGCATTGAGCTAATCTCTCATTAGCCATCCCTCTGGTCTCTTGAATAAATTATTTGTGAAAAGCAGAAAAATGTCAATAGGAAAAAGTGAAAAGCGATTTACCATGGAGTTCTGGCAAAGAAGCCAGTTCTTCAGGAGGCGATACGTGTCGGTTTTGGTTTTCTAAAGCCACTTTAGACAAGAAATCAATTTGCATTTTTGGGGTAAGTATGCATTAAAACTAACTAGATGCTATCCTATATGTGAGATAAATGAATTCTCTTTGGTCAGTATCAAGATGAACAAAAATATGAAAATGACGTTCCTACTGTCAAAATGAAAAGAATTTTCACCAGGCTATGTGAGATACCTTGTTGATCTCTCACCCTCAGCCCACTCCACTTAAAATAACATGGCTTACTTGACTGAGGGCTCCACCTGGAAGAAGGGGTTGACAGCTAAAAATCCCAGGCAGAAAGTGAGGAGCTACCTCTATTTTGTTGAATATAGTTTTAAACAGCACCTTACTCCTCCACATTGGTTCTATACAAGTCTGCTTCCAGTTTGCCTAATTCCATGAACGCTTTACTGCAATTCCATTTCTACCTTTACACTACACTAGAACAGAACAAATCATTTTAAAAAGTGGTTGGTGCAGTGATTTGTTTACAGAACCAGGCTACACCTCATAACTTGAATGCCTCAAACCAAACTGCATGTTGCCTCCGTCCATGTGGTTCAAAACCTAGAAATCTTTCAGAAGTGTGTACACTTTTATGCTTTACGAGAAGCACACAGCACTCATTACTTTTATTTAAAACAATAAGGATGGGCAGAGGAAAAGAAAGATGAAAGACCTTATAAGAAAAGATCTCGCAATCTTCTCTATTAGAAGAGCATGAATTGCTGTAACTTCAGGAACTCCTAAGAATTATGACAACCCTCAGTACACACAAATAGCCAGAAGGCTACATTTTTTTCTCATGACCTTTTTGAAGAGTATTTCTTTGTAACCAAATGTAACTGGCCCAATCCAAAGGACAGCTCAAGCTCTTGGAACAAGATGAACTCAGGGCTTGAGCACAAACCTATAAAGACACTGCAGCAGCTTTGTCTCAAATGATAGTAACCACCTCACTAGATTTTAAGTACATGCAATGCTGTTCCTGCATGTCCCCACAAAAACTTGCCTGAACATCCAGATACCAAAAGAGAGTACTCAGCTGGCTGAAACACTAGTCCATTGTGTGGACCTGCAGTATTGAACATCTCAAGTGCTTCTGTCAAACAGGCAGACAACCATCTGAGTCTCTAGTTCCACTCTTGATCAGCTGTGACCACCTCCTTCTTCAGTTGCATAACCTATGTGGGCTCACAACAGTATTTGCTTAGATTTCACCCTCCTTCAGGATCCTTTTTCTTATATCTTGTGGATGGTCTGCAAACTTGTTAGAGCAACTGTGGTTTACAAGCCAGTGGGATGCGGGTTGAATGGATAAAATCAGACCAGCAAGGCAAGCTAGGATATAAATCACCTGCATCTAAATTTATGTTTAACTGCTGAAAATTTAACTGGTTTAGCTATAGTGATGAGATCAAAATTACCTCCACACAAGTAGTCTAATTTTTACAGGAAACGTCTCAATGTTGTAACATACGTGTTCATGAATGCTTAGAAATAATATTAAAAATTACATGTACGCAAAAATTCTTTCAATTTCCTGTTTGTACAGAAAATCAGTAGTTGTAAACAAGCAAAGTAATAAAATAAAAATACTCTCATTCTGTATATATCCTCAGACAGAGAAGTTTATTGAAATATCAATGCTTATTTCAGGAACATATCTGTTTGAAAATATATTTTAAAATCTCAAACTTCAAAGTCTAACTTATCCTTCACTGATAGTATATAACACAAAAATATGCATCAATTAATCCTTTTCAGGTTACAATGAATTATAGGGGACATGTTATAGCTTCACAAAAAGTACCTGTACAATCACCTCAAACCCTCCTGTTAGAGCATGATGGCACGCATCGCATAAAAATCAAAACTAGTTTCAATTTTCATACTGCAACAAATGCCATCACTGAATTTTTTCTTATTTGAATTGTTCTGTTATTCAAAATGACATTTTTTTAATTAGATTCGGGTTAAGCTCAGGAAGCAGGTGTAGGGAATTCATGGAGGGGGAAATTGATTTTACTCTAACGTAAAGCTGAAGATTAAAATTTTCTCCTCTTTTTCTAGCTAGTGAAAAACAAGTTGGACAAGAGGAAGATCTACCCAGCATAAAACCACTAAGATTGAGGGCTAAGTTTCAGAAATAATTTTTGGTTTTAGATAAGTGGTGAAATTTTCAAAAATAATTAAATACATTGAGCACCTAACTCCCTTAAATCTAAGACATTTGGCTGTTTAGGAATTTAATGGGGTTTTCAGCAGGCCTAAATGACTTTGAAACAATTAGTCAAATGACCAAAAATATTTAGCATTTCCTCTGGTTAGTAAGTTAGTTTGTAAATGCAAAATACACTTTTCGTAAAGGTAGGGCTTGTCTCTCAGGTCAGGTACAGGCAGTTGTGCACTCATTGAGCTTGTGCTCTCAGTAGGATGGACCCAAGCCAGCTTCCGTGCCACATAAACTACATTTTCACGTTCATTTTAAGGCAGTGCTGCAGCCAAGAGAAACAATCTTTGCCCTCAAATAGCCCCCAAATGTTCATCCCTAACCACCACATTACCACCTCCCCTCTGCCAGCATAAATATTTGAATTAAATCTGAGCCTAACTTCTTTTTTCAGCCAGATTAGGTTTGACCTGGACCAGATCCCTGATCCAGCTATTTTGCTGCACAAACACTTGTGCTAGGAGAAGAAGTAGCAAGACGTGCAAAATGGGCAAGGCTACTTCTTTTGGCAGCAATGCTGGTCTGTCTCAAATCACAGCAGGTAACCATACACATCCTTATTTCTTACTATACTCATCACATTTAAGGCACTTGTACTCAATTAAATGTAATTTTGTAATACTATTTTGTACATTTTAATTAAATCCCAGTTTTCATGTAAATACAGCATGACTCAGGAACAAAAATTAAGTTAAGGAGGAAGACTTGTCACTTATAACCTAAGCCAGCAAAAATTAGAGCATGAAAGAATGTTCTTCAGGTTTCCTCCTGAAAGAAGAGAGCTCTTGTTAGGAAAATCATGTACAAAATGTATTGTAAAAGGTAAAAAAAAAAAATCAGTTCATCTTCTTCAATGGAAGCTATTTGAACCTTTGCTTTTCCTTTTCTGTACCCTATCTCACTGTTGGATTTCTAAACACCTCCTCCATATACACATACATATATATTGCCTTTTCCACTGTTGTGTTTAGAAGCACAGCAAAAGATCATAGAATGGTTTGGGTTGGAAGGGACCTTAAAGGCCACCCAGTTCCAACCTCCTGCCACAGGCAGAGACATCTTCCACTGGATCAGATAGCAGAAGGTGCAGTCTGCAGCATGTACTCCTAGGGCTGTCAAACTCTTCTGTGCTTCCACTTACACTCCTCTGCTGGGGCACAAGCTCACCCTGGAACAGCCAATGCTGCATTGCCAGCCACTTTTGTGCATGACCTCACTTGCAGGCAACGTCAGCGCAACACTTTACGCTGCGAGAAGCAACTTCCCTCTCACGCCTTGCATTCCTGCCACTGCTGGAGGTACCAGTTCTCAGGGTTCCTGCGAAAGGTGACTCAACGTTTGTATAAATAGAACAAAAGGTATTTCCCTCCCTTCCCTCCCCACTTCCCACCTGCCTGCGTGGAGGCTGGCTTCGCAGGGCAGCAGCATGCCTTGTTGATGGAAGCAACAACCTGCCGTGCTGAGGGCTGGCCAGCAATGAGGTCAATCTGCAAACCATCAGCATAAAAGCAAGGCCCCACAAGAAGAGGTGCCCTGCTCAGAGGTGACCCAACAATGCAGGTCGGGGTTAGGGAGGCACTCCCAGATCCCAGGGAGGCAGCAGGTGCCAAAGCAGTATTTGGTGGCATGCCCCAAGGCACTACCCGACACTGATTCTGAAAATGCCTGCAAATAAAACTCTCTAAGACTTGTTTTGCAGTTTTAGAAAGCGCCATCTCTTTATGAGGCCTCGGCAACATGCAGGAGCCGTCTCCATCGATCGTGTGCAGTGAGGCAAAAGGTGGTTAC
The DNA here is from genome assembly GCA_013389865.1 of Piaya cayana. Classification (NCBI taxonomy): domain Eukaryota; kingdom Metazoa; phylum Chordata; class Aves; order Cuculiformes; family Coccyzidae; genus Piaya; species Piaya cayana. Next base: position 111,731 of record WAAB01008175.1, read on the forward strand.
AGAATGTATTTCCCAGCTACATACATATGTATAAATTTTCCCAGAAATCTTACGCATCTTCCATTGCTTTCCAAGGTGTAATTTTACTGTTATTATGAAACTTTGCAGAAGTCACAACTCTTGGTAATTTGGAGCCGGCTCCAGCTCGTGCACGACCTTGGTGACGACAGGGGCGACGGCAGAAGATGAGACATCTGTTCAGCACAGATCACCCTGAACATAAGACGTAATTTTCAAAAAATAATCAGTGTCTGGAAAAAAACCCCACCATTTTAAAGGAAACACGCTACCAGAGGGGCATTCTGTCTCACTTTCAAACACATTGACTCGGGAGGAACTTTATTTTAGCTTAAATATCGATAAGCCGGGGGGCGCCGCCTCCGCCGCGAGAGGCTGCACTCACCTGCCGGTAGCAGAGGCGGAAGGGGCGCAAGTAGAGGGAGGAGGCGCAGGGCTGGAGCGACAGCTCCTCGATGGCCTCCATCGCGGCCGGGCAGTGGGAGGAGGAGGAGGATGGGGAGGAAGGGGAAGGGGAAGGGAAGGGAGGAGGCGCGCGCAGCCGCGGCCCGCGGGGACGGGCAGAGCAGGGGAGGGCAGAGCGGGCCGAGCCGGGGCAGAGCGGGCAGGGCTGGGATGGGCAGGGGCTGGAAGGGCTGAACCGAGCCGGGCACGGCTGAGCAGGCAGAGCAGAGCCGGGCACGGCCTGGCAGGCCTGAGCCAGGAAGAACCTGCTGGCCAGGGCCCGGCAGAGCTAAGCCGAGTGGGCAGGGCTGAGCGGGGCTGGGCTGAGCCGAGCCAACCAGGCAGGGCTGAGCTGGGCAGGACAGAGCTGGGCTGGGCTGAGCTGTGCCAGACAGGGCTGAGCTGGGCTGGGCTGGGCTGGGCTGACCTGAGATGTGCCAGCCAGGACAGAGCGGGAAGGGCTGAGCTGGGCTGGGCTGGGCTGGACTGAGCCATGCCAGGCAGGACAGAGGGCACAGGACTGAGCTGAGCTGGGCTGAGCCAAGCAGGCAGGACAGAGCAGGCAGGGCTGAACTAAGCTGGGCTGAGCAGTGCCAGGCAGGGCAAACCAGACAGGGCTGAGCTGAGTGGAGCCGAGTGGGCTGGCTCAAGCCGGGCTGGAGCCGGGCAGGACTGAGCCAGGCCAAGACAAGTGGGCAGCATCCTCTGCCCGTGGCAGCTTCCAGCTCAGTGCAGGTGGTGCTCGCTCCCTTGCAGGCTGCCGGGTGGAGCAGTGGCGGGATGGGGCCTCCTGTCTTCCCTCAGAGAGGAGCTGAAAGAAGCCCAGTGGAGGAGGACGCAGGGGACCTGGTGTATGAGAAGGTGGACGTGGGCCAGCAGTGTGTTCTCACAGCCTGGAAGACCAACCGTATCCTGAAAGAAGTGTGGCCAGCAGGTCATGGGAGGTGATTCAGCCCTTTGACTCTGTTCTCATGAGACCTCGTCTGGTCCAGCTCTGTAGCTTTCAGCAGAGGAAAAACACAGATCTGTTGCACTGGGTCCAAAGAGGGCCACAAAAATGATCAGAGGGCTGGAGTACCTCCCCTATGAAGAGAGATGAGAGAGTTGAGGTTGTTAGCTTGGAGAAGACTTCAAGGAGACCTTATTGCAGCTTTTCAGTACTTAAAGAGGGTTTATAACAAAGATGGGGGAAAGCTTTTTAGCAGGACTTGTGGTAGTAGGACAAGGGGTAATGGTTTTAAACATTCTGTGATTCAAGGAAATCCACTGGTAACCTGCAACAAATTGTTCGGTGCTTCTCAAATTTTCAGGATCAGGTTCTAGTTGTGACTGCATACCAAGCCCATTGCAAAAGAATAAATGCAGCTTCATTCCACTCATCAGCCACAAATTTACAAAATAGTTACCCTCTCACCTTTTACTTAATATTTTTAAACAAATCACTGTTAGATTTAATGATTTCCTGGATTTCATAGGAGTTTGATCATCTTCATGCAATATTAGGTTAATTACATTTGGTGTTTTAATATTTCTACTAAAGATTTTTTTACATACATGAGCAACAGAGCTCACAGTTTGTAATGGTCATTGTCTCTCTAATTTGCATTCACTTTCCATGCAGATGTTTCAGAGTACAGCTATTTTAGTTGCTATATAAATCAAATTATTTTGCCAATATATATTGACCACACTGAGAATAATCTGAAGTTTCTGGCATCTGTTTCTTTTTTCTCTTCTAGACTACTTCCACTGCACCACTAAGAAAATTTGTTATCGTGTGCTAGTAAGATTCTTAGCAATATGGCTAAAAAAGAACAGAACCAGCAATTACGAAACTTTCTACGAAGTAAATGAGGTAGTGCTTGTGTTTCAGAATGCTTAACATCAGTTCTGGTAGCACAAGTGACAAAATCAAAAAATGTTTTGTGAGACTGAAAAGTGGTGCGTTTTAAAAGCGGTGTTTGTAAAGCTATCATAACAAATAGGCAACTAAATGTATTTGTTAGCTGACTTTGGAAATATTTGTGTAAGTATCTTTGTGTCTTTGGATATGTCCCAGTATTTCTGCTTTTTTCAGAATGATCTTGAGGTCATTCAGTGCTCCTGGGAACTTAAGCTATATTTTTCTATTAAATTATTTCAGTCTCCCTAGTCCAGTTTAAGTATAAACACAGTTTCCATACACAGCAAGTTTACAGTATCTCCGTTTGCTTATGTTAAAAGTTACCAGGCTACCCAGGTTGGCTCAGCCAGTTAGCTTGTCTTCTTCAATAAACATTCTAACACCACTTAAAGGTTCTGAGTGTGTGTGTGTTTTGGGGAACATGTCATAGCATGTGATGGATTGCTTATTCCATTCTTGGTTTTAGGTGGGAAGCTTTTGGGGTTGTGATGTGTCGCAGACCTCGTCTTGCTAATGTACCTGGAGCAGTTGAATGCAGCATCACAGGAAAACACGTTTCAGGGTGCTTTAGTGTTAAGAGTTGCAATTGAAAGTTGTAGTCTTCTTTATTGGAAAATGTTCTTTGTGAATATGCTAGCTGAACTAACAGGCTAGGATCGAGGAGCTGCCCTAGTGCTACCGTCCTACAGGTGAAATCTGAGTGAGAAAGTAAAAAGGAAAAATATGTCCTGCATACTGGGACTGCTGTTGAGCAGTCAGACCTGAATTTCATTACAATTCTTTATTAAGGCCTAGATATTCCATGCAGCAAGTGCCTTTACCTTTGCAAAAACACGCCTGGTAAGGAAAAGCTGCTCATCTCCCACTTACTCCAAAGAACGGTAATGAAATGGAATAACTTAATTTTAGATGAGTAAGATGGGCTTCTGCCTTCCTCTTCCCTTACATTACTTCTGTAGCTTGCCTGTGCCCACTGACGCTGGCTCTTACCTGGCTCAAAATGCACTGGATTCACAGCAGAGAATTCACAGCAGAGTGCAAGAGACACTACACAGCAACTTGGCTCAGGGGTCAGGAGGGCTGTGTTCACACATGAAGTCCCACCAAGGCAGACGTGCCCGCTATGCACTCACCACTTCTGCTGGAGTAACTTAATTCCCAAAGACTTTAGGAGACCAAGTGTGTTTTCTCAGAGCGCTGCCTCTTATGGATTTATAGCCTCAGATAACAATCAGCTTGCACATCTCTTGACATCCCTGTGTGCTGCTTTTTTAATGCAGAAGCACTAGTGATGGTGTTCCTTCAGAAACTTGTGGAAATAGGCATTTATAATGCTAAAGTGTTTGAGGACTGTGTTCATGTCTGTTAGCTTCAATGAGATGGTTCCGATACTGAACTTTAAGCCCTTGTTAACTGCTTGCAAAGTCTTCTGGTTTCAATTAGCACTACTCCATACAATGTCATTTACATTTCTGTGATACTGCCCCTGCATCGTCAGCTCCCAGATTTCTTAAATCCTGGATTGTTCTTGGCAGTCAGAGTTCCCTTGCAGAGCACTATCCATATTTACCATTATGCTGCTAATTGAAATAGCTGCCACTGATAGATGTCCAAAAGCCAACTGCCTTGTGCCGGCATATCTTCCTTGCTAAGTGTTACTGTTAATTTGACTCTCCCAAAACTTAGAAGGTGTCGGAATGACAGGTTGCCTTTTACTACATTAGTACATTCCTTTGTCTTCCTTAAAGTGGCTTCTGTGAATGTTATTATGAGAGGTGCCCTCAAGGATTCTTTATTTTCCTGTAGCTGATGGTCTTCTGCTGTAAAATACTGAAAACTTGATGCTTTGCCTCCACAGGCTATCAGAGGTCTGAGAGTGGTTTGTGTAACAGCATGATAAAGAACTTAATAAAAGGACAGGACAAGCATGGGTAAAAGCTTGTTTCTTTCTTGCAAAGAAAGAGCAGCAGGGTAGGTTCAACAGGCAAAGAGGGCAAAGGGGAAGTGTCCTCTCCGGAACTAAAGAGTCACTGGGATTTCGAATAGAAAATTAAATGTTCACATCAGCAAAAAAAGGACTTTCTACAGGCTATGGTTCCTTCATTTAGAAGATTCTCTTTCCTTCGAAGCATTTCTTGCTCTCTTGTTACTTTGTGAGTAACTTTTACTACCAGTCAAATACCCAAACAACTTTTTTGTTGTTGTTTTATAAAGAATACCCTTCAGCTTGAAGTTTCCACTGGCACAGTTCTTCCCTTCACTGTAAAGACAGCCAGACACACGGTCCTTGGGCATGCGCCTCGGAAGGGGTCAAGTTGCATCCTCATTAGCAGTTTATTTTATTGCTGTTTGATTTGGGACCCAACAGGAATGTTTCCCACACAGGCTTGGTGCTACTGCCCTTCTGCTGCTGGTGGTGGTGGCTCTGGGAGCCATGCTTGCCCTCTCACCTCTGCACAGGTGTGGGTTTGCAGGGAGTCCAGACAGTCCTCAGCCCTGCTGTTTACCCTGAGTGGGCACCCAGGAATGTCCCTTGGAGTATTTCCCTCTTCCTGCTGGAACTTAGCAAAGTACCTGAAGTGCTGGGTTCATTCCTGCTGCGTTAGGTAATGCATCTCCTGTAGTGATTTTTGTGTGCATGCACCTGTGCATGTGCTTTTAAATTCTGACAGGCTTGCTTTACTCTTTAATGTGCCATTGCTCTTGAACAGAAGTCATCAAGTCCTGAGCCTTTCTTATCCCCAGAGGGCTCCTCAATATATTGCATAGTATCGTTGAGCCAGCACCAATGTTCTCAGACTGTGACCAGCAGGTTGAGGGAGGTCATCCCCCCCCTACTCTGACCTACTGAGGCTACATCTGGAGTCCTTTGTCCAGTTCTGGGCTCCCCAACAGTAGAAAGACAAGGATCTACCAGAGAGAGTCCGCAAAGATGATGAGGAGACTGGAACATCACCTTTATGAGGAGAGGCTGAGTGATCTTAGTCTGTTCACCCTTGAGAAGAGAAGACTGAGAGGGGATCTTATCAATTCTTATAAATATCTAAAGGGTGGATTCCTCTCAACAGTGCCCAGCTACAGGACAAGGGGCAACAGGCACAAACAATGAGCACAGGAAGTTCCACATGAACATGAGGAAAAATTTCTTTACTGTGAGGGTGACGGAGTACTGGAACAGGCTGCCTGTGGAGGCTGTGGAATCTGCTCCTCTGGAGATATTCAAAACCCACATGGACATGTTCCTGTGCAACCTCCTGTAGGTGAACCTGCTTTAGCCGTGGTGGGGTGTTGAACTGTATGACCTCCAGAGGTGCCTTCACACCCTGACTATTCTATTACTTTTTTACATTTCTTTTCGTATTTGTGAGTACTGTAGTTACTAAGATATTGCAAGTATGAAAGTGTGAGCAACTGGAGGCACGCTGGCTTGCAATTCTTAGCTTTCGTTTCTAACTCAGGTGGTTGCAGAAAAAGAAAAGCCAGGAAACATAAGCTATGGCAAATGTATGGTTTGTGAGCTGCTAAACATAGGTCTTGTGCCAAGGCAATGTCCTGTATATAGTAGAAAGGGCATGTTGGGGTGACAGATAACCTGGATCCCCAGCTTGGGGCAGAAGAAAGCCAGCAGAGGCTGCTAAAAATGGGTGCTGACTGACCCATCCAACTGCATGCCCCATTCAGCAGCAGACAGCTGAGGTACCTGCAGAGCCATTGTCTTCTGCCTAGAAACTACTCCCAGAACATGCAGTTGTTGTTGAAGTCACATAAGGATATTAGGAAGGTTGGACACCTTTGCTATAAAGGCTTAGTGAGAAAGATGAACAAAAATGGCCAAAATCCAGTATATTTTGTAATCTCACGTTGGGAATTCTGATGGTTGGCAGCACGAAAACTTGTCCTCTTCATGTGGTCCATCCGTGCATTGGCACAGAAACTTTCATTTTGAGTGCCCTTCTGGAGATCAGACACAGGTTCTTTCCATAATGAAGTGGCTGTTGTGATGTTGCCTTCTAAAGTTTACCCCCTAGGCTTCTGTGGGAAAGCAAGCCTGAAGCTGCCAATATCTGGCTTTTAATTATTATTCAGTTCTGGGGCATAACCATCCTGGTTACATTCATGAAAGTCAGGAATCATGCTTGTGCAATTCTTCTGGCATTGTAAATAGAGCCCTAAAGAAATTAGTTTTTATTTCAGTAGTAACTTTTCTGAGAGACAACTTTTGGTTTTTTTACTTGAATAATTTACATTTCTATTAAAGAATATAAGATCAGAGTTCCACATGGCAGTCCATAACATTATGTTCCTACAATTTTATTCACCATTAGTTGGTTCAGAGCTGCTTTAATCACAGGAATAGCCATGGAGAAGAACTCAGAGTAATCATTCCTGTATGGGTTTGCAGAATTTGGTTCATAAGGACTGACAGCATAAGCAAGACAGGAATTGTGTGTGGTATTGTGGATATGCATCACTCCAAGTTAGAGGAATATTTCAGTTTGTTTCTTTGTTTTCATTAGCTTCTCCTTGTTTTCATAAAACCAAAGTGCATCTCTCTCAGTTAGGAAGGACAATCTTGGTCTTTACTTTTCGAACTCAATTACTGCTCAGTGGCTGTAGCAGAAAACTCACCTGTCTTTTAGAACAGTGTGATTTCCCAGGAGAGCTGAAATCTATCCATGTACCTTGTGAAATGAAGGGCTGATATGAAGGTCTTTTTTAAGTGTTTATTATTATTAAAAGGCTTGAACTAAATATGGTAAGTAAAAATAGTTGAAACTTATTCAGGATAGATATAGATATGGATATCATGACATGTAAAATCAATCTCTAAAAATAGTAGAGGGAAAAAACTCTTTAACACAAATATGTAATTAATATGTCAATTAGGCAGTTCATTAGATATTCATAATATAATACGACAAGTTGCAATATGGTATAAAGTAGAGAGAGGGAGGTGAGAACATGGGAACTAAATGCTGATTTCTAGCCTTTCAGCTGGGGGAAGAACAAACACATAGTCTGTGAAAAAAAAAGAAACAATATGCATGCAAAATTCAGATAATTTTAAGTTATTTTAATTACTATCCAAAAAATGTTGCCTACAGCTAACAGAGTAAAAGCCATTAGAAGGAGGACTTTGATTTTTCAGTTAACTCCTTTTGTAATGAGGGAAAGAAAGAAAATGATAACACCTTGTTGTTTGTATTACACCAGCACATACAGCTGCAGTCTGGGTCTCATTATGCTAGAAACTGTTCAAATACAGGCAGAAAAAGGGTGTCTTTCCCATAAGAGCTGCAAACTAATTCATGCAAAAGAACAACAAGACTAACGTATAGTAATAAGGAACAGCTGAAGGAGAGTAAAGGAGTAAGGAGAATCTGCTTTTGTTTGCCCCATATGTATGCAATAGAGCTGAAAGGATAAAAGTATTTCAGTCTCTCAGGAAACCTTGTTGTTCAAATAGTTTGAAACTGCCTGTAAAAAGGACTTGGGCCCAAGTTCTTGGACAGATGAACGTTGGCCATGGCCCTAGCCATGACCCTGGTATCTCTGAGTTCTCCAATCACCGTGACACTGAGCTATGCCTGGTAGCTTGCCATGGACTGCAGGCATTATAAGCCCAAGGGTCCTTAATCTTCAGGCAGTTTGCCTAGCAAGATTTGTTGAAACTGTGGGAGTTGGAAGCCTTGGTCCTCAGGAGACTGGCAGCTGGGCTGCTCAGAAACCAGGACTGGCATAGCTCCAATGGATGGTTGCCTGTTTTCCAAAAGAATTCAATTGAATACTTGTCTGTATGGAATGTTTCTGTTCAATAAGTTGAGAAATTCCAAAGAAAAAATAGAAGGTTGGGTTTTTTTCCACCAAATGTAGGAAGCAGGTAGCTGGCTTCTATTTTGACAGATTTAAATGTAAATACATGTATATGTGATTTATGAGATAGAAAGGTAAGGAGACACAACTGGCTGTTTTTCTGCCTCTTCTTCATTAGACATACTAGACATACTGTATTTTCATATTTATTTGTATTGCAGCACTACTTAGTAGTCCAGAACTTTATTGTGCTCATTGGTATTAAAACACAGAACACACCAATCTAAATGCTTTTGTGAAATTCTTGTGGTTAGAAATGAGTTGGAGGACAGCTCTGAGGAAGGACAGGGAAAGTTCTCCACAGCTCAGTTCAAGGGGGTGTAATTTTTCATCAAGGAGCATATGTGATTGAAGGACAGCATGGAGAGCAGAGCCTGGGAGTGCTACAACAGAGTGGAATGTAGGCTGGAGATGAGGGGTGACAGGATTTCAGTCTAGGAAAGTTGAAGTCAGGAAGCAAAATTGAGGAATAAGACTGATTGAGTTGAGGTGATTTTGCAAGTAACCAGTAAATAGTTGAGCTGATCTGATGTTGGGAATTCACTGCAGATTTAGGGTTTGTGTCTTTAAGTGATTGAATCTCCAAGAGAGTTGGTCTTCATAAAAATCAAGGTTCTGGAAAATAACATCTTGGGCATCTCACACAGGATTCTGTTGGCATTGACGTTTCCTGACTTTTGAGTACTTGACTTGGAAACTTACCCTTCCTTTTTTTAAAATTTTTATTTAGTAAATATTCTGCATATTTAGACATTTTCAATTCTTTTCTTTAAAAAAAAAATGCAACACAGAAATCAATCCTCCCCACCCTTTCCTATTTGTGAACTATCTTGCTGGAGTTATTATTTTGTACTCTGTTCTTGGAGGCTGCAGCAGAGGTTTCCAGAGCACTTCAGTTGGAGGTTTGGCTATTAGTATGCTCACATTAAAACCAAGCCTAGGGATATCCAACTCTAATCTATGTTGATCTCCTGAAGCAGCCTATTTTCGCTTTATTTTGCAATTCTCCCTCACTTAATACCTATTCCTTGCCTGCAGCCACTTCGTTTGAAAACCTGCAGAATGGAAGAGACGGATGTGTTTAATGTTGATAGGTTGAAAGACCAATAGAAAGGCACTGTTTTCTTGGTAAGGATGTAAGGATGTTGCACCTCAGCCGAACAAGACTGACAAGGTGTGGGGCATTAGGTGTGCAAAGGGTATAACTGGTTTTGAGAAGCTAGGGAGTTAGTTGCATTTTTGCTGAGAATAGATCTGAGATTCTTATAGCCAAGCAGGCTGTTTGAAGAAAATGCCCTCCTTCATCATGATTAGGAACTCTAACCATGGTGCTCTACAATAACTACTACATTTTTTTACTTGATATTTTAAAGATATACAGTCCATGTATGCTAACACATCTGCATGAGAAATTGTCATGACTTAGTGCCAATCTTTGGCAGAAACAATGGAGCAGACTCACCAACAGGTGGTTCTCATCACTGGATGCATAATGCTGTATGTATGCATTTTAGCCTTTTGCCTAACGCCCTGATCCTGTGGATAATGCAGGTCTTTCTAGACATAGATATGGATGCATTTGCTGGAAATGGTAACCAAGTGCTGCTTTCACCCAGGCATCCCACTTCGTACCTTTATAAAGATCTCCAGGGAATCAGGTAAACCAATAGTACGTAATCTGTCATTGCTAAGGACAGTAGTGCTGGTTTATGTACATAAGAAAGGAAAATGTATTCAGAGCGAATGCGGATGTTCTGTTCTTCATTCATGTGTGACCAAATTCTAATCACTTTCAATCTGCCATAAATCCAAAATAACCAGCTGAAGTCAGTGCAGTTCCTGGGGATTTGTGCTACTGTAAACGAGAACAGAATGCTGAATTTTTTTCTCCCACTCTCTTATAAAAGTGACAAGGAAAGCTGGAATGCCAGCTTGGCATTATTTATTTCCTTTGCTTCTGTTGTCGTAAATGGACATCATTTAAGCCTTCTCTTTTTTTTTTAATATTTGGAATATAACTGACAGAGAACCTTGATGGTTTCTTATTTTACCAGAATATAAACATTAAAAGTAATTTTTCTTTTACACTTGAGTTAGGAAGTATAATTTACTTGAAAGGGCCCTATTATATACTCAGTACTATATTTGTTTATCTAATTGAATAGAAGAGCATTTACTGCAGTTTCAAAGTTAAGCCAGTAAACATTTGTCTTTCTGTTGCAACAGCAATGTTTGACAATTGGATTGGGCAACACCCATTTTAACTTAGGTTTATTTTATAGTATTGATGAAGCAAAACTCTGAGTATGCTTTCACTCCCTTGCTTGCACTGTTGCCACAGGTTGGAAATTTGGAAAAAAAGTGCCAAAAGCCTTTCTTACTAGTTGCTTTTGTTACCTTCATTGTCTGTGTTTCCAACGGCACTTGCTCATCTCACAACTTTGCATTTTCCTTCACATATCCTGGGATACATTACGTGTGCTCCAAGACATAGAAAAATGAGAGACAGGATTTTAAATGGACCTACATGTATAATTCCTCTTAAAATCAAGAGGAAAACAGCAGAAAGCAAACCAAACTTATTTCTCTCATATGCCGTGCTCATACAAAAACCTTTGTCCATCCACTCTACCTACTTCAAATCCAGAAACACCATGTTTATAACAGTGCTTAGAGAGCTTTTATTTTCACTATTTATTAGATGATGCTATTGACGATCCTAGAGATAAAAATATTTAAGGTTACTCTTTTAATTTTTTTTCTTTTTACTGTATAAATGGTATTCAGCATTGTGCTGTCTGTATCAAATACCTCCTGGAACATCCCTCCTAATCAGTTTCTTTTGGGAGCAGGATCATCATGCTTGTTCTGAAGTTGTGCCAGTGCCTGCAGTGTGTGGGGAATACAGATGAGATCGTTGTTACAGAAGCATGGGTTCAATTCACCATTCCAGGCCATGCAGTAAGTGCATTCCTGACTGAATGTTACATCATTTTTACTTTCCTGGGACAACATTGCACTTTGTCTCCTCACTGAAAGAGCTACATAAGTTCATAAGCTACAGGAAGTCCTGCTAAACACCCATAACATTACATTAACAGCTGCTGGAAGGTCTTTGAACGCCCAATGATCAGGGAAGAGTTTGCAAGAGATTTGGTGTTCTTTGCTGTGATTTTTTTTTCCTTCAGAATACTTAACCATCTAAAATTCTGTAAAAAAGAGGGCAGTTAATCCTTAAGGTTGTGAAGAAAACTTATAAAACATGCACTGGATGGAAGTCAATGCAGTAGTGTCTGCAAGCAGGCAGATAGGCTGAGAAGAAGTCTGAAAGATTTAAGTGAAAAGAGCTGCAAAGCAGTCATGTAACTTTGATGTCATCAACACAGTACAGGGGATCTACAGGAAGCCCTGTCTTATTTAATATTGTTGATAGATTTTTTTATTGCCAGTGACTAAAGAGAAACCAAATTTTCTCTCCTGTTGATTTGTGCTCCTTCTGTTTTGTATAGACAACTCCCACTACTTCCTTTGGTGGTGCACATGGATGGCTGACTCAGTAACAGATCTGACTGGAAAGAAAAGATTTCCAATCTATAGAAAATAAATGTGCTTGTTTTGTGCACTTCCCATAGTGGGACAACAAACTGCTAAATAAAAACGGTTTTAAAAGCTTTAGGTAAAAGAAAAGTGTTTCCTCACAACTAGGAAAAAAAGAGGAAAAAGGTCATGACTAATGTATGATGCGTTGTTTGAATTCAACTGATTTGATCACCATCTCTGTGGGTGAGATTTAGCAGGATTTCTACAGAACCTCTCCATAATAAACTGTTGTTTGTGTTAGCAGGAGTGCTGTGTGTCTAGCTCCAGTCCAGCCTATGGGACAAACCTTCTGCCAACATAGTGTTGCTGGTTTGGGTAGAAGAAAATGAATCCTTACCTTCTTCTGGATTTCACCCCTGTAATGGTAAAACAAGAGGATAATCAAAGAAATGCCCATCAAATGGGTTTAGATGTTTGTATTCAGCACCTTGTAACACACCTCAGTGCCTGGCAGCTCTAGATGGTTGATGCTGCTAGTAACACACATGCAAGGCCATACATGGTATCACTAGCTTTAGTAGTAGTAATTAGTAGGCCAGTGGAATAAACAAAGATTTTATGAAAATGAGGTCTAATCCATTCGTGGATGGTGCTAGGACAAAGTCTGCATCCCATGCTTGTCACCTGTCAGTGCCCTTCTCAAGGTACACAGTGTCCAGTATATGTTTTGCCTGCAAGATCCTTACAACATACCACCTATTTTTCACATGAGCTATATCGCTCAGATATCCTGGGCCTCAAGAACAGTTCCACAGTGTCAGTATTACCTACTGTATTCTCCAGTTTCTGTTCAGGTCCCAGCTTCAGCTCACAAAAAAATTGCAGTATCTATGTGCCTGGTTTTTGCCTATTGCACCTACACAGGGAGATGCAGTATTGTGTTGCAATACCAAGGATTAGTGGTAGGAAGCTACAGTGAGGCAAGTTTAAACAAGAAATAAGATGTGTTTCCACCAATGGGGATCATTCATCACTGAAGCACAAGTTCCAAGGAAAACTATCTCCTGGTAGCTGATAGCTAATATCATCTTTTTTTAACTTTATGGACAAGTTGACAGATTCCACCAAGTTTCAGCTATTATGGGCGGTGTGAGGCAAGGTGAATAGGGATTTATGTGGGGAGAAGTGCATGGCACAAAACGTGTTTGTTCCAGCCCACCATTAGCTCGTCTCCTCTTTTCTGGTGTCCCCCCTGTTTTCCCAGTACAGAGTCTCAGAAGGACAACCTGCAGCACTGGTGTCTTTTGTACCTGCAGCTCAGGGCTGCTCCCTTGCTATGTGAAGTGTTGTGGGGAAAAGAGGACTTAGGTTTCACGTTTCTGCCTATTTACCCTTCCTCTTACCGTTTTGTCCCTTGATTTCGGGGAGTTAAGTGCTACTGGGTAAAAAGGGCAGGAGGTCTGTCTTTAAAAGATATTAATCCTAGAACAGAACAGGCTGTTATTTCTACCTGGTCAGAGATAACAACGTAAGTCTATTCTGTTACCAGGTGCTGCATCCAGACAATACAAGATGCTTAAAGCCTTCAAGTGTTATTAGTATCTGCTGTCAGCCAGCAACATAAAAAATGTAGCACTCGAGCCCCAAAGTCCTGGAGATTAGCCATGATATAATGAGGATTCAAAATAAATAAGCATTTCAGTTTCTCTACACTGAGTCTTTTGTGTTTTTCTATACAAACTTGGAGGCTTGGAATGAATTATTTAAGTGAAAGATGAGTCTTTCTTAGGACTATGCTTTGTCTTCACGTTCTTAGACACCCAGTACTGTAGGATAATGAAACAGATCAGAAGACTTGTGGTAATAGTGGCAACAGGCAATACTGAATTCTATTATACCAGAGAATGGGACTGCTGTAAGACTGAAGTCTTGATTTTAGTTGCAGAAGTAATTTTAACAGACACCCACATGCATTTAATAAAACCAGATTTCCACCTTTCCAACTCCAGTTTTAATCATAGCAGCATATTTTGCAGTTCCTGCTCAAGCCGAGCTGTATGTGGTAGTAATGGCAATGTTGTCGAAGCAGTGAGACTTGAATCAAACACCATCACAATTGGTCTCATGCTTCTCACCTAGCGAACGGAGCAGGAAAGTGTTAAATCTTTTCCAGCAATGCTACAATGAGAGACATTCCAGTCATCTTTACCTCCTCACTTGCAAACCAAGTAAAGAAGTAGATCCTCCAAATTAGGTCATCTACTTAATTCTGCAAGATTTGTATTAAAATGAAATGTGTTGTCTGTTTCTCCTCCCAGACAGAAAACAAACATTGGCATTTAGAGTGGTGGAAGAGGAATACTTGGTGCTGGGCAACTTGATTAAAGTGTATTCCTTGTAATGAGAGGTGCCTCCCTTATCCTGCCATTGTGTTCAGGCAAGAAAAAAAAGGAGGGCTTGCCCTTTTCCATTGTATAGTCACATTTTCCAAGTTCAGCCAAAATAGGTTTTATAAAAAGCTTTAAAAACAAAAAAAAGAGATGAACTTTGTCTTTCAGTAAACCACTGAGGCAACTCTCAAATGAAAGCCATCTTGTGCATTTTCTGCATAAGTTAGTGCTCTATGTAACCTGTCAGAAGAGGAAAACAATACTAATAATAATGGTTGTGGGGTAAATGTTATCTAAGCTTTGCTACTAAAATTGAAGCTTTTTTTTCACTTAAAATACTGGGTAAGGTAATAGAGGAAGAAGCAATTTGCAGCAGAAGACATTGTGATTGATCTGTTCTATTTTTATCACTGCCATCACCAATATCAACTTCTACATTTATCTGCCAGTGTACATTAAACTTGCAATCTGCTAACGTATTAACAGGCATTATTAGCTGTAATGGCCCAATTCAGTCAGCTTTAATGGGAGAATCCCTGAGTCTCTGCATCATGTTTACCATTACCCAGAGACAGTTGCTTATGGGCATTCACCTGTCTGCAAACAGGCCATGAAAAATTAAAATTGTGCGTCATATGCTTAGATTTTGGAAACATTACAAAGAAGCTGTAGTCAGTAGACAGATATAGGTAGCCTCAAAAAGAAACCAGACCAAAGAAAACCTGAGTCTTAGGCTAAGCCATGTCCTCAGTTCTGTTTTGTGGTACTTCTATTTGTTTTAAAGACTCAGCATGGATTTTCCTTGGTGTCTTTACATGATTAGTTTTACGGTACTGCTTCTACCACTGCCAGACTTAGTAAGCAAGGTTGTACCCAGGGAAAAACAGACATGGTTAAAAAGATCTGTGTTGCCAGCCAAAATCTGGTTGGGTTAGTATGGGCTTCTAGCAGCCAAAATAAAACAGTTGTGCAGGGCCAAGAATTTTGAGATAGAGAGGTCTGGAGGAATTCTAAATATGCTACAGAAGTGGAAGCAACAGAACTTGGCAAAATCCATGATCTACTTAGAGAAACAACACATCTTGCTAGCCAGACAACAGGGTGGTGTCGAAAGAGAGAGTGAGATGGCAAAACCCTTGAGCAGAAACAACAGAGGATATCCAAGAAGTGGTGTTTGAGACCTGGGTCTGGATGGAGATTAAAAGTTACCTCTAATGGAATACTCATTTGATGGGATTTTTGTTTCAGTGCAAGTTTAAATTCCTGACCTAAAGTCTTCTTTAGTATGATCAAGGAATCTGTAGTGACCAAATAATCCTCAGAGATCCAAAAAACCCATTCTTGAGAAAAATATAAATATAACATGCATCTATATTTGCACTTCCATGTATGTGTGTTAAATTGAGACGATATTGACATACTAGCTTAAATAATAGAGATAAACATTTCATGCTAGAATAGCATTAAGAAATTACAATGAAGAATCTAATTTCCTTGTGCTTATCTTTAGTTCTGTATTGACACATTTGTTTTCAGGTTTTCTTATTTTCCTTCCTTATTTTAGGGATAATTGCATTCACCATAGCTTCTTCACTAATAGAATGAAATTTATCTGTGGGACCTGCACCAGAGAACTTTAACATATAAATGCTTGTGCCTGGTTGGCAAGAGGATTAGCATAGTGATGTGGATATTTTTAAAGTCCCAAATTACCCACTAATGTGTATTGATTGACAGGAAAGCAGTGCACATACCAGTTTTTCAACACAAAAGAGAGAGATGCATTCAGCCAACATGGCTTTTTTTTTTTTTTTCCCCTGTATTATTTTCTTTGTTTTTAGCACCAAGTTCAATATAAAAGGCAGGTACTTTCAGTTAATTAAAATTACACATTTTATCCAGGAACACATCAATAGATAGGTGTGTAAAAGGTAGAGATTTTATCTCACTCAAAGAGAACATGGGTTTGGTTGACTCTCAGTCTTTGAATTTGTGCTTGTGGCTTATTACCATTGTAATCAACAAAGTATAAATCTCCTTCTAAGCATTTGCTCTGTTGATGTCTGCATCCTAAGCCTGGGTTGCCATAGCAGAAGTCATGCCTGTGCCCCTACAGGGTCTGGAGCCTGCCGAAGGGTGGAGACACGGCTCGTGCCAAAATATGCAAAGAATTGAAATGAAGATTCTTCTAACCCTATGTAACATGCATTTTTAAAAAATGCCTAGATCTCTCATCAAAGTAAAGTGTAATTAAGGATATTATTGCGTTCCTTCTTAATTGGAACAGCTTGTGACAGCAAAGCTATTCGGGAGGATTTCAACCTGACAACAAAGTGTAAGTGTTGTGCGTTCTCTGCTTGGCTGGAAATGCAGCCTGGCAAATCCACGTGCATGATGAGCAGCAGAATGACCAGGGTCAGTGGAACGACCCTATGCCCAGAGTGATTCATGTGCAGAAAAGCTGAGATTTTTTTTGCTGTAGTTGCAATAATATGCTGTTAAAATTCCTTTGGACTGCTAAATAGGGTCAATTCGATTCCCTGTGGACAGGAGTGAACATGTTAAAAAGTCATACAGCGTTACAAAGTGCAATCTTTCCTCTAGAAGTATTAAGAATTGAACAAAATTTCACCCTATCTTGCAATTATTGTCCCAAACTTGAAGCCAGTGGTGTCGATAAATAAACAAGAGTTCAGTCAGTCGAGTTCAGTCAGTCAAATCCAGAAAACTTTATTCCCCTGATAACCTGCCATGGCAAATAGACGGGAAGAATTCCCCTAGAGAGAGCACAGAGAGACCAGTAACATAGACACAGTCGGGGAGGGATTGACACCAGATGGGGAAAAGATGCCTCTGTTGTTTGGGTGCAATGACTGCACTGCCGTGGCCACAGCAATAATACCTCAGGAACTGCTCCTGCAGACAGTCTGGCTACGGGCCAGGTATTAATTTCTCTGAGTTCCCATGTGGGAGCAGGGGAATTGAAGAAAAGTGTTAGAAATGAGAATAAGATGAAAATGTTAACGGTGTCTGCTACCAGGATTCTTCTTAGGCAGCATACTGCTTGTGCAGCCCCAGAGTAAATGTAGAAACAAGTTGGTTATATTTTGTTTGTACTACTGCTAGGTTTCTTATGATTAATAAAATTTTTGGTTTTCTTCAATACATTTCTTGGTGGAAGGAGAGTATAGCTGGAAAGATTTATTTTAACGTAGTGCAATGAGAAGAGCTATTGCCTGGCATTCAATGGTTAAGTTATCGTGCATCGGACACTGGAGTAATAAAAACCTACTTGCTTTGATCTTGTAGTTAAAAAATGATTAAAGTATAGAATTGCATGTGCCGACATTAGACCTCCACCCACAGAGAGATTTAAAGCGGTCAGGGGAAAAAGGAAAGTTGAAAGACAGCTTGAATATAATAATTCAGAAATTGAGCTGCTTTGTTATTTAAAAGATGGCCAGAGTAAAAGGGATTTTTCATACCCTATTTGTTATACTAGATCTAAAAACCTTATCCCATGACATTTCCTCTTGCATACAACCAAAAAACTGAAAATTGCTGAGAAGAGGTAGCATATCAGAGCACCGTGTTTCCATATTTTCTGCTGAACTGAACTCAGTGGATTTGAAGACTTGAGGATTCCCTCTTCTCCTCTTAGTACCTTCACACTGCTCAGGGCGACCCCTGCCCTCCCTTCTGCTCATACACTCCAAACAGAAAAGACTAGAGTATTCAGTGATACAGTTTGTAGGGGTGAAAAGGTTTCTACTTCTAATTGCATGCATATTGTTCTCTCCCAGGCACATGAAATTTTCTTGTGGAACTGAAATTATGAACTTATTACTGATTTATCCAGTTGTTAAAGAATACAGAGATGTATTGAATCAGGTTTCTAGCCCCTGCCATGTAAAATGCCCCAGTGAAGGCACACCCTTACACCCACACACAATCCTGGTTTAAGTCAGTAGGAAGCCTCTGGTTTTGAATAATCATTTTGTAGTCAGTATAGAAGACTTAAGAAAATATATTATCTGATGCTTGGAGGATTACATATGCTCAGCCAAGTTTAATTCTTTTGTAGCAATGGCTCTACAAGTGCAAAGACAATATTTGATCTTTCAATGTCCTTGATTATATTAGAAAATTTTGACTCTGTCTAATTATGGATCCTTAACCTTTTGTCAAACATTCTTCAATGAAAGGAAAGATTTTTTATGATAAATAATGCAGTAGCTTTTATTAGAAATTACCCTGGAGATCAGACAGAGTGTTAGATCAAGGACAGTGATTGGATTTCAGTATTCCTGGGTTCATTAGTGTAGACAAGACGATCCTGATCAGTAACTGCCATTCATCTGATGTTAATGTTGCAGTTCTCTGAGAATAAAAACCTGGGAAACACACCATGTCATCTCTGAGACATGAGATATACTAGCTCAAGAAGACTTTAAGACTCAGCTTTCTGGGGTCAGCTTTCATTTAGACAGAAATCAATCTTTTTTGCATTTTAATTGACTACCATGTTGGCAATGCCCTGCTGTTCTTTTACTATGTTCTTTACCAGATGTTCATAGCTGAAGTACACACTTAAGAAAGCGTGTTGGATTTAGGGATCAATAGGATTTTTATAATGCACTGTTTTGATATGCATTGTCCTTCTCAGTATCAATATTTAAATAACTTGTGTCTGGCCACTAGCATGGACAAGAAGCTACTTTTTTCCTTCCAGAAAGCATTTGAAGACATCCCAGACTGCTGCAGGACATGCTCCTGAGGCAGCGGCATTGTTTTTGGGAAAGCCACACTCATCCTCCCATGTGGACAAAGGAGCCTTCCAACCTTGTTGAGTTTTCTCTGCATTGTTTCCTGAAAGGATCATTTCTGTCCTGATCATCTGCAAAGCACACTGAGATCCACAGCAGGAAGCCACTTCAGATGAGAAAAATAGTGTAAAACTCTCAGATTCTTCTGTCAGAATTTGTGTTTCTTGTACAATTTTGTATTTTCACCCCAGAGAGAACAGCCTGTCATAATGAGACAGGGTTTGCCTCTTGGAAGTTCAACATCTCTGTACCTCTGGGGTCCTTAAGAGCTTTGAGGGACTGATTTAGGATATTGATTAACATTGGGTCAGTCTTGGCAACAATTGGAAGCAGAAGCGTAAAATCATGATGTTGCAGGGGGTGCAATGTAGTAGAAGTTCATAACACATGAATTAGCTTCAAATGGGGAGAAAAGTGACAGCTCCACAGAAAAGCATGGCAAAGGAGATCTCCATGTCTTAGCCGGCTTCACCTGCACTAACAAATTTTATCTGACTATAAGGATATGTCCTCTGGGAAATGGGCACCCTCAGGTGGAGCGGTAGATGAGAGTTGCCCAGTCTCACGCAGACCAGGACATCACATGCCCTTGGGTTCCTCTGAAAATGGATGACATAAGGTATCCATGGTTCAGTTTAGAGGGCTAAAGTTTCAATTATTTTTTTTCTGCAGCATGATAGAAATGGATATGTTTTAAATGGTCATATCCTCTATGCCAAACACAAATAAATAACATTTTCCAGTTAAAATAGCAAAGAACATCTTGAAACTTGTATCTATATAAATAAGTCCTCTAACTAATAGTAAATGACTATTTATAATTGCCTGTTGGGATGCCTGACATCAGATGGTTGTACTAGTAACATGAGAACAGTATCTGACAGGTTGGGAAAAACACATGGCAGGAGATGGGAATATTGATTTGTAGGCAAAAATTGGAAGGAGGGGGAGAGAGAACAGCCAAGAATGTGCTTTGCTTTTTAAGAAAGTGACATTCCTACCACCAAAACAAAAACCTGAGAAAGAAAGCACATTCCAAAATTATATCATCACATTCCTTCTATACAGACAAACATGCAGCACTGTAACTGCTGTTTCCTGTGTTTGTGATTTCCATCAAAAAGGGTTTCAGCAAGAGATGTTTTCAAATGGGAAGAGAAATCATTTTCAATGCCCTTTGGAGCCTCTTGGCAAAGTCAGACCTTCTCTCTGAAGCCAAAAGTGGTTTAAATAACCGTGCTTTGGTTGGATAATACACTGGCTTCTAAATTTCTGATGTGGGTAGAAAGTAGATCTGCAAAATGTCTTGGTTTTCAGGTTTGGAAGTGGCCTGTGGGACTGAAGAGAATTTGTGTTAAGGTGACTCATGAGTGTAGCAAACCACTGCAGTACCTGACCAGGGATGTGGTCATTCTCCGATGTGAGGAGACTGGGGCAAGCCATAGTTTTTAAACCAACAACAACCACAAATTGAGATGACAGGACTGTGCAGGAACTTCTGTCTGAACTTCTCTGACCTGGGTCAGACTATCAGATCACCGTATCATGACAGTCACTTGGGCCTTAAAACCTGTGTGATTACAAATCCGTGAATTGCAGTCATTGTCTGGATTTACTCTTCACCTGCTGGAGAAGTCATTCAGACCTGGTGAGCTGTGAATGCACAGGCTGCCACAGCCAGAGTTCAGTGTGGGGCGTTGCCTGTGCTGTATCATTTAAGATATGGAGGAAGGGAAGACAGGATGTATTCAAGTTCACATGGAAGTATTTTACAAGCTAGCAAACGTATATTGCAACAGCAACACATGCAGACTCTCACTGAAATTGCAAGGCAAGTGACTTGCTTTTTTTTTCTGCCCTCTTCTAAATTCCACTCTGGGCAAACTTGGTGATTTTTCAGAGAGTCAACCTTGCTGTGACTGAAGGGAACAAAAATTGAAACCTGATGCATTAAGAAAAGTATATCTTGAAATTCCTATGCTTTTCAAGTGTGTAGACTGCCGAAAAACATGCGTCTATGTATATTATTAATATGTTATGTTTGTTATTCTGAATTCTGTTATTATGAATAATAGAGTGTTATTCACCAAGCCTGAATATTATCATCAACTAAGTGATGAACTCCTGGGAGATTTCCTTAATTATTTCTCCATATTCCTGTCTTCTGTCATTAGCATCCTAAAGCCATCATTCAGGCACTGACACTAACCTCTTGAGTGATTTTTTACAACCTAATTCTCTATTTCTATTATCTTTGCCATGCCACATCTCTCTCATTGATTTCAAATGCAGATCTGTAGGGGCAGGATCTGCCTGTGTAAGCATAAAGACAGAGTTACAGAGCAAACAATAAAATTTTCTTAATAAAAGGCCAGGCATTTACCCAATCCTTGTTTCAGGCCAGTAGCTCAATCCTCATAACAGAGAGGTCTATTTTTCACAAGTAATGCCAAATTATGACATCTTCACTCACACAAGGATCATCGTAAAATCTCATTTGCCTTCAAGTGAACTTTTTGGGTGAGGAACAAATCTGATAGTTCAGCAGAGAGAATTGCCATGACAAAACCATGTCCCTTGTAGCCTTTTCCAAATCATTCTCCTGCTGATTGCATGGAACTCCAAATCCTATTCTGCTTTTATAGTGTGTGATCCTCCTCCATCCTGCTGCCCCCAGACTGACAGCTGTTCCTTCTGTCCTTGAAGCATTGAGGGAAAAGTATGCCTGGCTTATAACTCTTCCTCTCCTCAAAGCAAATGACAAGGCTATATGGCAGTTGCATGTTTCCTTTGTTATCCCTTTGTTTGAAGAAATAGGACTTGCACCTGACTAAGACTGCAGAGGCATTCAATTAAACAAAGGCGTTTTATTTTAGCAACTGTTTAATGAAGAGGAAACTAATAGTCAATTTTCTCTTCCTCCGGGTGAAGAAAGCCTTGACAAATGCTATATTTACTTGTGAACTATGCAACCTGCAAAAAGGTTTCATCCAGCTTATCAGGAAATGAATCCCCCTTCATTTCTAACTACATGAACTTCAGAGAATGTGGGCAGCTCCCATGGCACTGGAAACCCATGTTCCTAAAAGCATTTGTGGTGTTAAAAAACTCAAACCACCAAAACAAAACAAAACAAAACAAAAAACAACCTGTGGGAAAAAAGGGCATTTTTAGGCAAACAAGTCTTCTGCCTAGGTAATAATTTGAGATACACTTTCTGAGACAGGAAAACAAGGTAGATTTTTGCTCTTCCTCCCAGTGCTGAGTTAGCCTAGGGGCGATGGTAGCTGAACTGGACTGGATGCAGGACTGTGCACAACAGATGGCATGTTCAAAGGAGCTCCATCTCCAGGACTAAACCTTGGCCTCAGTTACTCCGGGACTTCAATGTATTTATTGCTGCTGATGATTCATAAGACACTAGAGAAGACAACTGGTTCCTTGTATCTCAAAACAAGTTCCAAGGCTGGATTGTATAGCTATTAACTGAGCTAATTAAGGTAGTTTTTTCTATCTGACAGGAAAAAGCTGATAACATCAAATCTTAATGAGAGAGATGGGAGAATTTCCCTGAGCTACATGCTTTGCCACTGAGAAAGCAGAGCTTAGCAGATGGAGAAAAAGGGAGCTGATTTCCAATTTAGCCTCCTATTAATGTTTTATAATTTTAAATTTAGCAAATAGTTCACTTTCTTATGATCTTGGTGGACTCCAGTTTCCTTACTGTGGACTGCTAAAAAGAATTTTGTAAAAAATATCTACGTATACACATATCAGAAGTCTCTGGTGTCCAAAAGAACAGGACACTCAGTGAAAATTCCATGGCAAATGTCCTTCCTAATAAATGAGGCTCAACATCCTCACTGTCAAAATTTCCTCTGAACACTGTGGCTTAGATCCAGAGCTGGCTAGACTTGGCTTTTCAGGTGCAGACGGGCTAGAGACAGTAGAGGACACAAGTTGTTCTTCCTCTCTTAAGCTGGCTGAGCAATTAGGCTCTTGGCAGAGAAAGGGTGAGAGATGCAATGTGAGTCTTCTCCTTCCTACTCTGCGTGGGCTTGAGCTATGGGCTGTAAGATTTTATCCAGTTTGTTCTTATGGCACTTGGGGAGAGCTCTGGCATAAGGCCATTGAGGCATATTGACGGCATCCTGGGATATCTTTTTAGAGAAAGTAAAATACATATCCACCCTCCTTGGACACTAGGGACCATCTGAGAGATGGATGCTGATTCATTCCAACCCAAAATGGTACAGAGTGCACAGCATTAATTGCCTTCTGCCTCTCTTTTAATTGATTATAATTTAAAATATATCACATAGGTATCTGGCTTGGGACTTAGCAACCTGAGATTTAGGCAGGTAAAACTAGGCAAAAAGCATTCAGCTCAAAGGACCAGGGTAGGAACAACAGTCTGTTCCTTGCAGGCATGTTTTCTCCTGTGCTTATTATAGTATCAGTGTCTCAGGGTTTCTCTCCCTGGCAGCATCGTCATTGCTTTCACATTGCCACCCCCTATATAGGTTGAGGGGCCATTTGGGTGAAGAGTACATGCTTATGAATCAGTTTGGGTTTTAGTTACATGGACATGAATCTAGAGCAGCCCTTTCAAAGCCAACATAGTTATTCTCTTTCTCCGCTACTGACACTCGGAAAGCAGCAAATGAAACACTGAACGCGGTAGCTTCAATTAGCAGCTCCAAAATTTATGAGATCCTATGGGGTAGTGTGTCAGCTGAGAGCAAGCAGAAT
>WAAB01008176.1:0-12599 GCA_013389865.1 Piaya cayana
ACTCGCCTTCACTGGAGGTGTTTTTATGGCACGTGTGGACGAGGTGCTGAGGGACATGGTTTAGTGTTTTGTGGGAATGGTTGGACTCCATGATCTGGTGGGTCTCTTCCAACCTGGTTGTTCTATGATTCTATGATTCTATGACTCCACCCTGGGGGCTCCCTGAGTCCTGGCTGTGGAGGTTGTAGATACTTGCTGAACATCTGCCCTGCAAATGCTCTTCTACCTTTCTGGCAGGGTGTTAGATCTGGATGGGCTTTATGTTCCCTTCCACCCCAAACCATTTTATGATTCTGTGATTCGATGAGCGCTGGGGAGGTGGCGCTGGTGGTTGCACTGTCTGTCTGTAGGGCTTATTCCCATAGTCCCTGTTCGAGCTGACCTGTGGCCTTGCCCTGGAGGGAAGCCAAATCACAGTTCCAAAGTCCATAGAAACTTTGGGACCACCAAAAAATAAGTCTCGTTTTAAGAAGGTGAGACAATTCTCCAAGTTGGAGTTGTTCCCTGTAACTCAGCGGCGATTTCCCCAGTAGCAGGCGCTCGTTAACGGTGGAAGCTCAGCCAAAGGACAGAGCTGAGGGGGTTGTGTAGCTGGAATCAGCTTTGCTGAGGCACCACGGGGACTCATTTACAAGTAATGAATCATGAAGCAGCAGGAAGCGAGCCAGCCAAGAAAAAGCGTGAGCTCTGCAATTAACTACAGTTTGTGCTTAGGTGAATAACGGGATGTGATACCAAGGCAGAAAGCAGGTCTTGGAGCAGTCGGAGCTGGGAGCATTGCAATACTCATTTCTATAAGCCAGTTTTTCCAAACAACTTTTAGTCAAAGAAATTGCTTCTTTCTCTTGAACTGAGACAAATCCCGTGTGCACATAATTACTAGGCAAAACAGCTGACAGCTTTTAATTCATGTTTAAATGCATGAGTGACCCAGATCAGCACAAACTAGGAAACGATCTCCTTAAAGAGGTCCAGTCCTGAGCAAAGGAATGGCAGCAGATATCAGATAAGGCTCATGGGGCAGGCGGAGGATGGGTTTACACTGTGTAAGGGACCCTTGTTATCAGCTTACAATGCAGATGAGTGGCTTGAAGGGAAGCAGGTTGTATTAATTACCTCTTGGATATGGGGCAGGGTTGGAGTTTCAGGTGGGAAGGTGAGAGGCCCCCAGCAGCCACCATGAGCTGTTCTACCAGGACCCAGAGCTGGGGCAGGGATGGTGGATGCTATTCCCATCCCATTCCCTGGGAGATGAGACCTCTCTTTGTATGGAGCTTGGACAATGAGACAAAACTGCTATTTCCAGACAAGTATCTATTATTAATGCTGCCCAAGTTCCAGTAAATCTACCCTCCTCTTTGGCTAAGGAGCTGTGCCAGGAGCAGCTGTGTTGCAGCAGCTGACTCCCCTGCAATTCCAGATGCAGTCATGGGGAAGGCTTCTTCGGAAAACCTTCATTTCAGCTGATAAGCTTTTGGTTTCCTTCTCTCCCATTTCATGTAACTCCAGAGACACTGATGATTATAAAGCACATCAGCACCAATCCTGGGCAGAGGACACTGTGTTAAAGCTCTGTTTCTGGAAGGAGGCACCAGAAACCATCCCTCTCTGGACAAAGGGAAGGAGATGAGCTGGGACCCCACAGCCTCACTGGATCTAATGGATCCTGAAGACTGCACCCCTGACCTGAGTCCAGACATGGCCCAGGGCTCTACCTGCCATCCCTTTCCTGGTCTGTATCCGTGAATGCTGGGTCACCCTGACCCTTCAGGCACCCTGCTCCTCCCTTTGCTGGCTACCATCAGAGGAGATAATCTGCTTTCTCCTGTGCCTCTTGAGCAGAATAGCTGGAGCAGCAATAGGGAGAGCAGGGACTGTTTCCTTTTGTGTCCCTGATCCACCATCACCTTTGAGAGACCTCAGGTCATACGTGCAGCTCTGCTGCTTGTCTCTGTACTGCAGATAACCACAGATGCCAGTTTGCTGGAATAATTACTTCCAAGCATGCAAAGGATGGAGGGTACAGCCACAGCTGAAAACTTGGTGGAGGTCAGTGTTCAAAAGACCTGACCAGAAACCCCAAGTGGACTCAGAGCTCAGGGCTCTGCTGTATGGGGAAGGCAGAGTTGTCACAACGAGTTCATCCTATTGGCTTGTGATGCTCTCTTGCTGCTGCTCTGCCTGCAGTGATCCCACCACACTGCTTACTCCCAGTCCCAAAACTGTAGCTGCCACAGGATGAGCCCTGGGGCTGGGAGACGCCTCTCTTCCTTCTCATTTTGGGTGACTTCCAAAGTGGTGTTCATGGAAAGCAGGGATGTCCCAGCTCTGGCATAGGCAGACCCTCTTGTTCCTTTGCATTTGTTTTCTCACTCTATTTCTTCTCTGACTTCTTTTTGTTTCCTTTGCCCCTGTTGCTGGCTTCCCAGGCCCAGGAGGTGACCAGATGAAACAGAGAGATGCTCCCATCTCCCAAGGGCTGGAAAGGCTGAGTGAGGCAGAGCGAGGCAGGTGGTCCACGGGAGTGTAAGTCACCAAACCTCTGCAGATGCTGTCACTGAAAACTAAAGCAGTCCTCACTCCCTGTAGCTTAATCCTCTGACCTCAGACCTGTATCACTCCAGCCTGAGGAGTAATTCTTAGTGTTTACATGGATCAGCAGCTAGACAAGGACTTGACTTAGCTTCTCCCAGCAGGTCACACGCCTGTTTGCTAATCAGCGCTAGCATAAACACTGCCAGGGTTCTTATGGGTCACTTGCTAGGGACAGGCTAAACAAACCATCACCAGATGAAAAGCAACATGGGTTAGTGGATGAGGTTAGAAACAACAGTACTGGAGTCCTGAGTATGTGCCTGCAGGGGTTTCAGGACTTGAGAAATGGAGAGGTTCCTGGGAGGCTTGGAGCTCAGTCTTGGTCCTAGCACAGGCAGAGATTAAGATGAGATCCTAGGGAGAAATGTTTTCCTGTGAGGGTGGGGAGGCCCTGGCCCAGGTTGCCAGAGCAGTGGTGGCTGCCCCATCCCTGGAGGGGTTCAAGGTCAGGTTGGATGAGGCCTGGAGTAACCTGCCCATGGCAGGGGTGGAACTGGATGGGCTCCCTTCAAGATTCCCACCCCAGCTTTCCTTGAGCCCCTTTCAGTACTGGAAGCTGCTCTAAGATCTCCTTGGAACCTTTTATTCTTCTGCTGAACAACCCAAACTCCCTCAGCCTGTCCTCATACAGGAGGTGCTCCAACCCTTGAATCATCTCCGTGGCCTCCTCTGAACTCACTCCAACAGCTTCATCTTCCTGTGCTGAGGACTCCAGAACTGGACACAGGGCTCCAGGTGGGGTCTCAGGAGAGCAGCCCTCTCTTGCCCTGCTGGCCACACTTCTGACACACCCCAGGATGTGGCAGTCACTGTCCCCACGGGCTGAGCCAGTGTAGCTGGGTAGGAGCCAAAGGACTCCTGTCTTGGCCCCCGCCCCAAGCTTCGACAGCAGCTGTGCTGTACTTCTCACCAGCACAACCAAGATGACTGGAAAGAAAATGAAATTCTGATTTCCAAAGCAAACACCTTTGATCTGGTAAAGTCCCAGTGATGATTCCAGCTTACCAGGATGTCACTTGCATGGAGACACTGTGACAGAGCTCAGCAAGCCTGGTAATAGAGCATGAATCTTGCAGAAATCACCTCCACTGGTCCCCAGGTCAGATGCCACAGAGACTGACTTGATAGAGCAGGAGATAATGACAGCACAACCCAAACACTGCATGGGAGATGCTGAAGGGCTGTTGAATTGTTAAGGGAATAGTTGTCACACAGGAGAAGCTTTCTGGTGCCACAAGGTGATCCACTTGCTGAAATGAGAGGAAGGGCGTATGTGCACATGTGTACGCGAGATGGGCACAGCGAGGAGTCAGACAACAAGGATTCAGTCCCTGTGGTGATTTACCTGGGCTGTATCGGTATTTGGTTCCTTTTTCCCCAGTGAGAGCCAGCTTGGGCTGCTTTTTCTGAAGCAGTTGTCAACTTCTGGGTCATACAGCCTCCTAAATGGGACTGCTTGGAGCTGCCTGTCTGTCGTGAACTTCTGCACCAAAACAGATTAACTGCTTTATACCTTGGTACTCAAGGATTTAGGGCTTATGTTTGTATATTAATGTAAATCATAGAATGGTTTGGGTTGGAAGGGACCGCAAACCCCATCCAGTTCCACTTCTGCCATGGGCAGGGACATCTCCCACTGGATCAGGGGCTCCAAGCCCCATCCAACCTGCCCTTGAACCCCTCCAGGGATGGGGCAGCCACCACTGCTCTGGGCAACCTGGGCCAGGGCCTCCCCACCCTCACAGCATAACACTTCCTCCTGAGATCTTATCTCAGTCTCCCCTCTTTCATCACTTTCCCATCAAATAAAATTATGAACCATGCTCAAGATCTGTTGCATTTTGGTTTTATCTTTTTCTTCCTGCAGAAGCTCTGGGACCGGTGGTGGTGAGCAGTGATGGATCTTTGTGCTCTCTCTTCTGTTCTTACCCCTTTCTGGTCTGTCCTGGTTCTGCTGCATTTCCTGGCACAGAAGGAGGTCAGTGTTTCAAAATGAGAGCAAACACAGAAGCAAAATGCCCCACAAGCTCAGGATTTTGGAGATGATCTGTAGGAACTTTCCCAGAATATCTGTGTTATGAAAGAAATACAGATCAATGAAAAACTCACAAGTGAAAGACGCTGTGGCTTAAAATAGCCTTGTGAGCTCTGGACACCCCTGGCAACAAGGTGGTAAATGCAGTCCCACTTATGGACGATGTTATTTACACTTGTAAATAGCAATGAAGTGAGATTTTTAAAGACATATCTGATTTCTCTACCAGTCAATTTGTCAGTGCAGGGCTGGGGCAGTGGTGGAATTGTTCTGCCATGAGGTTGGGGGTGAAAAGCCATTTAAAACAATCAGGTATTAAAGGGCAGAGGGTATGGGGCACCCAGCGCAAAGTCACAAACCGACTGTCCCAGCCCTGTGGTCCAGCCTACTCCCTCCCTGTCTGCCAGGACCCTGGAGCACAGGCAGACCTCAGATTTCCATGCTGAAGCTACAAGGGCAACATTGACCTAATTAGTGTCTGAAACAAACGAGAGAGAAAGACTTGCCACCGTATGTTACAGCAAGAAATACTCTCTTCTTTTTTTGCTCTCCTGGCCCCGGGGATTCATTCCAGGCAGGTGCTTCTTTGATTGCAGCAGGTTTTGAATCCTCTTCCCTCTCCTCGCGGGGATGCCACATGCTGTCTTCTGACCTCGTTAGCTTCTCCTCCTGTTCCACTTCCCTGCTCTGGACTCCCAGCCCCACCGATGTGCTAATTACTACAAAGCAATCTGCAGGAGCGCACTCCTCCAAGCAGGGTGAGGGGAGCCGGGAGAGGAGGGGGAGATGCTGTCAGAGCATTGTGGGGAATGGAGCAAACTGGGTGTGCAGGGAGCTTGGTTTAAGCAATGTCGATGTTAGAGCTCATACCAGATTCTTCTCTTGCATGGGTTGGTGCCAAGCATGACACACGCGTGTGCAAGCAGTGAGGAGATTCTGCAGAGCACACTGTGCTGCCTGCCCACAGGGCCAGCTGATGTGGGGTCCCCATGTCCCCATGGCTGTGGGACCTGGTGTGCCTCAGCTGAGTCCAGGGCATTGGCTTCTCTGCAGAAAGAATGTTGATCTTCACCA
Organism: Piaya cayana; assembly: GCA_013389865.1. Lineage (NCBI taxonomy): Eukaryota > Metazoa > Chordata > Aves > Cuculiformes > Coccyzidae > Piaya > Piaya cayana. The sequence continues at coordinate 5,705 of WAAB01008176.1, forward strand.
TTCAACCATTTCCCCTCAGCTCTGGGAAGCTCTAGGGGACTAGGACTGATTCATACATGCAGACAAGGCAGGTCTATGGCCTTGTGTGAGGTCCCTTGGCCAGTGCTCTGGTCAGGGCAGATAGGAGCTGGGTCTCTAGGAGAGCTGTGGGGTCATGGTCAGTTCTCTGCTGCTCTTGCAGTCATACTGTGAGGGAAAGGCAAAGTGTTCTCTTTCCTTAGAGGCTGAAGCTGCCAAGAAGTGTGAGAAGGTAGAGCTGTTAAGCTGAACCAGCCCTGGTATTCAGCTAGCCACTCCCTTGCAAGTGAACCAAGACCTCCACTGGGCACATCAGACACCCCAGGGATGATTGCTGGCTTGGAACTGGTCTCTGCAGCATTGACTCAGTAAGTTGGGGCAGGACAGTGTGAAATCAAACCCTGTTTTGTGACGAGTAGAGGAGTTTCAGGCTCAGAAGGTCCAAAGCAGCTTGCAGCAGCGTGTATTTGGTGGTTATTTCTGTGGCCAGGCTGCGGTGGGGCTCAGCCTTGCCCCAGGGTGGTAGCCTGGGCAGCCACTCCCCTCTAGCGGCTGCTGAGCTGCCCTGGGTGTAGAGGGGGCCACATTTGGTCTTGAATCACCAGCCACAGCCTCTGCTGGCATGGCGGGACCAGCTGCAGCGCCGGCTGCCTCCAGACTGGGATTGCTCCCTGCAGCTGGGCAGACAGAGGTCGCTGAGCTTCTAACTTGTTCTTGCTGGTTTCCATCACCCTCCTGCTTATTTCAAGCGCTGAGATCGAGATTGGCCAGATGTAGTTCCAAGAAGCATCCAGGTGTCAATTCTGGGGGTGCTGTTTTTCCATTTTTTGTTTGATGCCCTTGGATCTCCAGAAGTGAAGAGTTTCAGCTCAGGCTTTCATTGGCCAAGAAGGCCAATGGTGTCCAGGCTTGGATCAGAAGCAGCATGGCCAGCAGGTCCAGGGGAGGTTCTCCCTCTGTACTCAGCACTGGTGAGACTGCTCCTCAAATCCTGGGGTCAGTTCTGGGCCCCTCAGCACAAGAAGGATGTTGAGGCTCTGGAGNATTGGGCAGTGGCAGAGGCTGCCCAGGGAGGGGGTTGAGTCACCTTCCCTGGAGGTGTTTACGGGACTGGTGGATGAGGTGCTAAGGGACATGGCTTAGTGTTTGATAGGAATGGTTGGACTCAATGATCCGGTGGGTCTCTTCCAACCTGGTTGTTCTATGATTCTACGTCTTCACCTTAGTTTTAGTCCTGCTGCTTCCCCAGTGCATGGGAAACCCCTGTTTACCATTTCAGGTTGAGAGGGTCTGAGATCTTGCAGGTCTGCTCTCCATGGCCACCCATGCCCGTCTGAGACCATACAGGTTGGTGGCTGCCCATCTCCATGCTGGATCTGCCACCCAAAGCTACTGGGATGTGTGTGGAGACCCATGGCCGGCAGTGCTGGTGCTGGTGTCGAGCAGAACCCTGAGAGTCTGTGCAGCCTGACTCATCCCCCCAAAGCACAACCAGGTAGAAACATCTTGGGTGGGGGGCACTGGGTGTAAAATGCACTTACATGGAAGGTGTAAAAATGTCTCACTGTCTTGTGATGTTTGAGGAGGAGGTGATGCTGCTGTGACACTGATATTTTTAGGATGGTATAGACCTCATCTTCTCTTCTACCAGCTTGTAATGACTCAGTTTTGGAGTCCACACTGTGCTGTTCTTTTGTGGGGCTTACAGCTGCCCTGACAGAAGAAGGGGAGCATGAGAGCCACTCAAGGTGTTTGTCAAGCTCTCGACCCTGATCTTGGGACCAGCTCCTGAAGTCAGCAGGGCAACGTGGGATGGTACCACCCCTGATCATCACTGTGGCAGGGGTAGTGCTTCTCTTTCCATACAGGCTCTGGAAAGGACCCAAACTCCAAACTACGTGATCACTAGTGAGATGGGACAAATGCCACCTACACATTACCTTTGCTCTCACTAAAATGTTGATTTAACTGACAGCTCTGGAGTTGTTTCATAGACATTGTGGTATCTGGATGCATGTGAATGGACATGAGTCAGCTCTTCCTCCCCATTTTCATTGCAAAGGGCACATCTACAGCATGATCATATTGTGCATTGATAAATTGATGATAAACTCTGCAGGCCTCTGCAGGACACAGAGATACTAAAGAGCTACGGACTAGGGAAGTCTGTCTAGAAAGCTGCCTGGAGGAGAGGGAGTGTTGGTTGACAGCGACTGAACATGAGCCAGCAGTGGCCAAGAAGGCCAATGGTATCTTGGCTTGGATCAGAAACGGCGTGACCAGCAGGTCCAGGGAGGTTCTTCTCCCTCTGTACTCGGCACTGGTGAGACCGCTCCTCGAATCTTGTGTTCAGTTGTGGGCTCCTCAGCACAAGGAGGANGAGGAAGTTTTTTCTATAAAGGGTGATTGGGCACTGGTAGAGGCTGCCCAGGGAGGGGGTTGAGTCACCTTCCCTGGAGGGGTTTAAGGGATGGGTGGATGAGGTGCTGAGGGACATGGTTTAGTGTTCGATAGGAATGGTTGGACTCAATGATCCAGTGGTTCTCTTCCAACCTGGTGATTCTATGATTCTAAAGGACATCCACAGGCCAGAGCAAGGACAGGACGCTCCTGAATGAGTGTCTTGCTAAGTGAATATCAAGAGCAGGTGGCAGATGCAGGGGGAGATTTGCACATACTGTGCTGAAAAGCTCATCCTCTGTGACATTAGGCAGATCCCATTCCAGAAAGCCAGCACCTCAGTGGGTTTGTTCAAGGAGAGCTGCCCACTTGGGACAAACAGAAATAAACCCTTGGGAGGCCAAAGTCACTTGCAGTGGAATGCCAAAGCCAGCAGCCTCTGTAGATGCTGGGGGACTCTTCTGCTTCAAGGGTTTCAGGTGTAAACCTCTCATGCTGATGCCCTGTTAAGAATTCCAGCCCTTCTCAGAGGTCTGAAAGTGTCCCCATGACATCATTGCAAGACACAGAGCCAAGGCCATGGCACAGTGTGTGTGTGAGCCTTTGTGAACATGTAAAATGCCCTGAACACAGTACAAGGTGCTGCCAACTGGAGCTCAGTCATCACAAATGACAAAGCTCACTGGGCTTTGTGGTCTCCACGCTCAGGTGGCCGCTGCAGGCAGATGTGGTCACGCATCTGGCCACACTGACAACATGGAAACCTACTGAAAACCACGGCTGTAGACATCAGCGGGCACAGGGCACACATGGAGCTCATTGCAATGACTCCTCCTCATGTCCCTCATGAGATGGGCCTCACGAGTTCTCCATCTAGCCCAGACAACCTCTCCCAGCCACAGACCAATCCCAGCAGAACCTCTACTTCACCATCAGGCTGACCATCAGAGATGTCAGTTAAATCAACATTTTAGTGGGAGCAAAGCTAACCTCTACTTCACCATCAGGCTGAGAACGTGCACACAAACACACGATGAGGATTCTTGTCCTCTCTCCCATACTGGCCAAAACAGTCATCTCGGGATGCGTGCACGGGTTTGTGCTAGGATCAAGTTGATCTTCTTTAATAACAGCTCATAGGGTGCTGTGTTTTGGATTTGTGACCAAACCAGTGTTGGTAACACCCCCAGGTTTTCACCACAGCGTGGTGTCAAGGTCTCTGTTTCAGAGCAGGCTGGGGGTGCACAGCAGCTGGGAGGACTGAATGTTCCACACCACAGGACATGGTGCTCAGCAGGAAAAGACTGTGGAGAGACAGAGGAAGGTGGGACAACTGAAGTAAGGCCGCTTGTGTTCCCAATTCACCATTACCCATGGCAGAGCCCTGCTTTCCTGGAAGCAATGATTGAACCCCTGGCTTTGCCTTGCACCCACAGCTTGTGCTTTACCTGTAACACTGTCTGTATCTCAACCCACCAGTTTTCACACCTTTTCCCTTCTGATGCTCTGTCCCGCTGCACTTGAGGAATAAGTGAGTAGCTGGGTGGGGCTCAGCTGCCCTCAGGCTGACCCACAACAATGTGGATTTTCTGCTCCCTCGATGGGGTCCTAGATGTACTGACCTGCTCTGTGATATTTATGGCACACTGACAACACCCTCCAGTTTTTATGTGCACACATCCGTGCTTAAACACATCTTTTTCCTCCTGTCTTTCCTCTTGTAGGGTTTTCTTTTCAAATATCCATTTAATCTTCATTTTTTTGTTTCCAGCCATCCTGTTTCAAGGCATGGATAAGTATCTCCAAGGCTTGCCTGTGACAGTGCTGCAGACAGGCACTCCCAACTGGAGCCTCTTTGTCATTTGTCCCAGACCTGTGTTTAAGATGGAAAATCATAGAATCATGGAATGGTTTGGGTTGGAAGGGACCTCAAAGCCTCAAAGTTCCACCCCTACCATGGACAGGGACACCTCCCACTGGATCAGGGGCTCCAAGCCCCATCCAACCTGGCCTTGAACCCCTCCAGGGATGGGGCAGCCACCACTGCTCTGGGCGACCTGGGCCAGGGCCTCCCCACCCTCACAGCAAAACATTTCTTCCTAAAATCTCACCTCAGTTTCCCCTGTTTCAGCTGAAAACTGTTCTCCTTGCCCTATCCCTGCACTCCCTGATCAAGAGCCCCTCCCCAGCTTTCCTGGAACCCCTGTCAGTGCTTGAAGGCTGAAATAAGTGACAACTGTGTTGATGGAAACTGGGGAGGACACAATGCTGTCTTTTCCCCCATCTATTGTAAGATTTCCTTGGACTTCTCTGCCAAAGACCTGGGGTTTTTAAAAATCCCAGCATGAGAAACTCACAGCAGATCCTTTCATAAATCACAATGGGTTTCAGTTAAAAGCAGGAGGCTGAGCCTGTTTGCTGAAGGAAAAACAATGGGAACTGAAGTGTGTAGAGAACATGTTAACATTTTGAAAAGAACCTAAAAGACACAGAAGCCTTAATTGAAAGATGTCACTGTTCAGACATCCAATAGTCCAGCACAAAGAGGTGTATAATTCCTCCTTGGAGGTCAAGAAGGCCAACAACATCCTAGCTTGGACCAGTCATGGTGTGGCCAGCAGGAGCAGGGAAGGGGTCATTGCCGTGTGCTTGCTGCTGGGGTGGCCACAACTCAAATTCTGGGCTCAGCTTTGGGCCACTCAGTGCAGGAAAGACGTTGAGGAGGGTAATGAGGCTGGTGAAGGAGCTGGAGCACAAGCCTTATGAGAAGCAGCTGAGGGACCTGGGCATGTTTCCTCTGGAGAAACAGGGACTGAAGGGGGAACTCATCGCTCTCTGTAACTCCTTGAAAGGAGCTTGTGGTGAGGTGGGTGCCACTCTCTTCTCCCTAGTGGTCAATGACAGGACGAGGGGAAATGGCCTCGACTTGCACCAGGGGAGGTTTAGAGTGGATATTAGGAAAAATTTCTTTCTTGAAAGGATTGTCAGGCACTGGCAGAGGCTGCCCAGGGAGGTGGTGGAGTCACCATTCTTGGAGAGATTTAAAAGCCATGTGGATGTGGTGCTTGGGGCAGGGTTTATTGGTAGAGTTGGTAGTGTAAGGTTTACTTGATGATCTTAGAAGTCTTTTCCAACCTGAACAATGCTGTGATTCTGCGATTCAGTAGGGCTCAGTTCCCAGGGTAGCTCCATGACTTATTTTCTTTGTTGTCACATCCATGCAGCACATCTCCACCAGCCGAAGAGCCTTGATTTACGGAACCAAAAAATCAAACCCTGAACAAGTGAAAGCATTAATAGAGTCAGGACTGGAGCCTTGGTGGTAGCCCAGAGTACCCAGGGGGAGGATTTGGCAGTGAGTAATTGATTGCCTGGATATCTCTTGCCGCTCCTCCATGTCACATTGAGGCTCAGTGTGCAGTCCTGCCAGATGGTAAAGTGTCTGCCCTCCCCTCGGACCATCTTCACTGCTGTTTGGCTTCCAGACAAGTTAAGCTGTTCTCCTTTTTGTGACACTTTAACTGCTTCAAGATGACATCTGTACATGGCTTTCAATTCAGGAGCATCAGTGTAGAAGCCAATTCAACTGCCACCTTTCCTCTGGAGAATCTTTAGCTCTGTGAAACTTGTGTAGCGAATCACAGGGACTGTTACTGTCGGCATGTGCTGGACACAGACTCTTGGCTGCCCCAGTGACTTGTGGAGATTTGTGCACCCAGATGTGTCACCCTGCAGTGGAAGAGGCACAGCATCCTGCTCCAGAAAGGAGGTGCTGGGGAGCAGGGAGGCATCTGTGGCCCAAGGGTCATGGATCACAGAGGAGAAAGGTGTCAATGCCTTGAATGTCCTTTTGCCATTCAGGACAACTTAGCAAGATCCCAGATGTTGACCTTTCTTCCTGCTGGGAAGGAAGCTAGAGGCTTCTGCAATGGTCAGACCCCTTTCTTCAGGAGATGCCTTCAAGTAGTTCTCAAGCTTGTTCCCAGCATGAAGCACAGCACAGCTGAGTCATGGCCATGCTGCACCTCTCCATGGACCCTGTTGAGCCAGACCTCAACTGGAGAACTGGCTTCCTGACTTGACCTTGGATCTGCAGCATCACCATGAGCTTGCTTGATTACTTGGGCTCTCTGCTGATCCCATCTACCAACCTCACACTTGCCCTGTTCACCTTGGTTGGGTGCCTGGGGCTGAGTCCCAGCTGACCCTGACCCTAGTGGCTGAGTGACCACGGTCAGTGTTGGTCTGTGGTTAACTGGATGGGGATGATATCATGGCTGCATTGCATTCACAGAATCACAGAATCACAGAATCACAGAATCACCAGGTTGGAAGAGACCAATCGGATCATCAAGTCCAACCATTCCCACCAAACACTAAACCATGTTCCTCAGCACCTTGTCTACTCGTGCCTTAAACACCTCCAGGGAAGGCGAATCAACCACCTCCCTGGGCAGCATATTCCAGTGCCCAGTGA
>WAAB01008176.1:13045-26925 GCA_013389865.1 Piaya cayana
CAGGTCATTGATGAAGACATTGAACAGGGCTGGACCCAACACTGAGCCCTGGGGAACCCCACTTGTCACTGGCCTCCAGCTGGATTTAACTCCATTTCCCACCACTCTCTGGGCCCGACCATCCAACCAGTTTTCCACCCAGCAGAGTGTGCACCTGTCCAGGCCAGAGGTGACAGTTTCCGTAGCAGAATGCTAGGAGAGACTGTGTCAAAGGCTTTGCGGAAGTCCAGGAAGATCCATCCACAGCCTTTCCCTCACCCAGCAGACGAGTCACTGTGTCATTCAAACTCCTCAGCCTGCACGGTTCCTCACCTTTCTCAGGACATCTCTTGAAGAAAACATTTCTTTCAGTTGCTGTTCCAGCTTTCCCCTCCGTCCCCTGCTCTTCCATCCCATGTGCACACCAATCAGCCACTTCTGGAGATGCACAAACAACGTATTATGGTACCAGAATCGCTGCTTTGGAAACAAGGTCATGTGGCTTCACTATCGCTCGTCATCACCAGGCAGGCAGCTCCCACCAGGGGGGAAGTTTATTTATCCAAATAATTGACCCAATTATTTGTTACTTGGATTGTGTGGTTGGAAAGGTTCCGAGCAGCCAGGAAGACACCATAATTCAACAAATTGCCTCAAGCTGGGTGGTGGGAGAAACATGGACACATTTGTCAGTTGGGTAAAGGAGTGAAATGTATTCATGCCTGACCTGTAGTGGAGCAGCAGCTTGTGCTCATCACTGCATGATTTTTTTTTTTATTTCATTGAGAAAGTTACAATTTTATTGCCAAGGCTGTATTCATAGAATCATAGAATCACCAGGTTGGAAGAGACCCATCGGATCATCGAGTCCAACCATCCATGAAATTGTCTGTTGAAATAAAAAGTTATCCAACATTTGCCGCTAACTTGCAGAACAGCGATGAAAAGGTACAAGGTGTGTTGGGAAATGTAAGATGTGAACTACAGGAAAACTTCTTCAGCTTTGAAAGTCTAACATAATTTGCAGCTGGTGATGGAAACCTTGATTTTGGGAAAATGAGAATGCATATTGGCCTTATCTCACACGTTTCATTGGCATTGCAAAACACAAACCAGTTGCCATTTGATTTGGAGTGGTCTCAACTGTCATGTTTTCATCTGCTTTTCTTCATTTCCTGAGTGTTTCACACCTCCAGAATTTAATTTTACAGATCTGCATTTTTTTCAGAATTGGGTTTAATTTTGCTGATATAATTTTTCAAGCTTTAACACAGAGAAATACCCGCAGATGACAGCTTTTTTATAGACTCTGATGTCAAAAGACTCTTAAATTGGGTTCTGAGCATCAGTCAGCATTGCTGTGTGCTCACTGAGGCTGCCCACTCATCATTTTGCTTTTTTAAAGGATAACAAAGATGAGGATGAGGGAGTTTGGTTTTCAAGGGCCAATGTAGTTTTCCTTGTGTATGTCAGACTTGTGATTACTCCTTTCTTTTCACGCAGGGAGCTTCTTATGTCAATTCTTATCTCAAGGAGTAGTGAAATGTGACTCTCTTGTCACGGGTGCAGAGCTGCTCAACTCACACCAAGGTACAAATCAGACCTGAACCCACCCACAGCAGGGAATTTTATTAATTAGCTGAAAAATAAAGGGTTTGTGAAGTGTAACAAAACCAATATTAAGTTACATTTAAAAGAACACATCAAAGTCCATGATATATATTATAGCAGCCTGAAGGAGGCTTACAGGAAAGATTGGGGTGGGGGGGACTTTTTCCAAGGGGCTGGAGTGATAGAATGAGGAGGAGGAATGGCTTTAAATTGGAAGGAGGATTATTTAGACTAGACATTAGGAAGAAATTCTTCACAGTGAGGGTGGGGAGGCCCTGGAACAGGTTGCCCAGAGCAGTGGTGGCTGCCCCATCCCTGGAGGGGTTCAAGGTCAGGTTGGATGGGACTTGGAGAAACTTGATCCAGTGGGAGGTGTCCCTGCCCATGGTAACTGGATGGCACTAAGGTCTCTTCCAACCCAAACCATTCCATGATTCTATAATGGAATTGTATTTCAGTCCAGTGCCAATACATACCTGAGGAAGAACCATGTGCTGCATTTAGAGCTTTTTCTGCTCCACAATATCTTACGGAGAGAAGAGGTAGCACTTCCTTCCCTTGTGATTGCAGCTGATTTCTGAGTGGTACTGAAAGCGACATTGATTTTTTTGAGCAAATATTTTTGCTTCTGACACATTCCTGACCCAGACAAGAAAATATCACCTCTAAAGAGCTCCAGACTTATTTACGAATATCAGCTCTGCTTCAGGCATGAAGATGCCGGGGCTGCCCCAGCAAGGGGAGCTGCTTGCCCTGCCATCCTTTGCAGGGTCACAGAGACACTGAGATATGACTCGCATGTTAACTTGTTCCTTTCTGTCCCTGCTTGTCACCGGGGTTTATGTAAGGAAACACTCAGTTTTATTTCTGCAGCACTTCTGTGCCTGGCAGAGGGAGTCCCTGCTGCACAGCACCTGCAGAAACCTCTGTCAAAGCAGAAATGAGCTGCTGACAGAACAGATCCCGTCCATAAAAGAGCTTTGCAGGTATCAAAGGGTGCTTTGTTAATGGACCAAAATCTTCCTCTTGAGCTCAGAAGCAATGAAAGAAGTGGCAGAACCATGTGCCCCAGGAAGAGGTTGTGCTGAATAGTACATCGTGCTCAATGACTCATTAAACACTTGCAGCTCTCCCAGAGGATCCTGGTCCTCCTTCACTTATCCCTGGTCTCTGGTGTTATTTCTCTGACCTTGAGTGGCATTCTTCCTCCTCTATAGCAGTCGTAAAGCCCACCTTTGCTTCTTTCTTTGCCTTAAACATAGAATCATAGAACAACCAGGTTGGAAGAGACCCACCGGATCGAGTCCAACCATTCCTATCAAACACTAAACCATGTCCCTCAGCACCTTGTCCACCTGTGCCTTAAACACCTCCAGGGAAGGTGAATCAACCACCTCCCTGGGCAGCCTCTACCAGTGCCCAATCACTCTTTCTGTGAAAAACATTTTGTCTGAAGGCTGACCGATGGCATGTTTGTTCTGTGGTGCCGTCAGTGCATAGTGGAGGTGGAGCAGCAGCCGAGCTCCCCAAGGATGGAACTTGGGGTATCACCCGAGGACCTCATCTGTGGTCCAGGGTTCAGTGGAGGGGAGACGCAGGAGTAAGCCCAACGACCACCCCAACGCGTGCTGATGGGGCACGGACTGGCCTTAGAAAAGAACTTACAAGGAGCCACACAGTGCTCGCTCTAGCCCATCACTTCAATCAGACCAGCCTGGACCATGTGGCTGGGAAAAAGCTGCTGCAGCAACCACATGTTCCTGAGGAACTGCTGTTGCCCATTGATGTGGCAATTCTTTCTTTTCCCGTATCTCTCTGTCTCTCTCCTAAAAGGAGGTTGTGGAGAGAAGGGAGCTGGGCTCTTCTTCCAAGTGACAGGGGACACAACAAGAGAGAATGACCTCAAACTCCACCAGAGAGGTTCAGGCTGGACATTAGGGGAAAAAAAAATCCTGGAAAGGGTCATTGGGCACTGGCAGAGGCTGCCCAGGGAGGGGGTTGTGTCACCTTCCCTGGAGGGGTTTAAGGGGCAGGTGGATGAGGTGCTGAGGGATGTGGTTTAGTGATTGATGGGAATGGTTGGACTTGATGATCCAGTGGGTCTTTTCCAACCTGGTGATTCTATGATTCTGTGACTCTCCCATTACCTTATGGTGTTTGTGTTGATTTGATCCGAGTGACCCTGACTGCATTCAGGGATCATGTTGTGATCTGAACAGGCTGGGATTTGTTTCTTGCAACTTTGGGAAGTTGCACTCCCATATCCCAGCTAGGCACCTGAGTTTTTTGGTCTGTTTGGTTTTGTCAGGGCCAGATTAAATATTGCTTTTGATATTCACCCTGAGAGTGATCTTGTTGGCCTCCAGATCATGGCACAGATAAATGACACCACCCTCCCCACAACCCTAGTCAGACCTGGACACGAGTGTATAGATCATGGATCCAGGGCATGACACCAGTGCAATTTAAAGACATCACCTTTGTTGAGGTCTCATGGCCCTTTGTGCCCAGACATGGTTGTTCCTCAGCTTCAAGCTCCGAGGTGTCTGGGTCACCTTTGAAGCTGTGAGGCAGGCATCAGTCCCCTGGGGGGTTGAAAATCTTCTCCCAAAGCCTTTGCAGATCTCAATGTGAACTGTTCCACTGCACATGGCCCAATTTCTACATAGAGGTTGAACAGAAAAAGCTTTAGGGTATAACTGTGAGAAGTAGGAAGTGTCTAGATAGGGTAAAGGGTCTTTGTCAGAATATCAGGGAACAGCAGCACAGAAACTAAAGGGATCCAAGCTTGCTGTCCTCACTGCCCAGCCCCATCTCCTAAAATAGAATAAGAGACCTCAAAGCCCATCCAGTCCCACCCCTGCCATAGGCAGAGACACCTCCCACTGGATCAGAGGCTCCAAGCCCCATCCAACCTGGCCTTGAACCCCTCCAGGGATGGGGCAGTCACCACTGATCTGGGCAACCTGGGCCAGGGCCTCCCCACCCTCCCAGGAGAACATTTCTTTCTAAGATCTCACCTCAATCTATCTCTTTCAGCTCAAAACCATTCCTCCTCGTCCTGTCCCTGCACTCCCTGACCAAGAGCCCCTCCCCAGCTTTCCCAGACCCCCTTTCAGTACTGGAAGCTACTCTGAGGTCTCCCTGGGGTCTTGTCCCCATGGCTCTCATCTATGGAACTTGCTACAGGCTGCATGTACCTATCGGAATGTCTGGGTTGCATGGGGACATCTGCCCATGGTGGTTGGGCTGCTGGTACTGCAGCTACACTCAGAAACACCGTGTGGTCTATCAGCAAACGTCCATCACAGGAGAACCCAAAGCTGGAGCAGCCAGTGACACCTCTGATAAAAATCTTCAAAATTAAATAGTGCATCAGGCTGACAGGAATAGTCCACACCTTCTCTCCGAGGAGGTTGAGGCTCGGCGTGCAATCATTGCCTTTCCTCTTTCTGAAGCACACGGGGCGTTGCTGCCCCCATCACATCTGGGCTGAGCTCCGTGCACCACGTCCCGCCGGCTCTCCCTGAGGCTGAGCTCCATCAGTGCTGGGTCGGTGTGTCTGTCCTCCCTGAGAGCTGGCACCAGGTTCAAACACTGCAGCTGGGAGGTTAATCAGCAACTGCACAGGGAGTACGGAGGAAAAAAACACACGTCCCTTTCAATTATGTTTGCTCAAATCCACTGCAATGAGCGGAGGACTGTAACACTCAATTATTCCCAGCAATCAAATTAAATTTATGCTCGTCATTAAAGAGTCACCACTCGCCCATGGCTGCTCCGTTGGAAGCTCTGATCACCGCTGTTATCACTGGGGGGTGTTGAATGAATTCTTGTGCATGCTTTATCCTCAGTCAATCTTTGAGGACTTCATTTGCTGGCTTTTTAAAGCCGTTCTCGTAGTAGGATTTGGAAAATACCCCCTAGTCTGATGTACTGTAAAAATGACTGAGAGCGCAATGTGATTTGTAGTCTAGAGGAGAAAAATCAAAGCGCTTCAGCCTGTTTCTTCCTTGTAAAGCCAAATCCAGCAACTTCAGCTGGGCAGGAAGGTCTGAGTAGGCTGCGGTCTGGCAATCACCCACTCTGCTGCCCCTCAGCTCTCGTGAGACCTCACCTGGAGCCCTGCTTCCAGCTCTGGTGTCCTCTCCACAGGAAGGACACGGGGCTGTTGCAGCCAGTCCAGAAGAGGCCACAGAGGTGATCTGAGGGCTGCAGCACCTTCTACTTGTGGTGCTTCCACTGGTCTAGCACCTGGAACTAGCGCCAGTCAAGGGATAATCCAGACTTGCACCATTTTATGAATCATCATCAAACACTCATCATTAACCACTGTTAATTGCACAGGCAAAGTCTTGGTCTCCGGTGGGACAGAGGGAAGCCGCCTGCTTTGTGGACCTTGCACAAAGCCTGCCTAGATCATGAGAGCTGGGAACTGCAGCAACTGAGCTCAGCTCTGCCCTGTTTAATCCTGGTTTGACAGGACACCCAGGGTCTTGCATGTCAGTGAGCCCCAAAGAGCAACTGTGAGTGAATCTGCATACGTTGAACTCTTGCATTTCCTCAGTGACACAGGGAATAGCTTCAACCATTCCTTTACGAGCGACCATCAGCTTTCTGCAGCTACCGCTGTGGGGCTGTGCTTCAGCAGAGAGAGTCAATATTGCCTGTGCAGCTGCCTGGCTTATGGGGGCCGCACGACTGGGTGATAAATGGAGTTCAGCAGGAGGATTTATGCATTTATGCATTAATGTATTTGCTATTGTTTGGCTGGAAAAGATTATCTCCTCTGCGTCTGGACTAGTCTAATGCTGTCCTGATCCTGTTAACCAGCTACCACAGATGTTTAGACAAACACACCCATAATCTCAAAAGGTAAAAATGAAAGAAACTCAAACAGGTTTTCAAAGGTGACAAGAAACTTGAAGACAGGCACAGGAAAGCAGGCTGCTATCTTCTGTTTGGATTTGGTTTTAATGTATTTTCCTTTTCTGTTCACACAAAGTGTTTATGTTCACACAGCCAGCTCAACTTCCACTGTTTAATGCGTATTGGGTCACCTGGCATAGAACCACAGAACAGTTTGAGTTGGAAGGGGCCTCAAAGCCTCAGAGTTCCACCCCTGCCATGGGCAGATACACCTCCCACTGGATCAGGGGCTCCAAGCCCCATCCAACCTGGCCTTGAACCCCTCCAGGGATGGGGCAGCCACCACTGCTCTGGGCAACCTGGGCCAGGGCCTCCCCACACTCATTGTGAAGAATTTCCAACCACTCAAAGAGCCTGACTGCCTAGCCTGTTCTCACTTAAAATGCTCCAAGACGTCATTTGTGCCACCTTCTCCACCAGAATTGCAAACACACTTATGTCTACAAATGTGTTTGTCACTGCAATCATTCCACAGATTCCCTGTGAGCATCATTTACCTCCTGGAAAGGGATTTGGGATGCTTTTCACTGTGAATAACTGGAATAATATTCCTATTTTTCCAAGTAAAACTACCCTCTAGGTTTACTCCAGACGTGCACAAACATTTTTCTTTCCCTGAAATCTGTTCTGGGGGATGAATTTAAAATTTGTAGAACACAGGATCTGTAATTTGATTGAATGTTTCCGCGCAATTGTGAACCCAGCTTCAGCCACAGCCCCAGGAGTTGCACTGCTCGCTCTCTGCTCCCTCATCATGCACCAACACCCAGAAGGTTTTTTCACCTTACGTGTTTTCTCCTGAAAATTCATATTCATAGTGGTTGATATACTAGCCATATGGGTAAATATATTTGCATAAATATTCAGCTGATACTATTTGCACACGTAATTAGCAGAGGTTTGTTTTTCATAAGTGTTTATTTGGAAGGAAGTGGTTTTCTGCTAAATATCCATGAATAAAAGAGGTCACGAATGCAAACAAAATGATCCATGGGGATTAGTCTGCAAGAAGATTTCCCTGTGTGTCTGCAGTGGCTCCACTCACCTCTGGCTACCACTCATCTGCAAATCCCTTCCAAGGATGCAGGATCATCTGGACCAGTGATGGAGACATTACTATGGGTTCCCTAAAGCACTGAGATTCATCCAGTAATTAACAATAATGAGGAATAAGAATATTAATTATAATAAAATAATCCTTGCTCAGCATGAGCCTCTGAGTCTGGGCAGACACCTGCTCCGTGTCCTCGAGATGCCATTCCCAGTTAATGCTGCCTGAGCCCATTAAACGGAATCCAAAGGACAGGGCACTGTTGTGTTTATGATAAACCCAAGAGCCTTAGTGCAAAGATGGTGCTTAAGGCTTGTCTTCCACTGAAGAGCATGGCTTTGATTCCAGAGCTTCTTTGATGTACTTCTCCACTTCATGCAGGAGCACGACTCAGCCTCCAGTATATGATGATGGAGCCGGGTCCTCAGGGTGGAGGGGCTGCTTCCAAGGTGGTCACAGCATCACATGTTGTCACCCACACTTTTGAGGTCTTGCATGTAGGGTTGGGGTGTCAGCTGGGCTCCTTTCTGCTGATCCCACCCTCTTCCAGATGAAAGAGTTCATGTTCACATGCATTGAGAACAGGAGAATAAGTCTTACAAGGAGCGGCTGAGACTGGAGAAAAGGAGGCTGAGGGGAGACCTCATCATTGTCTACAACTGCCTGAAAGGAGGTTGTAGTGAGGTGGATGTTGGTCTCGTCTCCCCAGTGGCAAGTGATAGGATGAGAGGGACTCTAATTGCAGCAGGGCAGGTTCAGATTGGACATCAGGAAAAAATTCATCACCAAAAAGGCTACCGGGCACTGGAACAGGCTGCACAGGGAGTTGGTTGAGTCACCATTCCTGAAGGTGTTTAAGAGATGAAGTGCTTTGGGGTATGATTTAGTAAGCAGGTATGGTTGGACTCGATCATCTCAAAGGTCTTTTCCAGCCTAGCAATTCTATGATTCTATGATTTCCTTTTCCCTTGAAGGTGGTAAGGAGAAGTGTGAAAGGATCTTTGTTCAGGATTTAGCATGTCATGAACCTGTGGGTGTATGAATCACATAGGTTGGATTTTTAAAGCTGATCAAAGACAGACATTAGCCAGGTATCTTGTGGGAGCTGGGATCCAGGGTCCTCTGGGGTCTTTCAAAAACCTGAGGTAAAGCCAGAATTACCAAATATTGGTGCTGCAGGTCTGACTGCACAAGACCATCATTGCTGTCCTCCCAGTCTTTCCCTCAAAAAGCAACACTCCACCTTCAACAATTGCCTTCCAGCCTGGCACAGGAGCTCCAGAGTGCACAGAAGAGGCTCTCCAGCACTCAGCTGAAGCTGTTGAATGTTGGCACAGCCGCAGCGGGTTACTCCAACAACTACAAAGAGTTTTTAGGAATGATGAGAGGACCTTGAGCACGCAAAGAGAATTCATCATGCAACTGGTCCTGCCACTGGGAGACATGAAGAAAGAATGGGAGAGCCTGACCTGAGGATGAACTAAGGGCTAATCTGGTCTGCAGTTATTCCAGTACTGTCCTCCACCATTCAGTGGTTTTGGCAAGGACTAGGATGGAGGTTCTTTGTTGGCTGAAGGAGATTGGATCTGGCCTGTGTGGGACTACAGTTTTTGGGCAGTAGGAGGGCAAGAGCACAAACAGGAGAGACAATCACAACGTTGGCTTTCCAAGAAGGGGAATATCAGCTCATTTCGGCCCTGATGGTATTCACAGAAGTCTTACCAGGCACTGGTTCCTAATGGAAAGTATCCAGATGAGGTTTTATGGAGTGACCCAAGACCCAGGAAAGGTCTCTTACCATGGTGTTACAACTGCTCAATCAAATGAGGTGCTGAGGGACATGGTTTAGTGTTTGATAGGAATGGTTGGACTTGATGATCTGGTGGGTCTCTTCCAACCTGATTGTTCCATAATTCTATGATATCGTTGTAACAAAGAAATGAAAAAGATACAGCTCATAATAAATGTAGATGGATGAATGGCAAATTGATTTCTGCTGGGTTGTTAATTTAGTAGTAATCTACATAACAGGATCCACTGAGTGGGAGCTGCAGCAAGGCAAATACAACCTGGAAATATTTCTTAAAGCAACTAACCCCTGTTCAACTTACCATGTGTGAGCTCAGTCTCATGACAAGCCTCTCAAATCTGTTTAGATCTCTTCATAGGCTCATAGAACATCCTGAGCTGGAAGGGACCTATAAGGATCATTGAGTCCAGCTCCTGTCCCTGCACAGGACACCCCAGCATTCACACCGTGGGGCTGAGTGCTTTGGCCAAATGCTTCTGGAATATTGTCCGGTTTGGTGCTGTGACTGCTTCCCTGGGAGCTGTTCCAGGGCTCCACCACTCTCTTGGGGAAGAACCTTTCCCTAATGTCCAACCTAATCCTTCCCTGGTGCATCTTCCTGTCATTCCCTGAAGTCGGAGAGAAGAGCTCAGTTCCTGCTCTTCCTCCTCCCTTTGTGAGGAAGCTGTAGACCACAATGAGGTCTCCCCTCAGTCTACTCTTCCCCAATTTCTGGTTGGATTCAAAGGAAACAGAGTTTTTCCACAGGAGCAGCTGCTGGAATTCACTGATCCTGCTATGCAGGTGCTCAGATGGCCTGGGAACATTTGCTGGTGCAGGCAAAAGGATCCCCATGACAATAGAAATCACAGAATTTGGCCTTTCTAAGGAAAACCAGGGTTCTTTCTAAGGAAAAAACAAGACACAGAAAAGCCAGTTAATGCTGACACAAATGTTTCTATGGCCATTTATTTTGCTGGTGTGAAAATCACAGAATCATAGAACAACCAGGTTGGAAGAGACCCACCGAATCATCACGTCCAACTGTTCCTATCAGTGTTCTCAAAGCATCACAACCTGCGTGCACCAGCAGAGCTTCTGACGTGTCTTGCTGTTCCCTCCCAGCCCCCCTGGCATTCCTGGGTGCTACAAACTCGTCCCCCACTGTGCCATCTCCACACGCCGCTGCTCTCCTGAGGCGTCACGGTAGAAATCACAGATGATTGTTGCCAACGACAACCTCAGATGAAAGCAAACGTCATCCAACAGGACACGCCTGATGGCCACGGAGAGGGAGGCAGCCGGGTGTGCCCCCAGCCTGCTGCGACCCGCTGCCCCTTCATGAGGAGCTTCGCTGGTGCACCAAGAGGTCCAACTAAGTACCAAGTCCTTGTGCTGTTCCTGCACCCAAGGTTATGGATGAATAACAGTTACTGAAGTTTGCTTGACTTTACCTAACAGGCAGTTGTAGCTTTGGGGCTATTACTGGCTTTAGGAGTTGCCAATGTCTTCTGCTGGTGCAGTCAGAGGCTCAAAGCTCATCCAAAAGGAGCTCCAGGAGAATGAAGTGAGCTCAGACAGTGAACTGGAGAGCTGTGCCCTACTTAGCCGGTGTATATATTTGTCAGTAAGTGGGACACTCAATAACCTGAGATCTGACAGCCTTCAGATCCTGTATGGAGGGATGTCAATCACTCTGGCTTACACTAAACACCTTCCCAGGCATCTGGGCCATGTTATAATATCCCAGCAATGCCAAATTACAAATGTGAACCATGCATGCTAATCTCTTGATCCTGTGTTATTTCCCTTTTGGACAGACCCCGGGGGAAAGAAAAAAATGTCTTTTGTGAGCATAAGGAAATTATAAGCCGTGTTGGGGGTGGGGAGGGTGGAGTGAGCAGACATCGCCCCGAGTCCCTTCTGAGCCAACTATGGATTTTTGCAATCGATTGGAGACCCTGTTTATGGCCATTTTCACTCCCTGCCCTGGTAATAATTGTAACGGAGACATCCAATAACGGCAAATAGAATTACAACAGAGGAAATCCTTTGACTTTTTGTGTGCTTCTCAGTTTGCAATATGACATGGTCCCACCCCCCTGATTCATAGATTCATAGAATCACTTGGTTGGAAAAGACCTTTGAGATCCTCAAGTCCAACCATACCTGTCCACTACTGAACCAGATCCCCGAGTGCCTCATCTATGCATCTTTTAAACCCTTCCAGGGATGGGGACTCCACCACCTCCTTGTGCAGCCTCTGCCAGATCCTGAGAACGGGGGATGTGGTGGGACTGAGTTGGGTGTGCTGGTGAGTAGTGACTGCAGAGAGGACACCGATCCCCTCCCTGGAGGGGTTTAAGGGACTGGTGGATGAGGTGCTGAGGGGCATGGGTTAGTGATTGATGGGAATGGTTGGACTCGATGATCCGGTGGGTCTCTTCCAACCTGGTTGTTCTATGATGCTATGATTGTCCTGCTCTGGGCCAGAGTGTGGGAGCTGCTCATGAGACATGTGGAAACCTTAGGGTAGCTCAGACCAACTCAGAGGTGTTTTTTACACCTCAGAGCAGCTTCTGGTTTATTTTTCTTCTGCAAGTGAATTTAGGGAGGGTGGAGGACATTTTCCTGACTGTGCTGGGGGTGGGATTCTTCACCTGCCGCACCTGTGGTGTAACTCAGGCACACCTTGCCCCTTTCGCCATGCAGCTCTCCTCCACGGCAGGAACCCAGGTCAATACAGAGCTAGGAATGTAGCTGGAGATCCGTCTGTGTTCAGACAAGGGTGCAGTTGCTTGAGCAAAGAATGCAATGAAAGCTTCTTTTGTGTCTTAAGGACATGGAGGTGGAAGAGACTGGCAGCACTTCCTGAGAGATGCTCAGAATCCCAGGGGCTCAGTCAAACCCTGCTGTCTCTTTGGGAAACCTCTCCATGAAACAGCTTCTGCCTCATGCAGCACCAGAATATGCACTGTGAGTCACAAAGACTTAGTCCAGGTGGGATCTGCAAGGAGGAGCTGGAAAGGCCCTTTCCAAGCAGAAGTTTAGAAAATCAGCATATGTTAGAGCCCTGCTACATCTCCCCTGCCACGATGACCTTCAAGTGACCTTGCTTCCCAGTGTGAGAATGGCAGCAGAAGTGGTTTCAGTCCACTGCAACTGGAATGGACCAGGCAGTTTGCCAAGAGAATATCTGCTGGGTTAATCACTGTGCAAATCTAATCAGGAACTGGAATGTGCCAGGCTCATTACTGAAATTAAATTCACCTCCAATTAAAGAGAGAGCTACAAGCTTCCATCATGTAGAGGTGCCCCCAGGCTGCCCCTCCCAAAACCAACATCAAATCCAGTTCTGCTGAGCTGCAGGTTTGCTGAACACTGGAGGGATTTCCAGGTGTAAGGAAGTGAATCGCTGCTTGTGCTTCCCCGAGGCTGTGTAAGGAGTTTGCTGATGCCCTTAATAAGTCACCTTGCAAGTCAGAAGTAACTTCAATAGTAGGGTTTCCAAGGAGCCCTTGCCAAGAGAAATCTGGGGATGCACTAACTGGAATGTCTCCCCTGGCAGGAATGTTCCTGGGAGCTGTCGGCACCTTTACAAATTCTCACCTTCACACGCTGAATCTTTCCCTGGGACCCACGTGTCTCAGGTCTGCGCTTCAGAGTCCAAATAGAAAAATCAACTTGGTGATGAGAACAGCAGGGCTGCAAATTCCAGCAGGTGAAAATGCAGAGATGCTGACTTAAAAGCTGTTCAAGCTTCATTTGCGCCTTTGGCTTATACCATCAGATTTGATGGCCTAATCGCATCATCACCACCCTCAACATCAGCTCTTCCTCCATCTGTGCTTCACCTGGGCATTATCTGATTTCAAGGACTTTTAATATCTTAGGTCAGAAGATGTGTCTGTAACTGAAATCCAGCTCTGGAGCTTTGGCAGGACTGCAGATGTATCATAGAAGGGTTTGGGTTGGAAGGGACCTTAAAGATCATCTGGTTCCAATCTCCATGCCAGGAGTGGGAACACCTTTCACTAGAAGGATTCCTGTAATTCCTGTCCTTGTCTTCTCCTGTACTCAAAAAAGAAAAAAATCCACAAAGGTTCTGACTTGGCTTTCACCTGGAGATGGGCAGCATGGATGGAAATCTTCAGGACTTCCCCTATGCATCCTTGTTCCTCTCACCTCTTCTACTGTTACTCCCAAAAATCTAGACAGAGTTGGCGCTCTTCCAGCCTCGTTGGCTAGGAATCAGCACCAGGAAACACTGAGAAAGGAGCCAGTGCTGGGATAACTGAGAAGCTCCAGACTCCGGTCCTAGGATAAACCGTCTGACCTGGGCATTGCAGTAGGATTCCTCACTGTGTGCACCCCGGTTGGTCCCTCACATGGAGATGGTACCTCCTCACTGCAACCAACAGGCCCTGCCATCAGTTCAGTGACAGTTCATCAGCTGAGTGAAAGATCCAAGACACAAGGCTCTGCAAGCCCGGTGGAAGCTCCAGTCCTCAGATCATCTCC
>WAAB01008177.1:3987-27956 GCA_013389865.1 Piaya cayana
GTTCCTTTTCCATTTAGACCAAATTAACACTAAAAAAGAGTTTCTTGACATAGATCTATGTAATTAGGATTTACATTAGTCTTAGCAAGTGCATGCTAGATATTTTTTTCACAAATCATCTCTAAATATGTAATTTTTTCATTTGCATCATTTATGGTTAGGAGTAGTCTAGGAAATTACCATTTGTTTTGTTTTCTTTTCCAAACACTATAGGAAATTTATTTTTTTTTACATCACCAGACATGAAAAACTTAGTTGAAATTACAAAGGGATATCAGAGGTACCAATCAGCTCATACTGTGGCCTCACATCCATCTCGCATATGTGAAACGCCGACTGTGGAAACACCACTCAGAGCTGTGAACAACAAATACTTCTTGTTCTTTTGCAAACAAACATATACTTGTGCAAGTAAATATTTCAACCCAGGCTGTCAGATCTATGGTTGACTTGACAGTATTAGGGGAGACACAAAGCAAAAATTCATGCAAAGATGAAAAGGATCATGAGGAGTAGAAAGAAGTAAAATAGATTTTGCCTTTAGAAGCAAAGCAACGCTAGAGATTAAAAAAATTATTTTACAAAGAGCGTGCACACAACCAAGGCCAACAACGATCAAAAATAATCTGCTCAGTCATGCAAAACTAAAAAATATTATTTTCCAATGCTAATTTTCCTCATATGAAACTGCCCGGAGATATTTTTTTAATTTCAGACTGGAGCAGAGGTAAAGAATTGCCTGCGCTGCTCTACACGCAGAGCTCTTCAAAGTAAATTAATCCAACAAAATCTTCCACGGTGCCGCAAAACATCCAGATCTTCTCACGAGAGTTCATTTGTTTTCAGTTTCCCACAGTTTCAACCAACCTGTTACAGAAAAGCTTTGACAGGGTTGATCTAAAATAGGGGGGTTTTGCCTCTGGCTGTTTTGCCTTCCATCTTGCTTTAGGTGTTTTGTGCTGTTTTGGAACGCGGCTGTAGAAATAGGGAATATTTTCAGCAAAAGTTTTGCATAACTAGACAGGCAGCAATGCTGAGGGAATAAAGTTTGAGCTAAGAGCTGTGCCCGAGTGAAAACTCTGTCCCATCCTTAGGATTAGAGTCACTTAAGAAGAAATACTTCATTAACCTTTTTCAAGTCAGGAACCGTGGCAGAACTACTCTTGTGAGCATATTAAACTGGATTTTTCTTATAATACTAACATACCCAATCCATAATCTTTTGGCATTTTCCTCAGGAGATGAACTGTAAAAACTTACAAATATTCAGTTTTCACCATTCTCATAGAATCATACAATCACCAGGCTGGAAGAGACCCATCGGATCATCGACTCCAACCGTCTCCTATCACCTTAGCAATCTCTGCCTTCCAAATTGTCACTGTTTTATACACAATCACTTTAGAAAATTTATTGGAATTTCACAAGGAGTCTTGTGAAATTATGGCATTTGCTAAAGATTTGCCTCTGAGAAGTCAGAGGGGCAACAGGTCAGACTGTATTAGAGCATGTGGCACTTGAAATATTTTTTAAATCCATTTTTCCTCAAAGTATGAAATTAGCACTGTGGAAGGTTCTTCAGGAGAACCAGCATGTTGATGATATTGATAGCATTTCAACAGATGGACTCATATTTGAAGAACATATAAATGCTGTTTTGCCAGAGAGATGTAAAATATACATTATTTTAGTCCTGGATGCTCTTTTTTTCTTGTTTGTTTGTTTTTGGGGGGTTTTTTTGCCTTTCTTGATATTGGGCTCTTGTAAGAGTAGTAATGCTTCAACACAGACTGTCTGACTTAACCCTCTGTATTGGTCTTCAGGTCAGAATTCAGACTACAACACGGTGGGTAATTGTTGATTGGTTTCTTTAACTGCTGCATGGTTACATGTAGGAATTCCACTCTGCAGATCATGATTTTCCTTGGAAGGCTCCTCCGCCTCATCTCTCCCAGCCTTCCAGTCCAGGACCTATTGTCATGAAGGATTCCAAGTCATACACTGATCTGGAATGATTTAATTGCATCTCTTGCCTACAAGAGATCTGATTGCATCTGAGATTGTCCATGATGTTCAAAGCCAAAGTTCCCATTTGCTCTGCAAATCAATCCTCCTGTTCCTCTTGTCCTAGTAACATTACTGGAGCAACGTGTTTTGGACAAGGCTACTGAGCTATTCCCACAGGACTGAGCCCCAAAGCTCAGTCTCATAATTGTTTCATTATATTTATAGATATCATAGAATCATAGAATCACCAGGTTGGAAGAGACCCACTGGATCATTGAGTCCAACCATTCCCATCAATCACTAACCCATGTCCCTCAGCACCTCTGTTAGACCCCGGGACTGGAGCTCACTGGTATTACAGTAATAACCTGTGTTGGTTTTGTGGGTTTCCTTTCTTTGACATAACATCATTACTTCCAAATTTTGGCTGGCATTGAATTTATTTGTGCTTTGCATGGAATTTTCAGGCCTAGGACCATGTACTTCAACATTTTTTAACTGTGAATCTGTTTTCTGTCTGTGCTTTTTCTTTTTTAAAGGATACACTTTCATGTGAATGTCATCATCCTTTAGTTCAGGGAAACTGTTAAGTTTTTTCAAACTATGAAACTTAAAGAAAAATTCTACAATAATGAATTTATGAAAAAATGGGAAAAGAATTTATTTTGTATTTCAGTTTATCAACTCTGCTAGTAGCATTTCTTTAGGTTCCACCGCATTCATTTGAAATCACAAGATAAGCACAGAGGTGATGAAACTCTGCTGTCTTGAGACTAGTTTACTGTCACACATATAGAGAAGGACACGATATAAAAAGTAATATACACCTGCTTGCAGAGTGAGCCTGCCCTTTACATTTAGTTTTATGGCCACAACAGTATCTGTCTGCTTTAAGCCACTTTAGCATCTCAACCATTTATATTCTTATAACATATTCTCGCTGGAGCACTGAGAAACCTGAAGCAGCTGAACAGAAGACATAATGTCCAAGCAGCATCATCCGTTTCTGGTGACTTGTTAGTAACTGGGGATGCAAAGAACGTAGTGATAATTTCAAATGAGGCATGTGGAGCCTGCTCGACACCAATTATCTGTGCGAATGGAACACAGAAGTATAACAGTCTCGCTTTAGACAGTAGGACTGGCTGGCAATTAATTTCTTTATGCTATACAGGGAGCCAGACCTGACCTTTTGGAAGGACGTTCTAATATTCTGTGCTGTATGAATCATAGTTTCACAGTATTTGGAGTAGGGTAAGTTAGTGTGAATTAATAATTGATGCATAATAAAAGTTAACTCTTATTTCAGAAGGGGAATTATCTCTTTTTCAGTCCATTAATCTAAACTAGTGTAAGTTTTCATGCAAACTTTCGATCTAAATGCACAGGGAAACTTTGCTCGGTGGAGGTGTGCACAGCGATAGGTTCTGCAACCTGCCATCCTCGTAAATAATTTCTCACTCTACATAGTTTTACACGTCTCTGTCATCGAGCTTCAGTCAGAGGAGCTAGCTGAAAATTTCTTCAGTCCAATTATTTCATAGAATCATAGAATCACCACGTTGGAAGAGACCCACCAGATCATCGAGTCCAACCATTCCCATCAATCACTAACCCATGTCCCTCAGCACCTCATCCACCCATCCCTTAAACCCCTCCAGGGAAGGTGAATCAATCCCCTCCCTGGGCAGCCTCTGACACTGCCCAATGACCCTTTCCATGAAAATTTTTTCCTAATGTCCAGCCTAAATCTCCCCTGGTGGAGCTTGAGGCCATTCCCTGTCCCCTGTCCCTTGGGAGAAGAACCCAGCTCCCTCCTCTCCACAACCTCCCCTCAGGGAGTTGCAGAGAGCAATGAGGTCTCCTCATTAAGACTTCAGTAGAAATTTCCATTTTCTATTAATACTTCTTAATACTACTAAATACTTTATTCCATTAATACTTCAATGGAAAATATATATATTAAAGTTATGTTATATCACAATGCATCCGGAATGAAACAGTCCTATAAACCCTATAAACTGAGTCTTTTCCTTTGACACCAGCTCAATTAGTTTTTAACGATATTTACACGGGCCATGGGGTGGACCAAAGTCTTCCAAATGTGACATGTTTTCTGACACAGACAGAGGAGCTAAATCTACATAAACGGTAGCAGTGAGCAAGGGAGAGAACACAATAAGAGTTCATCGACACATCCATAGTGGGGGGTGTAAATTTAGCTTTAATAGCCTCATTACACCTACAAAACATACTCCAGTTAGCTAATGATCGCAACCATTAATTTGCAGATTTCGGTTAGGACTTGAATTTATCACATCTCTCTTTTGCCTGTTTGTGGAAGCTGTGTAAAAACACAGTAAACACAGTTTATACTCTAATATATTTTGAAGAAAGCTGCAAAAATTCTGAAATCTTTTGTCATTTTGCAGGAGTACTTAGTAGATGTCTTGCCACAAGGTTCCTAGATATGAACAAGAATAGAAAGAACAAACAAAAAGTGTTAATGGTTTAATAATTGGATATTTTCTCACTTTTCTGAAGTGTTATTCCTTTCTTGCAAGCCTTGGTTATGTCTATTTCCAAGATTGTCCAGGACTCTTATAACTGTATTTATTTTGCATTCCACACCACATAAGAACCCACAGAGCCAGTTCACAGCACTGCTTGATAACCCTGACTGACTGCTCCTGTGCTCCCTCGCTGAAAAAATCTCCCCTTAACATCAAGGGAAATGAGTGCAAAAGGGTAATGGGACTGGGGCCGTGATTCGTTATTTGACACCTGCTAAAACAGCCCATTTAAAAGTCATTTTAACATTTAGGTATGTCATTAATTTAATTAAAAGAAAGCGTAGCTCACTGACCTATTTTGAATCAAAGCATTTTGCACGTTAAAAGCCTTATTGATGCCACTGATTTGTTTATTGTTGTATCATTAAAGGATAAATCACACATGGTTGTACCGCTTTGCGGGATCTTTGACAGATCAATATTAATATTAATTTTTGTTTCTGTAGAAATTTGGCATCTAGCAAACAAGAGCCCTGCAGAATGTGAGTTTTACATGAATGGCAGGGGCCTCCCTGAGAAAAAACTAAATGCAGTGAGGTTACCAGATATTGTGTTTTCTTAACGAAATTAATTATTGCAATAAATTTTGTGGTCTATGGACATTAAGGAGTCAGTAATAAAATTGCCATAGTCTACTTGACGACATTCTAAGCGCTGCTCACATCAGACCTCAATGAATTCTCCTAAAATGCATTTGGAATNAACAGCCCATTTAAAAGTCATTTTAACATTTAGGTATGTCATTAATTTAATTAAAAGAAAGCGTAGCTCACTGACCTATTTTGAATCAAAGCATTTTGCACGTTAAAAGCCTTATTGATGCCACTGATTTGTTTATTGTTTTATTATTAAAGGATAAATCACACGTGGTTGTACAGCTTTGCGCGATCTTTGACATATTAATATTAATTTTTGTTTCTGTAGAAATTTGGCATCTAGCAAACAAAAGCCCTGCAGAATGTGAGTTTTACATGAATGGTAGGGGCCTCCCTGGAAAAAACTAAATGCAATGAGGTTACCAGTTATTGTGTTTTCTTAACAAAATTATTTATTTTATTAAATTTTGTGGTCATTGGACATTAAGTAGTTAGTAATAAAATTGCCATACTCTACTTGACGACCTTCTAAGCGCTGCTCACATCAGACCTCAATGAATTCTCCTAAAATGCATTTGGAATTGAATATCATCTAAGCAGCTGCAGAAATATTATCGTCTTCCCTCCCTCCAGGAATATTATTCCTCCTTCGTACCTCTAAACTCTTCCCGCAAGCCGGAGCTGAAATATTACACCTGTATCAACAAGGGAAGCTCAATTGCCACGTCAAGTCCTGTTTAATGTAACAGCTCCTCTGAAGTTCCCGAGGAGAATCTTGTCTCATAATTTCCTGATGATAACTATTATTTTTAGAATCTCTCTAAAATCAAGTGCAGAATTATATCTTTTAATGTATTTTTTTCCATCAGGAATGTTATGTTCAAAGATTCTGGACCTATTCTGACAGGTATTTAGGCTGAAATATCCATATTTAATTTTGCTGAGGTTTGAAATTGAGAGACAGAAAACAACAAGTATTTGGTCTGAGCATCAAAAACACGACTTGTCAAGTTATATAGAGTTAAGCAATATTGGGTCACTGGGCTGGAAACCATGTTCTGTGGTGTTTATACTTGACTTTTTCTCCATGATTGCATCGATGAACAATAGTTTTAGTGATGTGGATTTCATAGCATGAAAAGACCTCCAGCCAGGGAGAAGATAAACCAAGTGCAAGGTACTGAATGCTGAGACTCGAACGATTGCATCAGGGAAGGGTGAAGCTCCATTTCATCCTCTGGTACTACGGGGATCACCATCCCTCTCCAGCAATTATCCCTTCAAGAAAGTGACCGTGCGGTGCTGAACTTGACTTCTGTATTTAAAACTGAGTCTATCAAATGCCGTGAAGAGCTCATATCCAAGGAGAAATGAATTGGAAATAACCCGAAGCAGCAAAGAACTTCCTAACAGCGTTCTGCTGAGAAGGTCACAAATTTCAAAGTTTAGAGGCTCTTCCTCTGTGATGCTGATGAGGACGGCACAGCCGCTCTGACTGCTGAGGAGAACAGAGACCAGAAATTTACTCCCTTGACTTCTCTCCAGCTATCAAAGTCCTAGAAAGCAAATAGGCTTTTGGTGGGGTTTTTTTTTTTTTTTTTTTTTTTTTTTTTTATATTATTTTTTTTTTTTTTTAAATATCTGTTTTATTTTTTATTATTTTTTTTTTTTTTTTTTTCTTTTTTTGTTNAAGAAAGAGAGAGAGAAAAAGAAAGAAAGAGAGAAAGAGTGAGAAAGAGTGAGAGAGAAAGAGAGAGAGAAAGAGAGAGAGAGAGATAAAGAGAGAGAGAAAGAGAGAAAGAGAAAGAAAGAGAGAGAGAAAGAGAGAGAAAAAGAAAGAAAGAAAGAGAGTGGAAGAGAGAGTGGAAGAGAGAGTGGAAGAGAGAGTGGAAGAGAGAGAGAAAGAGAGAGAGAAAGAGAGAAAGAGAGAAAGAAAGAGAGAAAGAGAGAAAGAGCAAATCCCATGGTTGATGTCATACATTTTTTTTTACTTCAGTTAACAGTTTGTCATGAATTTTTGTGACCGCGATGCTTTTTAAATTGATTACTTCCTAAAACAAACTCCCTTACCCCAACACCGACAAATTGTAGAAAACATAAATGAATAATGTGGTGTAAATGAACAGCAGGCACTCAGTGACCCATGAATACAGCAAAGAATTCAAGCAAGCATTGGAAGTGCATCCAGGTTAGCTGGTGGGATGAAACTCATGGATTTTACAGGACTCTGAGTCCTGTCAATCTCCGAGAAGGCCAGATATGAAAGAGGGAGAGAATATCAATATTTCTTTTGTTTTTACAGTCACAAATAGAAGAAGAGTTCACAGTATTGTCTTAGTAGTATTTATATCAAATCTTTAATGAAAGAAAAAATATTTACCTGCATCTAACTAGGTAACAGATCAAGTGACATGTTGGTTTCCCATCTAAGCCGAGTGATTCCAAACTGACTGCACACTTATTTGAGCTGTTTGTTGGGTTTATATATGTGTGTGAATATATATATAAAAATAAATGTGTGTGTGTATATATAAACTGAAAATAATCAGAAACCATATGCTGATGAGAAGAGAGAGGATGCTGGAGCTACTTTCTTCTTTTACCTCAAGTGTCCCTCTGCATGTGAGCAGTTCATAAACTGTTTCTGTGTTTGGTTATACATCTCTCTTAAACAGAGNAGAACAAGGATCTATATATATACACATACACATACTCCAAACCTACAGTTCTTTCTATCCATTAATTGCTGTTATGTATAATGATCTCAGACTACATAACTTTTACAAATCAGTGTTGAGTTTATAGATGACAAGCCTGAAAAACAGAAAAAATAGAAAAGAAAATAGAAAAATAGAAAAGATCCCAACTAATTTCACAACGGTGGGTTTGCATTGAAAGATTGGAGAAAAAAGATAAAGCCACAGTGGGGGACAGAGCAATTTTATGAGCCAGTGTGCACTCGTATTGTGCCTTGCTAAGCCAGCGGCCTTTTTTAAGCACACGCAGCAAAAGAGGCTGGAGACGTCCACGTGTCAGTCTGTGATATTTGAAGGAATCAGATCATAAATTCTTCCACGTCCAATGCTAACAAGGTTGCACATGCCATAAAACTAAGAATAGAACTATTTCTAGGAAGTATTGACACTCTGACTTAAGAAATGGAAAGTTAATTTCTTAAACCAGCCTTTCCTTCTGCAGACAGTTTACTAAATAATTGGTGTGTACACAAAGCTGCTTTTATTCACAGGGAAGAAAGAGGGATTGACTTTATTCCTGTATATTGTACCTTCTGACCCTAAAAAGACCCATAAAAATAAGGAAGAAATTAGAAGAGGAAGTTTGAAACTTTACATCTAATCTTTCCCTTGGAATTAAAGTAAAATGAATGGATCCAAATGTTATGAATCTGTGTATTTTCTTTGCACTGTGATCTGGTTTTGATACCCAAAGCACGAACCACGATGAAATCATGAGAAAACAGAACATAAATTCTTAATAGAATAGACAGAAATGAAGAAGTCAAGAAAAAAAATCAGGAGGAGAAAAAGATCTCTGATAAAATGACATTTTATCCTGTGTTTATGAACAGTGTCAGCAACATAGTATGGAAAGACCAAGCTGAATTGTACAGAGGGCACATTCTAGAAGCCACCGTATGTTAAACTTGCTCCAAAAGCATACAGGATCCAGCATCTCTTTTAAAGATTTTTTAAATCTTTAGACTTTTAAAGATTTTTAGTGTCTGGATTTCATTACAGTTTTAGGCATTAGCTAAGCACCACATTCTCAGCCCTGTCAGCCATACAGAATATCCAAGGGGACAAGAGTACAAAACTCTAGAGACCCTGGAGTCTTTAAACTGTGCAAACAGAATGTTTATGGAATTTAAAATTCATCAAGCAGCACACAAAGGCTCATCTGGGGGGTTCTGAACAGCATATTTCAGTCCCTAATCTTCATGTGAACCGTGCCCTGATATCGATAACCTCTGGATTTGGTGCTTGGGTAAAAATACAAGGAGCACAATGTAGAACCAGAATACATTAATGAGGGGTTGCCTTCTTTTCCTACTAATTACATTATTAATCTCTTGGATTAATCCTGGAGTCAGCAGTAATGATACAGCATAATCTCTACATGGAAAATATATCAGATCTGAAATCACACAGAGAGTACATGGCATAGGAACAAGAATAAATGAAATATCCCGCACTGTATTTTTCAGAATAATGTCCTGCGTACATAGACAAAATAAATTCTGGATTCTGCACAGAAAGTCTGAAAAATTCCTCTTGTTAATATTTAAAATTATTGCCTCAAACCAACCTCAATATTCCTGTTAACATCTGACAATATAATTAAGACAGGATATCTCTTTGCTTGTAGTAGGGGGGTTCATAAATTTTTGAATGTGTCTGCATAACCACACTCAATTAATATGAAATTCTGATTATGTTGTATGCCATATTTATCANTTCCTGTAATTGTCACCTCCCTTCTCCTTTCACTCAGCAAGGCGCTCTGGGTTCTCGTAGTGAAGCTGTGAATCTGCAACAATTTCAGAGTGACAGAATGATGGGATATTCCACCTCAGCAAAATCCTTTAATGCTTCCTAATGACTGGGGGGTTGTCCACAGTGAACATGAATTTAACTGAGGGACATGGTTCACTGTTTGATGGGAATGGTTGGACTCCATGATCCGATGGGTCTCTTCCAACCTGGTGATTCTATGATTCCATATTTCTAACTTAGCATTTCAGAAAGTAAGATGTAAGGTGGTGTTGACTGACAAAAGAAAGTAGTTTGCCTTCTATAGAATAAGGTTCTCAGGACTTGGGAAAAATTGAAAGAGAAAAATAAATTTATGTAAAATGGAAAAAAATCTGAAATAATGTTTCATGGCTTTTACTGAAAAGTCAAAGAACATAAATTATTATAGGATGGATTTCAAAGATGTATTTATTCATTCTGTAGCTGAGAATAGAAATACCTCTGAATATCTCGTTTCTTAAGTTTCCCACATGAGCTTTAGTTTAAGCAATAAATCTTAGATATCACCTATACCAAAATAAAGCTTCAACCAATGTTTTAAATCATACAGGAAGACAGAACTTACTTAAGTCTTTCAATTAATTTACTTTTGTATAGAAACTAAATCTCTTGTATTACTACATAAAACAATTTTTAAGAGAAACAGACAATAATTGTCCAGCTGGCTGCTATTTCCANCTCCATGATCCGATGGGTCTCTTCCAACCTGGTGATTCTATGATTCCATATTTCTAACTTAGCATTTCAGAAAGTAAGATGTAAGGTGGTGTTGACTGACAAAACAAAGTAGTTTGCCTTCTATAGAATAAGGTTCTCAGGACTTGGGAAAAATTGAAAGAGAAAAATAAATGTATGTAAAATGGAAAAAAAATCTGAAATAATGTTTCATGGCTTTTACTGAAAAGTCAAAGAACATAAATTATTATAGGCTGGATTTTCAAAGATGTATTTATTCATTCAGTAGCTGAGAATAGAAATACCTCTGAATATCTCGTTTCTTAAGTTTCCCACATGAGCTTTAGTTTAAGCAATAAATCCTAGATATCACCTATACCAAAATAAAGCTTCAGCCAATGTTTTAAATCATACAGGAAGACAGAACTTACTTAAGTCTTTCAATTAATTTACTTTTGTATAGAAACTAAATCTCTTGTATTACTACACAAAACAATTTAAAAAAAACAAACCTGCCAGCTGGCTGCTATTGCCATGTGTGCACTCAAATGCAAAGAGTCATAGACAGTTAAATATTGATCCCCTTGTGAGGTAGAGAGTTGTGACAATAAAGACAAGTCACAATGAATGGGGAATATAAGTGACTTTAAAGCCACAAAAGCAAAGGGAACGTGAGACAAGGCAGAGTTAGTTTACTGTCCTTTATAATAGATCCAGAAATTTTGATAGGAATGGTTGGACTTGATGATCCGGTGGGTCTCTTCCAACCTGGTGATTCTATGATTCTATCTTGGTGCCTTGCATTTGAGGTTGGAGGTATGTGTCAGGTTGTGACATCAATAATTTGATAATATTTTTTTTAAATGGAGCATAATTATCATAGTAAAATCTGTTTAACTTCAGGACTTTCTTGTTTCCAGGGGTCAGAAGGAAGACTGGTAATTGAGATCTGGTAATTGGAACATGTTATTTCATATTCTCAGACACTATTTCCGCTCTTCTATTCATTCTTTCTACACCTTTGGGTAATAATTTTCAATTTACCGTCGTGCTGGATTTCAGAACAATTTTTTAAAATCATTTGTTATTACAGTCTAAACTGGAAATACTGTAAATACATGAACGCGACAGTCAGAGAGTGACTAGAATAGCAGAGGGTGAAGGTTCATTGAAAACAAAAGCAGTTTTTAATCTTTGTCTTTTTTTCAGGTGTTCTGCTGCTTTGGAACATTATGGGATTTAAAAAATAATGAGTTAAAGTTTGTGCAGAGTAATTAGTGAGAAGATGAAGAGATTAGTTAAAGTTCAGGATTGCTCTCTCTCCTCCGTACAGGTTTAAATAGTGTTTATCAGTGCTCTGCTTAATGATCTTCCAATAAGCAATGTCACATCTGTGATATGTTGATTCATGTCTTATCTGCATCCCCAGGGCAGAGCTGCGTGCCAGGATACTAGTTTGTCTTCCTGCAGCACATTTTCTAGAATTTTAGTTGAGTATATAAATTGCTATTTGACAAAGGGCAAGATCTGAGAGATTTATTTTAAGATTTCACATGAACCACTTTACATTCACAAAAGAAAGAGGCAGTTTTTCAAAGCTTTAGTGTAGGGAGTCTCTTTCCTGATGATTTTCAAAATTAATTTTGTTTTAGGTCTTTGAAAATAAAACAGCTGATTACCCCATAGTCATCTGAAGATGGACTGTGTCCCTTGAGAATCTACATACTCCTCCTGGCTTTTCATACAAGGAGCTGTATCAGACTCTTCATTTTGTCTCTGTACCCTAAGTTTTGGAAGACATCTCATGTTGCTCCAGAAGAACTTCCATCTTCTGCAGAGGACTGCATGGACGTGGTGTGGTGTGAATTTCAAAGCACAAAGCAGATGATGATGGGATGTGACACTGTCTCAGCCTGTCACCTGATCTGCCACCTGACGCAGGTAAAAAAGAGAGAGTTTAAATAACTGCAAGTGCACCTAGGACATCGTGGAAATCTGCGACCTTCTTGGACCTGCAAGACAAAGAAACACACGCTACAACACACTGAGTCTTGAAGGCAGTGACCGTATTTCATCTCTTCTATCTATCTTATAAACTATCTCTCTCTTTTCCTCTCCCTCCTGCTGCTTTTTTAACTTTTACTCCTTTAAGGATGTGCCTGCGTCAGGCTGTAGGAGGCATTTTTGATGTTTCTTTTTGACTAAAGCAACATCAGGCTCGTCTAATGCTTTTCAGTTTTATTTAGCAGATTTTTGTATAGTATAATCCCTGTTTTTAAGCTGCGGATTGACAACATGGGCCCTTACAGTTTCTTCTTGTTGCTCTGCTGTGTGTGGGTCATTGTTTGTATCCAGTGTCTCAGGTCGTGCATCTTTTCTAGCAAACACAGTTTTCACCCTCCTCCTGAGTGATTTGTGTCGCTTACACCACGCTGGTGATTCCAAATAGCTCACTTGAAATGGGATATGACAAGGATGATTATCAGCACCAAGTTCTTATGAGTTTACATAACTTTTATTTAATGATTTGTAGTAAAAATAAATAAGGAACTTATCATATTTATGCAAAATTAATATTAGTTTCCCGTTGTTTTAAATATTCTTCTGAAGTGAGTTATCCTGTTGCCACCAATGGAAATAAAAGTCTCATTTTTTTTTCTTTTCTCCTTGTTCTTCAATGCATTCGAGCTTTTCTCTGCTCTTTGGGGGGCATTGGGCTGCGTTAACAAGTCCTGATTAATTTCAGTAGCCCATACACCTTTTGCCTTAACATGTTCAAAGTCTCTTCACATAATTTCTTTTTTTATTTATCCAGTGAGAGACTTGACTATTAAGCAAATAATGAACCTTGAATAAGAGTGATCCTATGGGGCTGGGATGCCAGTCACAGATTTTGTGACAATGCTGAGTCTTTATTCTTTTAGACCTATCTAACCTTTTCATAAAAATATTATTAGTGAACATTGAAGGCACCAATCACTTTTTCAGTATTTTCAATATTTCAGGAGTCTTCAACAAATTCTGCTTAAGAAGAAATTGCATTCTAGAGTCAGCTGATGTTGGCAGTGCTAACAATACTGCGCTCGAGCATGTTTTATCAAAGTGTTTCTTAAAATATTAAACATTACTTAAGGCTCAGATCAAATAGAAAGCTTATGAGAATTACAAGAGAAGACTTAAAGAACTGTAAACTCTGATCCACTCTGAATTTGTGTGGGATTTGTTGCTCCAGCTGGATCATTACGCATCTATGGGGCCTGATGGGTTCATCCAAGGGTACTTAAAGAATTGACTGATGACACAGCGAAGATTCTCAATGATTTTTCTCAACTGGAGGGTTGCCAGTTGACTGGAATCTGGCAGCTGTTGTCCCACTCTTCAAAAGGGGCAGCAGGGTTGGTCCCAGGGACTATAGGCCTGTAAGTCTCACTTCAGTGCCTGATAAGATCATGGAGAAGATTATGAGGGACATGGGTTAGAGATTGGTGGGAATGGTTGGACTCAGTGATCCAGTGGGTCTCTTCCAACCTGGTGATTCTGTGATTCTGTGATCAGTTGGCTGACAGGCTGGGCTCAAAGGGTCTCAGTAAATGGGGTTAGATCAGGCTGTCTGCCTGTTGCTAGCAGGGTTCTGCAGTGCAGGGATCTATCTCAGGGCCAATGCTCTTTAACGTCTTCAGAAATTACTTGGGTGAAGGTCTTGAAGGTTTAATAACTAAGTTTGAGGACAACACAAAACTGGGGGGGCTGTTGATGCTCTTGAGCGCAAGGAGGCCCTTCAGAGGGATCTGGAAAAACTGGAAAGCTGGACAAACACATCAAGTCTAACAAGGGCAAGGGCTGGATTTTTCAGCCTGGAACATGACAACATAGAATAATGGAAACAAAGAACAGTTTGGATTGGAAAAGACCTTAAAGATCATCAGGTTGCAGCCCGCTTGCCATGGGCAGGGACACCAGGGGCTGCTGAACACCCCATCCAGCCTGACCTTGAATACTTCTGGTGAAGGGACATCCACAACTTCCATGGGCAACTTATTCCAGTGCCTCACTGTCCTCATCATGAATAAATCTAAATCTTCCTCTTTCCAATTTAAAGCATTCCCCATCATCCTATCCTATATGCCCTTGCAAAAATCCCTCTGGCATGTCCCCTTCAGGCACTGGGAGTATTCTATAAGTTCTGCCCAGAGGCTTCTGTTCTCCAGGCTGAACAATCCCAACTCTCTCACCTGTCCTCACATGGGACATGCTCCAGCTCTCTAATCGTCTTTGTCGTTCTCCTCTGGATCCATTCCAACAGTTCCATATCCTTATGCTGAGGATTCCAGAAGTGGACACAACACTCCAGGTGGGGTCTCACAAGGACAGAAGAGATGGGAAGAATCGCCTCCCTTGATCTGCTGGCAATGTTTCTTTTGATGCAGCCCAGGATCTAGCTGGCCTTCTGGAAGTTTGTTTTCTTCAAGTTTAGGGTCCTGACTCTGCTCCTCACCTGCCCCCTACCCCTCAGGGCTCCACAAGTGCGTGATCACTGTAGCCCGGGCTGCCTCCAATTTTGACGTCACTGATGATCTCACCTGCCCTGGCAGTCATCAGGTCCATACTGCATCCCCTCCGGTAGGGGTGCTTATTACCTGGGTTAAGAAATTATCTTTGTTGCAGTGTAGGAGTCTTCTGGGCTGCCTACACTTGCTGTGCTTCTTTTCCAGCGTATGTCAGGGAGTTTGAAGTCCACAAAGAGGAGAAGAGCTTGTGAACATGACGCCTCCTGTAGCTGGAGGAAGAAGGCTCTGTCAGTGGGTCCCTTCCAACTCAGGACTATTCCCAAAACTTTTTCTAGTGTCATTCTAGTGGTATGAATTTCAAATATAATGACATCCAAGCCTCCACAGCTAAATCCCCGTCACTGGTTTTCAGCCAAACTCAGGTTTGATGTTCTTCCAGCCCCAAGAATATTGTGTTATTTTCTAAATAGACATTGAGATAGATGGAGAGTAGCCTCTTTAAAAGCCTTTCTTGATCTATTCTGCTATCAAGGACATTCTACTAACCTCTCACTTCATTATGCACATCACGTGGGATTTCACAAACTGGACTTAAGATTCAAGGTGCCTGTACCTACTCTGGAAATCCAGCTGTACATGCAGAGTATTTGACCTTGAGGATACCCCATCCTGTCATGTTACATCAAACCTCCAATAGGCAGGACTGACGGGGTAGGACACATTCCTATGAAAGATCCTAGATGCCTTTGAGTGCCCTAGCAGGTAGCTGCAGAAGATGTGAATATTCATCATGGCTGGTAGGTAAATTTCAGGCTGTTCACTGAAGGCATTAACTTCATTGTGTGTGGGTATCTTTCACAATCCCCTCTAGCAGATCAGTGATTCAGCTCCCCATGAGCTTATTGTGCAAATTATATGAAAAGATAATGTGTAAAATCATAAAATCAGAGAATCACCACGCTGGAAAAGACCCACCGGATCATCGAGTCCAACCATTCCTATAAAAAAATGATTGAGTTGTCCCAGTAACCACAAAAAGGTCTGGAAATTTCAGAGCGTGTTATTAGTATATAAAACAAATAGGTGTTTAACAGTGTTTCAGCACAGACTATAGTAACGTCAGCTTACAGCCTACTTAAATCACAGAATCACAGAATCACCGGGTTGGAAGAGACCCACTGGATCATCGAGTCCAAAAATCCTTCTCCTGCATCATC
This sequence comes from Piaya cayana, assembly GCA_013389865.1. Lineage (NCBI taxonomy): Eukaryota > Metazoa > Chordata > Aves > Cuculiformes > Coccyzidae > Piaya > Piaya cayana. The sequence goes on from WAAB01008177.1 coordinate 20,117, forward strand.
CCTTCATGCATCACACAGGGAATATTTCTACTTTATGGAAGCTGTAATTCCCTGGCACTCATAATGACAATACTCTGTGAAAATGAGTCGAGCCTGATGCCTTCTTTTTGTAAAATTAATCAGTTATAATACACTCACACAGATCTATTAGCGCAGGAGGCCTCGAGGCAGGATTCTCGACACCGGGTTTGCCATTATGAACAGTTTTACTTTGGTTGATTTCCTTTTCTAACAGTAATAAAGTAATAGAGCCTTGCGTATATTTTTCATATAAATGTCTTAAAATATACCAGCAAGTTCATGCTTAGTTAGGGGCCATAAAATATTCATAATGCTAGAAGTTCTAATTCAAAATATTATAATATAGAGTGGTGAGAACTGCTTTTAATGATGATGTGAGTTCTGAAAAAGATCGTTTTGAAGATCTTTATATTTGTATACAGTGTTTAGTATAAAGGGTGATTTATAGAGCATTCAAGAGGCAGAAGCTTTATTTCAGTGCTACATATTTATGACATAAACTTAATAATATTTCCTAGTCTTGTTGTTGTTCTCACAATAGTTGACACTGGAGCATGGCTCTAACTCCCTGCTGTGGGGCATCCAAAACTTTATGTGGCTTTAATTAGCTAGAACTTATCTTCGTTATATTCTCTGAGATGATTTATGCATTGAGCACATTTACTTCTTATAATATTATGTTCCATATTATGAACCATCAGCTCCAAACTGGAGATCTTTGTGTCTAAACTCAGTTGCCTGAACAAAGATTCAGCCAGTAGCTCAACCATCAAACCCTAAGAGGTCTGACAGAGACATAATAACCATTATTATAGCCACTGTTTTTATTCTATTTTCTCTCAAATCCAGAGAGAAGGGTGGGATCTCATTCCTCTCTTCCTCCATTTCAGTATTGTGTGATATCTTTGTTAAAATTTTAAGTGTTCCCTTATTGCTGATGGGAAGTTGAGTTTAAGTTGTCAGATAAAGGCAGATTTATTTTACACCCAGTCCTCAGCTGTGCAAAATTGCAGTAAATGAGGGCAATTTATAGCTTGTGAGGATGTGCTCCCTGTCGTAGGTGTCAAGAACAAGTTGCTTTTCTGGAATTTCTCACACATATAAATGCTTGTCTCAGTTTAAAAAAAAAATAAGACAAAGACAAACACAAAACCAAAAAAACCCAACAAAAAAAAAGCATTCCCATGAAAATGAGGGAATGCAAATACCTTTGAGCTTGCAAAANTTCACAAAGTACAAATTTTTTTCTGCGATATTGAAATGAATTTGGCATTTCGGCCACAAGCAGCATTGAAGTGTCCTATTGGTGTTCTGGGATTGATGCTCTTGTATTGCTCAAGTTAATCATCCTGCGATCATACGAGAAAGTTAAGTTAGTTTTCACCAAGGAGGAAGGAAAATCACTGTTTGTTGCTTATTCGTGTCTGACGTAAATCTCCCTGAGAAAAAGTGATTTCAGTTTTAGGTCTCACGGGACAGTCTGTGCACAGAACCCAAGGCAATTTTCTTGCACTTTTGGTGGAGGATGAAGAATTAAAAATGCTCTAAGTCACACTCACTAGATTTCTACAGGACAAACTTTCCGCACAATATTACTAATGGAAGAAGAAATCTACAATTCATAATGAGAAAGCGAGTCTCTTGCTGCTTTGGTTTCCCAGGACATTTGAATTATTCATTAGAAATTATTACAGAGCAGCTCAGATTAAAAAAAAATAAATGTGCCCCAAACCGTAAAATCTCTAACATCGATAACGAACGCCTTTTGTTATTTCTTCATAAGAGGGTAGCAGCACTGAGCATTCACTATCCAGTAAGATGATTTTCCATTCAGAGTTAATTCATCGGTCTGATAAAAGGCATTACCTTTCTTATTTGGTACATAAATTAAAAGTCCTGGTGTTACAGAATTAAAAGGAAGTTTATTAGACTGTGTGAATTATTCACCGGGAGCTTTGGTGATGGGGAAAGGCAGCAGACGCAACGAACAACAATGCTATTAATTCCTTTTCAGACCAGCACGCAGGAAGATGTATCCAGCAGTAAATGAAATCGGAAGGTTGTGGTAAATCTTAGAGAAAATCTTATTGCAACCTGTTAGGCACAACACAGGCTCCCCCTTTCCTTCTCCACCTTCTCACCAAAGCTGCCCTGAGCTCAGCTGCTCTGGCGGTCGCTCAGCTCTGTGCCTGCCCCCCTGCCTCCAGATGTCATCTGGGTGACCTCTAACCACACAGCTACATAGATCTAGGCAGTTCTTCGTTTATCCTCTCTTTATATATCAATTTTCTCAGGCCTCAGGAGGATCCATGGCACCTGAGCCAGCTGTGAGAGGGGCTGTACCTTTCACCTCCAAGGAGGCACGACAATAGGTCTTTTCCCTTCTTTTACTTTCACTAAACCGGAATCTTTCTCTGAATAGTTCCAGCAACTAAAGAAAAGTCTGTATTGAGCTTCTCCAGTATGAAAATTGAGCATCCAAACCCATTATAGAGTCATATATCACTGCTCACCAAAAGATGACAACAGAGAACTTCCTGCATCCTAATCTTAAATCACAAAACCTGGATTATAAACACATTTGTTATTCTTTCATTTACTGTTCTGCTGAAGAACTCCACAGCTGAGTTCAGTGCTGCATAGAAAGAGAATGAGAAGCGGTCTCAAATCAAACTGGTTTATAATCTAAAGTCTTCTGTGTCACTTCTATCTTGGAGAAGACATAGAATCATAGAATAACCAGGTTGGAAGAGACCCACTGGGCCATTGAGTCCAACTATGCCCACCAATCTCTAAACCATGACCCAAAAATAATTTATTCTTTTTTTTTTTTAGTGCTGAGTGCCCCATACAGATGACTAAACACTGGTTTGGGCCTCAAATAGCCAGATGAGAGGGCTCAAGGAGACAATGAAATAATAACATTCACTCTAAGTAGCAATTATATAGAGATACCAGCCTCCAGATGTTGTTTTCTAGATCTATTTCTGTTGTATGCAAGGCACAGGGTTCACAGGCTGCATTTCACTTCAGCACAACGTGTCCTTTATTGTAGCACTGCCTATTACTTATTTTCAGAAGAAATAGGAGCAGTAATATTAATTAATGGCATAGAGGGGAGATAGGGTGAAAATTAGGCCAGTGGTGTTTGGACATACAAAATAGTAGTGAGTTTAGAAGATCAAGGAGCTTCAGGAAGATTTAACAAGGGAAGATCAGTGTGGGAAAAATGTTTGATGCCATCCGCAACCCGAGAGGAAGGCAGACACAGCAGAAGCAGAAGAGAATAAAATCATAACATCAGATGAAGTACACAGTATGTGAATAAAAAACAGGAATCCAGAGGAATCCATCCAGTGTAGAGCCTGGTCTTGCAGAGCTGTGGACAAATAGACCTGAATCATGTTTCTGCTTTGCTCACATGCTGACAGATTTTCTCATTTCAGTAAAAATATGTTTCAGGTTGATGACTATTTGCTGTATGTCAGATTTTCATACTCAAGCCAAATAGTTTTATGACACCATTTGCATTTTGAGGGTGTTCTGGAAAGTCTCCTAAAGGGCTGGCAGAGCTGCCTGAAAGGCAGGAGATTCATGCTGTGAAGAACAGGAGCATTAAAGTAGAGAAAGGTTTGGTTTTGCAAATCAAAAATAGAAGCTTCCATGTTGCTTTGGGGTTTTTTTCCTTACTCTATTGTCCCCAGCATTCTTTTCTTTTGGGGACTGAATGAGCCAGGTGTCAGAGGTGTCCTGCTGCCACAGTTTAAAACATACGTTAGCTAAAGGAATATTCTCTTCTCTCCCATCTCCTTGTTGGATAAGCATCACTCTGCTTACTGACATTCTCATCTCCTCTCAGCTAAGGTTTTGGTCATTTACTTCTCCAGGACCGTTGATTTAGGCTTCACATTTTAAAATGGAAAAGATCCCTCTGTGTCTTCAAACATCTGTCCTGGAGGAACAAGAATTCCAAAATTATTTCAACAGTAGGACTGAGATCTCTCAGTCGCTTAGGCCAATTTGAAAATATTTCCTTAGTCAAATTTACACGCTGATTAAAGAGCTTCCTTTGCACAGAGGAGACCTTGACATTCTGTCCTAACAGCAGCAGCAGGTTCTGTCTTTGTGAGCTGGACCTTTTCTTGCAAGACTTCACTTGAATTTGAGGCAAAAGTATTTTGTGGAGGGAGCGAAAAATCTTTTGTCTTTTAAGACACTCTGCAATCCATGGATTTTTTTTCTCTTTCAGAAATGCGTTATGGTCAATCACTATGGTTTTTAAAGGGTGCAGAAATATTCCACTTTTATAACATTCAGAAATCCTAGATTTAAGCTACAGAAGCAGAAAATCAGAGTTGGACTCAAAGATCACCTCTGCATTCTAGTCCAGGTGCTCAGGGCTTCCCAGTCTTATAAACAGCTCGTCACAGACTTCAAATAGATGAAATGCACTAAATCAATTTAAATCGGTTTGTGTGTCTGAAGTTTACAACTATTCCTATTTTACCTCTCGCACAATAGCACTTAAGGTGCTACAGTTACTTTTTAAAATTTCCATCTAATTTTTCTTAAATACTTCTGAGAAGAAGCCTGGATGCAAATAAGGGCATGAGAGCAACAATTGCTCATAAACTGTCTTGGAAACTGGATAATGAAAAATCTTAACAAGGAGCTAAGTCAAAAAGACGAGTTAACTCCACAAAATTGACTTTCTCTAGGTTTACCCCTGGATAAGGAAATGTAAACACCACCGGTTTCAGAAAAAGCACGATAGCGTTATCATAATTTGGAAGTCAAGTTTGTCAGTAGAAAGGGGAAGTAAATGGGAAGCAATCAGAAGAGTCTAGACAAAGAGAAATCGTTACAACCTCATCAGACACCCCCCCAGTGCATGTGCTGATTGTGCCCGGTGCACATTGTGGGTTATTATGCTCTCAGTCTGTAATAGAGATCGGCACTAGACTTTGAAATATCTTTTTTTCAGCCATGAGAATATATACGAATTGGGATTTTTGCAAGCAGGTGGATGTTTGACCAGTCTCCATAACTATTTCTATTACTCTTCCTTCTTCCCTCCTGCATTAAACATCTCCTTATATTCTTTTAGTCTGACGTTTGTCTTCATCCCTTTCTGCAGCAAGAAAACAACTTCAATTTACACTGTGGTGTTTCATTACATGGCTTTAAAGAAAAAATAAATTACAGAAGTGGCATGTCATGTAGCAGCGTAATAAACCTCTGGTAAATTATTAAGTGCTGAGTAGTATTTTTTATTTATCATTTGTTACTAACTATCTGGTCTCAAACATGCTGCTGGGAGATGGGGCTGTCGTGGGTTTTGTATTTTGTTCTTTGTGTGTTCAGAGTGTATTAAGAACATCTCTGAGCGAGATTTTAGCGTGTGCCAGCCACACAGCTGCTGCTCTTCCTCATCTGTATCGTGTCACAACCTCCCTGTGCAATAATGCATTTCTGAAAGTGATAAACATGAAATGAAAAAGGCAAAGGTCAGGATCTATGCCCTTTTGAACCCAAATTGCAGCACCTAACAAGATGTACTGCTGCTTTCCTCTGTACTTCTAACAATTCTGAAGAATTATTTATATTATGTCACATATTCATACCCCTCCCCAGCCCCAGCTTCCCCCTTCTCGCCTTCCCCCCACTGCTTGGCTCATGATCCAATGAAACATACTCAGTGGGAACTAGCATAGCCTGGCAAAAAACTTAAGGAGTGTGTTTTCCTCACATCAGGTATTTGTTATCAATTTGAGCAGATTTCCAAATGTATTATAGACACTGGAGTGCTGATGAAGAATCCTCATTTATTAAATCAAAGGATTAGGAGTTATAACATGTGGGACTAGGGAGTGGAGTACGTAGCTGCATTTGATTTTATTTAATCATCTATTTAATATATACATTTATGAATCAATTTTAGGAACATTTTTGTATTGACACAAACGCAGCCTAGAGACTTAAATTGTCCTGAAACTCACTATCAGAGCTGGGAATCTACTTGGCTTCAGTGAAATCCGCGCCGCACTAGCAAGTTATCTTTCTGTCCTCAGTCACCCACTAGTTCCATTCACTGCATCTATTGAAAAAGAATGTCCTCTTTCACATTTTCTTTTTTTTTTATTGCGAAGCGTTTTTGAGAAGGAAGAAACCTAAAAGCGTTCTCATATGTTTGCTGAAGACAGCTGAGAAAACAGTTCATCTAGTGCTGGGAAAAGCAGTTTGATTTAGTGATGCAGGCGCTACCTAATTGCGTGAGCAATGCAGGCAAGAATTGGTGAGGGGTTTTTTTTGTACAGCATCTCTCTATCACGGTGCTCAATCTGTTTCAAAGAGTTATTAAATATACTGGAGATGAAAGGGAAACACCTGCAGTCTGGCCTAGAGTATATTTAAAGCATAATATTTATATCTGCAAACACACAAGGAGTANCCTGTCCCCTGTCACCTGGCAGAAGAGCCCAGCTCCCTCCTCTCCACAACCTCCTCTCAGGTAGTTGCAGAGAGCAATGAGGTCTCCCCTCAGCCTCCTCTTCTCCAGGATAAACACCCCCAGCTCTCTCAGTCACTCCTCGTAATCCTTGTTACTCACTAAAATACTCACTTGATACTCACTAAAATAAATAACCTATCATTTTATCAACCTCCTACCTGTGAGTGGCTACTGCAAGAGCCATTATTTTATAATATCTAATTCCCAACTTTCAAATACCTTGAAGATACTGAATTGAAAGACAAGTGAGCTCTGCTGAAAGACAGATGGGTATGATTGGCCCTACGAGCTGGTAGCTCTGGGCCCTTCTCAGCAAAAAGACACTGTCACTGGAACAATTTAGCCATCCATTCAATGAAATTATTTTACTACTTGGCTTGAAGTCTGTGTAGTCTTAGGCAGCTTGTAGAGCAGTTTTGTTAATGAGCTACTTTACTGCTTTTTCACCTGGGGCTTTTTTCCTCTAAAAGATCCTCTCCGCTGTTTGCCTTGCAGTGCAACAAAGGGTTTGCTATTGGCAGCAATTAAGAGCTTTGAATACCATTTACATTTCTTTAAGGTCAGTGATACACTAGCGCAAGACAGTTTAAATTTAAATACCCCATTGATTCATTATTCTAAAGGCACATTAACTTCAGTCAGAAAAGAGATGACACCTACAGTCACATCTGGCTTCTGAGCTAAATTCTGTGTCTAATCTTCTTCTGTTAGTTTAGACTAAAAAATAATCTTCTATGTGGAGACTTTATCCTTTCCAAGTGTTTTCATTGCAGTTCAGACCACATGTGAGCTGAGTGATGGAGGAAGCCAGTACCCACTCATAAATCTGCACTACAGGCTGTGGGTATGTGCCTTGCAGACTAGATAATGCCTTCTCTCCTCCACTAAAACCAAATCATGGGATTCTCTAACCTGCAGAACCCTAGAAGCTTCAAATTCAGCCTCAGGTCAGGTGGAAAAACAGGATCCAAGCACATACACAAACTGCTACTGCAGCATCTTCCACCTAGTTTTAATCAGTTCTCACTGTGTAAGGAGGCATCATGAGCTGGGAGCAGATATTTCAATTCCCTTCCAACAGTAGATATTAATGGGCAGAGCACCATTCAGCAATTAAGATCCAAACCCCACTAGCACCTTTTTTTAAAAAAAAACACATCAGGGATTTGAGCATGGGTGTTGAGTGTTTAAGTCAAAGATCAGGGGAGGAGTATCAGACTATTTCTGGGCTCTGCATAGTGGAAATGAAGTCAAGCTGGTTAAAAACTTTTCAGACCGGGTATTTAGGCATCTAAAACATGAAGATCT
>WAAB01008178.1:0-19746 GCA_013389865.1 Piaya cayana
AATAACCCTTAGACCTGGAAGCACTGGTCAATTTCAGGAAAAAAACCTCAAATACTGCTGTGCACCCCACACCTGGCAGCACCCCACAAACCTGCAGGTGTGCATCTGACAGGAGCACTCCCAAATCCAGTCCTGTCCCCATATGCTGCTCCTTGAGAAAGGCAGAGCATGATGATTGATGAATGTGCATAGGACCTTCCAGTGCAGAAGAGATAAACAACTAAATTGCAAGAATTTGAGTCTGAAGCACTTGCAACTGGCCAGTAGATGCTTCTAGGCTTGGCACAAGATCTTTGTGCCCAGTGTTGTAACTCTGACCAGTGTTGACTTTGGACTGGCTGGGGTTGGATGGAGTGACTGGTGCCTTTTAGCATCTTGATTCCATCTGCCTGACAGAGTCAGAGTTGCTTGTCTCAGAACACCAAGGAACAGCTTCAGTGTCATCTTCCAGGCAGTGCTAGGGCTGTTGGGCTCAGCGCTTGGGACTGGCACACAGCTGGTTCCATGATGTTTATCAACCTGGCTGTATGGCTTTTTCACCCACTGTTGTAATTGTGAGTGGTGTTGGATGCAGACTGGCCCTGGGTGGCTGGAGCAGCACCAACTTTCAGGCTCTGGGGAGTTGCAGCATGGCCCCAGCGGTGCATGGATGGTGGTGCTGCAACAGATCCTTGTAGACAATGAGGAGCCTTGGAACAGGATCAGTGCATCCTGTCTGGTGGTACTGGTTCTGCTGCTTCCAAGTGCTAGAAAGCACCAAGGTGGTCTCAATGTGAGCTAGCTGGAAGTGCTGAAGGTTCTGTTTCCAACACTTGGTACAGGAACACAGCTGGTCCCATGGCTTGTTCCAGGCTGGATACAGTGTTTTTGTGCCCAATGTTCTAGCTGTCTGGACTGGACTTGGGTGTATGGCTTTCAGGTGCCAGAGAAACACAGAATACCCTTGATGCTGCCTGCCTGGTGGAGCCAGAGCTGCTTCTTGCAAGTGCGAGAGCACTTGACAGGAATATCTGCAGTGTCATCTTCGAGGCAGTGCTTAGGACTGCTAGGCTCGGCACTTCAGACTGGCACATGGCTGGTGCCACAGTGTTTATCAAACCAGCTACATGGCTGTTGTACCCGCCTTTGTAATCATAAGTGGTATTGGTTGTTGTAATGGTTTGGATCCGACCTTTCTGCCAAATGCTCAAACCCTACAGCTCGCAGCCTCTCCTCCCCCCCACCCCCTCCAGTCTCACAAGGGAAAGGGAGAAGGAAAAAGCTACTTAAATGCTGAAATGAGCAGACCAAAGCTGTAAAAAAATATACANTTCTCAAGGTCCACAAGGCCTCACTGGGCCTCACTCCTCCATACGAGCAGAGTCGATAGCAGAGAACCTGCTCTCAGGTCCACCAGAAAGGAAAGAGAGAGAGAGGCGTTCTCTCCTTCTTATACCCTGGTTTACATAGAAAATCGCATGGAATACTGGGAGGATGATTACTTCCTCAGTTACAACCTGGTTATCAAGGAGGGTTTAAAATCAAAACCACAACAGTTGTGGTCTGGAGCAGCAGCTACTTTTAGGCACTGGGGAGCTGCAGTTGCAGCCCTTCTCTGGGAAGGTGATGACAGCACCCATCTCACTACAAAGAGATTGTCTCTGGAAAGAAGAGAGCAAGCTCTTGGCCAGAAGCTCAGAGGCTGCATGGTCCTCCACATGCCTCTGTGCAGAATCATAGAATCACCAGGTTGGAAAAGACCCACAGGATCATTGAGTCCAGCTATTCCTGTCACTCACTAAACCATGCCCCTCAGTGCCTCGTCCACCTGCGTAAGTTGTGGGTCGCGTCAGTTAAGCAAGTAAGGGACCATTTGCCAGAATCTTCTCTGGAAGAAGTCACCAGCCAATGCATGGACACAGAGACCTTTCTTGTCATTTTGCACCCAGGTATCCAAGGCAGCTTCTGCTAAGCAACACAACAAAAGAACTGGAGGAAAGAGAACAAATATCCCCCCCCATATGTGGGGCTGGGGAAGTGACCTCCATTGGCAGCCCCAGGAGAGCCCTGTCCTACCCTACCCTCTCCTCTCCTCACCAGGTCACACAGATGCACAGCTGGAAAATTTCAGGACTCTATCCAACCCTTGGTCAATGTGGACACTGTGGCATTGCAGCCACCAATCTACCTGGGCTCCACTACGGGCAGGTCCAGCCAGGCACCTGAAGCAGAGGCAGGTGATTGGAATCAGCCTTTGTCCTAGATGAGTGTGTATGAAAGGGAGATTGTAATCAAAGACAGGCTGCTAAAGCCACTGGGAGAAGACCATGGCCATTGACAATCCCAGGATATGATCAGAGTGTAGAAGCAGGCAGGAACACCTTGAGAAAAGGAGGTCAGCAAGATGACAACATCCTCCTGCTCCTTGATTCTCATGGGAAGTGTGGTCTGGCAACCAGTACAGAAACACCGAGGCTGGACCTGAAGGGAGATGGGAGGAGACTTAATTCTGTTTTACAGGGAAGAAAATGCAAAGAACACTTGGTGAGATTTAAGCATTAACAACTTGACTGGGCTTTGCTAGACTTTAGCTGTCTTATGCAGACCTCTCCACTGTTCAAATGCCCAACTTCCCAGTCTTTGGGTTTCCAGATAGCTTATTTTGGCTTGGACTCAGTTAAGACCTGCACTGCCAAACCCTCATAGACCTGAGAGTGTTCATCACAGCTCTGTATGGCTGTGCCCTGTGAGAAATGAGGCTCAGTGGGTCTTCGGTTTGGGGTTCAGTTCTGGGCCCCTCACCACAAGAAGGGTGTTGAGGGTCTGGAGCAAGTCCAGAGAAGAGCAATGAAGCTGGTGAAGGGGCTGGAGAACAGGCCTTATGAGGAACGGCTGAGGGAGCTGGGGGTATTTAGCCTGGAGAAGAGGAGGCTGAGAGGAGACCTCATTACTCTCTACATCTACCTGAAAGGAGGTTGTAGAGAGGAGGGTGCTGGCCTCTTCTCCCAAGTGACAGGAGACTGGAGAAGATGGAATGACCTCAAACTCCACCAGGGGAGGTTCAGACTGGACATTAGGAAAAAAAATTTCAGAGAAGGGATCATTACGCATTGGAACAGGCTGCCCAGGGAGGTGGCTGAGTCACCTTCCCTGGAGGTGTTTAAGGGATGTATGGACGAGGTGCTGAGGGGCATGGTTTAGTGTTTGTTAGAAATGGTTGGACTTGACGACCTTGTGGGTCTCTTCCAACCTGGTTATTCTATGATTCTATGATTCTATATGCAGACAAAAAAAAACCAAAACAAAAAACTGGAGGCAAGTATTATGTGGGAATCACAGGGGACAACCAATCAGACTTTAGGGCAGGGAAATGTGAATATGGGGTAGCAGAGAGGAATGAAGTCAAGAAACTCAAGTGAAGTTCAAGGACAAAGATCACAGAGAAAAAACGTAGTAAGAACAATACTTACTAGCCACAGCCCTTGCTACAGTGATGGGCTTCTATGGAAGCATGCATTACTTAATTTGGGATTAGGTGGTTTTGTTGTATTGCTGTGCAGTTTTTTTTTTTACTTTAAATAATTTCATTAGAAGAAAGCAGAAAATTGCTCTTTTTAAAGGCAAACATAGGTTCAAGGATTTTATGTTGCTGATTGCTAATAATTCAGTGGAAAACATTTTCCTGTACTCACTATAGAAGCATCACCACTTATCAGAATTCAATGAAGAATGCATTATTTATCCTGAACAGTGTAAAAATCCTAAAAAGCTAGCTCATTTGTGGAGTCTTTCAAAATAGTGAGACTGTTGATAGTGATGACAGGTCATATCTCCTAGCATTAGAACGGAAGTGTTATAGTGTTAGTGGCCAATTAAAAAAGAAAGCATAGTGGTCAGCCAGCCTAAAGCCCATTGTTTCCCTTGCTATTGAGAGACTAGCATTTGACCTGAGTTTTACATGCAAAAAAAAGCCATTTCAAGTGCTGGATTGGAAGCATCCAAGGAAAGAGTCAAGAAACCACTGATGAAAGTGGACAGAACCCTGGTGGCTTCAATTTTGATTTTTAAGGTAGTGAAAATGATGCTTCCTTCAGACAGACTACCCTCATATATTAAAAAGAGGGAGAAGATGACACTTGAATTATTACTGAACATGTTTATGTTTTGTTTTGTGGTTTTATAACAAAGTAGGTAACTACTGGATGTACCATTAAAAGTAAGTCTTATGAAGGAACCTACAGTGATGATTTCCTTGGTTAAATATTGTCATATGTACAAATATACGATATGCAGAGAGGGGGATATGGAAGGGTTAACATGAAACAAGTAAAAAAAAAGAAGACACAGGTCTGTTTTACATTGCTTCATTTTGAGAAACTAGTGCTAAGTGAACTGCTTCAAGGGTACTATGTCTTAACAGCATCTATTGTGTTAAGGAGATTGTGATTTTCCCGGTGTGTGTATGACTAACTACCAGGAATAGTTGTGTTAATTTTTTTGGAGCTATTCCATATGAGGTCTACCTGATTTGGATTTTGTTACTTGTAGAAAGTGTATTACAAATTGCTTCCCTTTCTGCTAGAAACATAGATTTAAAGAGGATACTTACAACTACTCTAGGATTTGATATGACAGATATTTATATTTAATGCACAGCAAAACACAAAATACACTTAACCTTTATTCAGTTGCATTGTAAATGTATTCCACTTTCTTTCAACTGAAGTGAATTGTATTAATAACTTGTTATTGTTAAAATGTCAAGAGTATTTTCTTTCTCTTTGAATTATCATTTCTCTGCTCAGGGTATTGGGTTTTGCTTATCGCTCCTGACATGGAAAGGAAGAACTATAATCTTAAGTGAAATTTTCAGACTTCTCCTGGATAGGTAGGTTATTTCTTTTAGATTAGCTTAAGTAATAGTTACAGAGCTGACATGTGGAATGTGGAAGGAGACAGGAACCAGACAATGCACTGAAACACACTTTTGTTTAAAGATACGGTCTTCCTGAAACTAATAGAGTGATGTGCATGACAAGTCAAGTTTTGCTGGATGTGGCACTTCCTTTTATTTTTATGAAGCTGATTTCAAGTGTGTAACATTTATTTCATTGTAACATTATCACAATAATTTACATTCACTTTACAAAAGCGAAATATGCTTGTTGGGGGATGAAGTTGGAGATGTTCATGAAGAAAATGAGCATGATAAGGAATTTTGAATTTCATCCGTCTTGTCAGCTGGTGAAATATATTCACTGTAAAGCATTAGGTTAATCAGATGTACCTTAAGTGGTTCTTCCCTCTCACCACTTCAGAAACAGATTATGTTGCCTCTTTATGGACAGCTATGCTGTGGGAAATGCATTAATTCCCTGTCATTCTGGAAAGTAAAGGATGAGGGCTATGTGGGATTTATAATTGACAAGTTTTCAAAATAGCTTACAAAGCAAATGGAAACATGAAATTAGAATGTTTGTACCATGTTTGTTGTCCATAACTAGAAATTCAAAAGATCCTCCTTCTAATAATTTTATTCCAGCAAGCAAAATAAAATTCAATTTTATATCTACATCAGAAAGTCTGTTTGCTTTAAAAATGGATGATATATTTCACTTTAAGTTAGGACCCTTTCCTGCAGCATTATTAATAATAACACTGCTTTGTATTCCATTGTCAAGGTAAATCTGGCTCCAAGGCTAGCTACATTTTTCTCCCCATTCTGAAGTGAAAAAGCTTAATTGGTTAGAGCCAAGATGTATTTTTAAATCCTCATTTTCAAATTAACTACTTCTTTTCACCACATCTATATTATAACACTACTGATGGAATAGCAAGGTTCAGGGTAACCTAATGACCCCTATTTCTGTGCATTTTTCTTAAAAATCAACATTGAAGCTTACTGGCATTCATAACAATATTGTTTTCCAGATGGAGTGTTTTGTTTTACAAATGAAGGGAATGTAAAACTAGGTCTTATAATTGTCTCAGAGATTTTTCCGTGAAGATGTCTTCTTTTAAAGGAGTCTGCATGTAGTTTAATTCTATTGGTGTGATTTCTTTCATTTCTTTTATTCTGAGTAAATATCATTATCCCGTCCAACGTTAAACTTAACTTTTGTCCATTTTTAGACCTTATAGCATCAGGAATTCAAACTATAACTATGAATAGCATTGAGGATTTGGGAAAGTAATACTTGAAACTCATTCTGGCTTACCCAAAGAAAAAGAAAAACAAGCAAATAAAAAAGATGCATTTTCTTTTAAAAATCCCTGTCATGTTTTGTTGCAGTGCAGTCATGGTGATTAGAATAAAGCTTGGAGTCTGAGTGAAGTTCTGAGGGTATTCTCACCTGTGAACTACAAGGCATGTATCAGAAAGAATTTTTTTCACAGAAAGGGTCATTGTGCACTGGAACAGGCTGCCCAGGGTGGTGGTTGAGTCACTATCCCTGGAGGGGTTTAAAGGACAGGTAGAGCAGGTGCTCAGGGTCATGGTTTAGTGGCAGATAGGAATGATTGGACTCAAGGATTGAAGAGGTCTGTTCCAACCTGGTGATTCTATGATTCTATGTTTCCCATTTCTTTAACAGAAAAGCAATAGTATGAAATTAATTTATTCTGGGGAAAGTTTCTCCTGGGCATTTGAAATTTACAAATTCTGCTGGATTCCTTTGGGATGCAGCACATATCACAGAGAAGTATTGTTTTAAATTATTATCTATTTTCAAAGAGAGATTTTTTTGAAGTGTACTCAAGATTTCTTTCCCTAACCCAGCCCCAAGAAAGGAAAGAACTGAACAAGTTTTGAAGAACTTTGTTCTTAGTTAGATATTAAGTAGTACTTAGCTAGTTCCTAAACTATATGGCAGAGAACAAATAATCAGTTATTCTTCATTGCATGCAGCTGGAAGGGAAAGCATTTGGAAGCAACAACTGGTTCCATCATGTTGTCTTGTAATACTAAAACTAGGCACACTATCTCATGTCAGTTTTGAGTCTGAGCTGAACAATTATTCTTATTTTATTTTGTGTTTCCCCAAGTGTCTTCTAAATTGATGGATCAAGAGTTTATTAGGAGTATATTTATACTGTATTTAAGTATGCTTCATAATTAAATACTTTTAAGTTAAGGGTTGGTCATGGGTTGGTTTCATTTCCTAAGGGTTGGTTTTATTTCCTAAGATCACTGCCATGATCACAAACACAGAAAAACTTGTAGTCTTTTCTTCCCGCAGTAAAAAGCAGCATTAATTTGTCCTGAAAAAGAATAAGAAAGATTAAAAACCAGAGCAATATATTCTTAGTATGGCTTTGTAAATAAACAAATTTCCATCTATTAGTTATTTCTAAGATTTACTGGTTTTTATAAGGTCTTCTCTTTTTTAATATCTTGGAATAAACATATTGCTTGTGAGATAGAACTATTAGAGAAAAATTCTTCAGCCTCACAAAAAATGCCTTAGTGAGTGGTTAGACAGTTTAAAAAAGGCATTTTTTTAATTTGTTTTGTACAAATATATTTATTTTGTAGAAAGCAGTTTAGGAATTAACTGTTGCTTAGGACTTTACACATACTAAATAGTAAAGAATTGAAGTCCTGGATTTATGTAATGAAACTGCTTGAGTGGAAAGTCTTCAGGATTATATGAGGCCAAGAGCCATAAAACCTTGGACTCTAGTCTCCTTTCTGTAGCTGAACAACCTTAATAATCTTTTGCACTTACATAGCACTGGGCAAACATTAATAATTTAAGCATCGCCGAGTCCCTGTGAGGTACAAAGGTGTAATTATCTCATTTTTTTCATGTGGGAGAATTAAGACTTATAGAGGTTATGCTCTGCAATAAAACAAGTTCAGAAAGAAGGTGGGAACCCAGGTCACTTGGCATTTGCTCCTGCTCCTACTTTGCTGGAGTACTGCATCAAGCCTCAGCTCCTTAGTCTGGCATGTGTGTTTAATGCTGTTTTCCAGTCTGTAGCAGTTACTGCTGCACTGTGTGCCAGGGCAGTAATGGACATACCCATCTGTGGTATCTGTCTGCTGTGGATGGTACAACTGCTCCACTTTGAATACTTAGGAAATTATATGTAGAAAATAAATGGGCAAATCCAATCCAGCAGAACACAATGGAATGATGAATGGCAGTGAAAATAAGAGAGGTTGCCACAAACACAGTTGAAGACATTGCAGAGCAGGGCACTAGATTGGCTCTGGCACAAGAAGGACCTGAGAGTCTGTTGTTTACTTGTTACATGAGTCCAAGGCATTTATTTGTAGTTTTAGGGTCTCAGATTTCTTCTTGCATGTTCTTAATTTACTTTTGAATCATTCCTGGAGGTATTATAAATGTGTTTGTGTGGCAATTAGGGGCATGGTTTAGTGGTGAACTTGGCAGTATTAGGTTTATGGTTGGACTCAATGATCTTAATGGTCTTTTCCAACCAAATGATTCAATTGTTTTATGATTCTGTTCTGCCAACACATGGGAGCCAAGCCTGGGAACTCTTGGATTTTAGTATGACATTTTGTGGCTTTCAGTTTAATCTGAGTGCATTTCTTCTGCAGAGGTTTCCTCAAACTAAGTCTTTCAATTATGTGCTAACTGCTCCTTAGAACTGCCAAGTTGCTGGACTCAGAAGACAAGGTGATATGGTATGAATAACCAGCCAATTTTTATTGCCAGCATCTCACCTGGTGGAGGTGACATGTGAGTAGTTGGCATTTAGGAGAGACAGGGTCTGGGACCTGTTTGATCAGACAGACTCATACATTATGAAGTTTTCCATTCATGAGCTTGGTTCAAAAACACTGTGGAGCATGAAGAAAAAAACCTAGCTTTAATTTATCTTTCTGACAGGTCCTGAGTGCCATCTGTAAGGCAAGTGTAATCTTATCTCTAATCTATACATCTGCAGCATCCTGGAAAATGCTCATAGGGCTGTGTGCCAAAGCTGTGTGTTTATCTTCTCCCAGTGTACATGGGATACTCCTGGATCACAGTCTTTCTCCTAGATACGAAACCAACACTTTTCTTTCTGTGGAGAAAGAGTATGATACCAAAACATACTATCCCTTTGCAAGATTCAATAAAGCAGTTGGGTCTTTTTTTTTTGTTTTTGTTTTTTTGTTTTGTTTTCCAGTTAAGAGGATTTCCTCATTAAATAGTGGTTTTACTTACACCACATCCCAGCACTATTTAGATGTCACCTATTCATAATAATTTATGATGCAGTGAATTATCTTTTAAACAAGTTGTTTTCCTTTGTACTTTTCAGAGCCTGCTGTTCTTTCAGTTTTCTAGTAAATTATTATTTTCTCTGTATTACTTTACATGTTGTAATTTCTTTGTTATCTATAAAAGAAAGGTAGGCTTAGTTTACTCCTTTCATCACTGCAAAACCTCAGTGAATGAACTGTAGTTCTTCTCATTACCATAGCTTTGTTCTACTCTGTTTTAATGATAATTGCCCTTGTCATCTTCTTGTAATGTTTTCTGTGAAACCTTGTGGTTAAAAACAGGGAAAGCAAAAGGTGATGGTGGAGAGAGACTAATTAGGCAGAATATTTTGTTGATAAAGAAATGTTTGTATTTCACATCATTAAATAACTGAGTCAGAACTAATTATATAAACCTTGCAGCACAAGGGTGGAGGAAAGGGTAAGCTGCTTTTCTGCAGGAGATATATTAAAATATGTCTGAGACAATTTGCATAGTTTAGTCCTGATGTAATTTTGGTCAAGTTTAGACAAATGAGAAATGTGAAAATGATCTGTTCTTGGAGGGTCAGGGCACAGCAATAGATTTTTGAAAGTCTTGTAATAGGCTTCTGGTAGAGCATGGGAATATACTTTTGAAGATCTAAAAAGTCTAGTGACCACAGATGTAGTCCCATTTCCTACGAATATTTCCAAGACTACATCCGTAACAGCAGAACACAGCAGCTGCTGTCACAACAGCTTGCTTGCTCCCACAGCCTGTCGTTTAAACTTGTTCCCTCTGATGGAAGGTGTGCTTAAATAGAAAGAAATATTTGGAGATTGTATTCATCTGTTGAATCTTGGTAATTAAATATTCATTACGTGTCACCCAGCTCTGCAAAAATCAAGCTGAAATGTCAACTCATTGGTTTTACAGGCCATTTACATGCCCAGTACAAAATGTAGGGGAGGATAAAATAAAAATGCCAATAAAAATGTTGTGAATTGGTAAATTCAATTAAAATCTTTGTTTAAAAATGAAATATTTAATATCAAATGTGTATTTAAAATATTCCAAATCAAATTACAGTGCTTGTTTAAAAAAATGAAAAAGTCAAATGGTTTTTCTGTATATACCTGTGATTTAAGGTCAGACTTGGCTACAACTAACCCGTGTATCAACTGATGAAGGAAATGTTTTCTTCAGCTGTTTCTAAAAAACAATTCAGTCATTCTTAGTATGTCACATACCCATGAATTGGGCATGGCAAGACAAGTTGTTCAGCTGAGAAGCATCTGAAGGTTGTTCATTTGGCCTATATAGGCAGATGGAATACAGCCCTATGCATCTGCTCATGATCTGTCAGAAAGAGGTTAACAGCATACTCTCCTCAGATGAAGTTCAAGACATGTTAATAGTGTTTGTCTTTCTCTACATTCCTATTTGCTTAGTCTGCTTCTGTTCCTTGGTACTTGCCAAAGAGCTCTTTGAATGGTTGACCTCATATTATAGTTTTGGGGGTTTTCCCCGTGTTGAAGCATTACACCTTGATTCTGTATTTGGGATTTTGTTGTTTTCCGGTTTGTTTTTTGTGGGGTTTTTTATTTGTTTGTTTGGGGTTTTTTTGTTGTTGTTGGGGGGGTTTTTTTGGTTATTTGGGTTGGTTATTTTGGGGGTTTTTTGGGGTTTTTTTTTTTCCAGAGAGCTAACTGGTTTTCCTTAAGGAAATCATATATCCAGGAGGAATTCCTCTTTACCAGCAGGGTTTCATGGATCATTACTAGAACATCTGTGCAGAAAGTCTATTGAGCTTGAAGTGTGTTTCCCTTCTTATTATTTTATTTCCATTAGATAACTTTTTTCTCCATGAAAATTTCTTTTTTAGCATATGTTTAATTTTTAAAAACAAAAAATCCAGAATTTGTTTGTATTTAAAACAATGTTGGTGATGCAGAAAAATGATGCAGGCAGGAAAAATGTCTTGATGCCTCCAATTTTACTAGTAGTCTATGTGACTTACATCATTTTTCCCCATTAATACAGATCTAGAAGAAATTCCTGTCTATTCCTGTCTTTCTTAATATAAAATGCAAAGTTTCCTACAACTTTACTACGAAAGATGATGAGTGTATCTGTCTTATATTTTTTGATTCCTTTTATAAGCCCAGTTTTTATTTGAGAGGGGCTAATTATTGCAGAATCTCTCTTGAAATATTTAAGAATTCAAGTATTAAAGCATAGCAAGGAACTGTCTGACCTTCAGAGAATCAGTCCTAGCTGTGCTATTGTGACAATATGTTTGAGACTTTTCTGATAAGAAGGTGAATATAAGTTATGAAAAATTGTTCAGATTGATAATGCAACAAGTGGGAAAAAGTTTCTATTGCAGTTTGAACCAGGAATCTTTCTGAATTCCAAGCAAGTAACTAGCCTGTCACCATCATGAAAAAGCATAATGAGTTATTCCTTCCCTAAGAATGGGAAAAGCTCTGCTCAGTCTGAATGTTAATTATATTCTTGGTAGCTGGAATGTAAGAAGAAGCTGAAATGTTAGAAAGAAACTTGTATTAAAAATTCAAATCTGTGAAAACCAAAAATGTGCAGTTGTTAGAGGTGTGAGAATGCGAGTGCAGATAATCAGCTGAGAAAAGCTATCGTAGCTCAGCTGACATCAGATGACAATTTATTTCTGCTGAAACTCTCCTCTGGAGCTTATTAAGATAATTTATATTCATGCATCTATTGTATATCTTTTATGTTTTTAATTTTTTGTGGTCTTCTTAATGGTGGAAGACATTTCTAAATTGACTATGGAAAAGTAATTGGTTTTGCATTTTAGGATGTTTTTCCTTACATATTATTTGTAATATCCTTCTAAAATCTCGTATCTTTCATTTGTGATTTGATCATAAATATAGCATGTTTGTTCCTTCAAGTCATCAACGATATTGGAATATGTGAATATGCAGCATAAATATGTAGTGGTATGATCTCTTTCCATATAGTTTAATTTAATGTCAGTAATTTTGCATGAGTCTGCTTCTATGCTATTGCTTGTATTGTATGCTTATGTTATTTTGTAGCTTTCATTTTGAATATAGCTGGGCCCAGGTCATTAACATTTAAGCTTATATTTTTAATACTGTTAGAAAATATTTTCTCTATATGTCTTTTTTTTACTGCCTAGGGAAATAAAGTACTTCTGCCTTCAATAGAAGAGCATTTTGAGTTGCTATCATTTAAAAGTTCATTTTCCCTTCTCTCTCTAGAGCTTAGTATTTTAAGGAAACACTTCAGGTTTTGTACTGAAATAAATCCCTTCATGCTTATCCCTATGCTTCTGTGCAGGAGTTCTCGATGATTTTGCTTGATACTCTGAAGAGATATCTGATGTATCCTCATGAGTCTTTTTACTGATTATAAAAGTAAAACTATGAGGCAAAAGTGCTTTAGTTTTCAGTTTATGCAAATATCTCGTTACATAAGTTAGAAGTTCCTTCCCTGATGTCTCCCTACTACCCATAATGTCTTCCAAAGGACTAGGTATGTTGTAACTGTATTTTTAAAGTCCAGAACTATTAAAGAACAATATCTTCACTGGTGAGTGATGCTGTGGATCGCTTGTGCTCAGAAAGTGAATACTATTTGTAAATCAGTTGAGAAAGAAACAAAAAATACTGTTCAGATGACTAGGGTGTAATTTTATAACTACGTGAATCCATTGATAAAAAGAGAGCTTAAGGAAAAAAAAAGGGTGAAAGAGGAAAAAAAGGTGAAAAAGAGGAATCACTCTAATACTTAGGAGAGTGCTAGTGAATATGTTATCTCTCCTCTATATCAGTACTCAGGAAATATTTCTAAAAACACTGAGGAAATGATACCACAAATTGTAGTTTATTTGCTAAAGTTGGCATCGGTATCCAAGAAATTATCTGTTAGGAAGTTATTGTGAGAGGTATTTTCTGAACCAGAACAACAAAAAGAACCTCTCATAGTAATTTCTGTACTGTTAATTCAATGTTCATAATAAAAAAGGGAATCTTTACTAGTAGGTAGTACTCCATCTGAGACTGTGAAGTCAATAAAATTCTGGCAGCAGAAGTGAATAAAGTAACTGAAACCTTTATTAACTATTAATAATAACTTAAAATATCTAGAGGCGTCAGTGTCTGGAATTACTGAAGAGTTTGACAAATCTCTTCTAAAAGCTGTACATAAAATCTGTCTCAGATAGGAAGAACTGGAAGGATTTCTGAAATGCTTGCAGAAGTTAAACAAAAGGCTATGTAAGTGGTTTTATTCTGTTATGTCTAGCTTGACAACTGGTTCTCTTGTGAAATTATTTGTTCCCTTAAATCCTTTTGGCCTTGTTGACCTTCAAGAAGTAAAATATATTCTTCACTGGCTTCTCATGGTTGTGGTCTGCATATTAATAATACGTGTAAGTCAGGCAGTTTCACTTGCTTTTGTAAGCAAATATTACATTCTTCACCTGTTCCTTGGTTGGATAAAGATGGTGTACTGATGAAGGGCTTGGCTGAGAGGCTGGGTGCTTCTGAAGAGATTAAATATTCTGTGACATCCCAAACTTAGGCCTGAGAAGATTTGAATAATTTTTCTCTGACTGTCAGTATTACTTTCTTTTTTTGCAGAATGATATACAGTAACACAGATTTTTTTAAAAAAGGCCTTTTTGTATAGCACATGCTGATGGTGCTGGTAAAACATCATATACAAATATTCCTAGCTACACTGTCTGAAAAATCATAGAATCATAGAATCATAGAGTAACCAGGTTGGAAGAGACCCACCGGATCATCANGCCCTTGGCAGACTTGAGGCCTTTCCCTCTTGTCCTGTCCCCTCCCTGTCACTTGGGAGAAGAGGCCAGCACCCTCCTCTCTACATCTCCTCAGGTAGTTATAGGGAGCAATGAGGTCAGAAGAGAAGGGGGTTGCTGAGAAATTTCAGAGAGATCGGAAAGTGTTTTTCTTACTTGATTTCTATTGAAAATTCATAGATGTCAATGTAGTAGGATCACTTGGTTGGAAAACACCTTTGAGATCACTGCATCCAACCCCATATCCACTACTAAACCATACACCTAAGTACTTAATCTACCCATCTTTTAAACACCTCTAGGGATGGGTATTCAACCACCTCCCTGGGCAGCCTGTTCCAATGCTTGATAACCCTTCCAGTGAAGAAATTTTTCCTGTTGTCTAAGTTGAGCCTCACCTGTTGCAACTTGAAGCCATTTCCTCTGATTCTATCATTTGTTACTTGGGTGAAGGGAGCAGCATCCACCTACCTACATGTAGGGAATTGTAGACAGTGATAACATTTCCTTTCAGCCTTTTCTCTAGGCTAAACAACTCCAGTTTTCTCAGTTTATTCCTCAAAAGGTTTGTTCTCCAGCCCATCACCAGTTTCATTGCACTTCTGTACTTTTGTTCCAGGACCTCAATATATTTCTTGTAATGAAGGGCCAAAAACTGAGCAGAGTATTCATAGAATCATAGAATAGTTAGGGTTGGAAGGGACCTTAAAGATCATCTAGTTCCAAATCCCCTGCCGTTGGCAGTGTCCTCCCACTAGATCAGGTTGCTATTCAAGGTGCAACCTCACCGATGCTGAGTACAGGGGCACAATCACTTCCCAGGTCCTGCTGGCCACAGTGTTTCTGATACAGGTTGTAAAGTCTGACTTATTTACTTGTCTGGGTCTTAAGCATTGTCTGAGTACAGGACTGCCTTCTGTGGTTCAATGAGAGGAGGAGGTGTAGGAACAAACCCTGCTTCCATGCTTCTCACCTGCAGACAGGCTCCCTGTCCTGGGCAGCTGCTACAGAGTAAGGAGGAGGTGCAGCAGCAGGTGCTGCCCTCCCCTAACCCCACCTGACTGTGTATGACCCCCAGACCTCCCAGAAGGAGCTTCTGCACATGCACAACAAGATGCCCCTCAAACGCTAATGGGGCATGGACTTGCCCTATAAACACAACATGACAAGAAGGCATGATTACACATCCATCGCCTCAACAGAACAAGTCTTGAAGGCCTACCAGACCACGTGCTCCTGAGGAAATGCAATGTCCCATTGGAGTGGTGACTCTTTTAATCATATTTTTCCTTTTTCCCTTGATACATTTTTAAAAAAAATTCTGTTTCTTACTTATCTTAGAATAATAGAATCATAGAATCACAGAATCATAGGATCAGGAGGTTGGAAAAGACCTACCAGGTCATCGAGTCCAACCATTCCCATCAATCGCTGAAACATGCCCCTCAGCACCTTGTCCACCTGTCCCTCAAACACCTCCAGGGAAGGTGACTCAACCACCTCCCTGGCCCCATAAACTTGTGAATGTCTAATTAGCTGAGCAGGTCTCTAACCATCTTCTCTTGGGTCACTGTGGTTTTGTTCTTCCCTCTCTCCCTGTTTACTGGCTGAGGAGGCTGAGTAACCAGAGAACATCTTACCTTACTATTGAAGAATGTGGCAAACAAGGCATTAACTACCTTATCCCTATCCCTTTCCCTATCCTTATGCTTATCCTTATCCTCATCCTCAACCTCATCATTATCCTTTGTCACTATTGTTCCTCCTGCATCTGGTAAAGATGGAGATCCTCCTTGACCCTCCTTTTGTTGTAGCTATATTTCTAGAAACATTTTTTATTATCTTTTACAGAATTCGTTAATTTATCTTCTAGTTTATCTTCTGATTTTCTCTCTCTGTTATCTCACTTCATCCTTAAAGTCCTCCTGAGTTGCCTGACCCTTCTTCCAAAGCTCTTATACTTTCCTCTTTTCTTCTGAAATCCACCCAAAGCTCTCTTCTAAACTAAGCCAGTTTCTTTCTCAGCTGGCTCATTTTTCATCACATGGGGACAACTTGCTTTTGTGCTGCCTAGGATTTCCTATCTAAGAAGGACCTAGCCCTCTTTGGCTCCCTTGCCCTTTAGGACTGCCTCCCGAGTGACTTTATGAACCAGACTTCTGAACAATCCAAATTCTGCCCTCTGGAAGGTGGCCATTCTGCTAACCCCTCTCCTTGCTTCTCCTAGAACTGAGAATTCTCTTAATCTCATGATTGCTGTCCCCCAGGCATCCTCCAGCTGTCACATCTCCCACAAGGCTTTCTCTGTTCATAAAAAACATAAAAACATAAACATAAAAAATTGGGTACCTGGTTCACTAACCAATTGTGTCAGGAAGTTGATTTCCACACACCCTAGGAACCTCCTGGCATATTTCCTTTCTGCTCTACTGTACCTCCAGCAGACATCTGATGAGTTTAAGCCTCCCACAAGACTGGATATAGCAGATTCCCACCATGATATCTGCCTTTTTGGGTGTTTCACTGTTTTTTCACCCATTCACACTCAATCCTATCATCATCATTACTGAGCTCAAGGATATCAAAACACTATCTAACACGGAGGACTACCCATCACCTCTCCTTCCTTACCTATCCTGCCTGAGAAATTTATACACAACCATGACAGCACTCCAGTTATAGAATCATAGAATCATATAACCACCAGGTTGGAAAAGACCCAATGATTCATGAAGTCCAGCCATTCCTATCAGTTACAAAACCATGACCCTGAGCGCCTTGGCCACCCATCCTTTAAACACCTTCAGGGAAGGTGACTCAACCAACTCCCAGGGCAGACTCTGCCAGTGCCAAGTGACCCTTTCCATTAAAATTTTTTTTTCTAATGTCCAGCCTAACCCTCTCCTGGTGGAGCTTGAGGCCATTCCCTCTCATTCTGGCCCCATCACTTGGGAGAAGAGCCCAGCTCCCTCCTCTCTACAACCTCCTTTCAGATAGCTGTGGAGAGCAATGAAGTCTTCTCTCAGCCTCCTCTTCTCCAGGATAAACAGCCCCAGATCTCTCAGCTGCTCCTTGTAAGACTTGTTCTCCAGCCCCACATTTCTGTGATAGCAATTGCATCAGAGTATTCTTACTGTACAGTGACTTCTAGTTCCTACTGTTTGTTGCCCATGCTGCACATTGGGATATCAATCCCTCCATGCTCCTGAGGGGAATAGACCTAATTCCTAAGTGACTACTTGCTATTCTTTCTAGTTCATTGATAACCTTTCCATCTTTGCTGTCACTTGGCGTGCTATCCCCCGTATCCTCTGAGGTAGAAGACTGAAGTGTCTTGCTAGAACACCATCCCTCAGACTACGGAATGCCATTCCCAGGCATTTTCTGTCAAGCTTGGTTTTCTCCCCCTCCCCTTCATATCTAGTTTAAAGATTTATTGATAAACCCTGCTAGTTTCTTGGTAAGCATCCTTTTGCCCCATGTTCCCATGCATGTTGCAAAATCACTTTTTCAATGATGCAGTGATATCATTTGAATAATGTCTATCTAGCTTGATTGATTTTTATGTAGGCAGCTGTTATGCAGCTTATGTTGGCAGTTTTGCCTGCAACATTGTGCATTCACCTGCCTCTTGTAGTGTTACCAGTGTTACGGTAGCACTTTTCCTTTTGCGGTGTGTATACAGCTCCCTCCTGGCTAGCTCGGTTGCTGGTAAGGTGTAAATACTATAGCTAGAAATGTGCCAGGGAATGCTGGTTTTTTACACCCCTGTGCTCTTTGTTCATGTATATTTTATCTTGTGTTAACCTTTCATGTTTGTGGTTTTTTATATTTATAGCTGTGAATTTATTTACCTTTATTGGTACAGACTTGGTCTTTAGTCTTTAGTCTGACTTGAAGGATAGTAGTTTTGATTGTTGCAAAAAAAGATTGCTATGTTAAAACAATGTATTAAATAATTCATCGTATATACATAAAGGTATGTAAATTCTGGATCTGTTTTCATTTAACTCATATCTGTTCAGGTGGAGAATGAGTACAGAGAAATAAAGGATTTCTGCAGGAGAATAATATTTTTCAGTAAAATATTATGTAAAATATAGATTAAGATATTTTAAGAATATTGAAGTTCAGGGGAAAACAACAACAGCAAATCTCCTTCCTTTCTATCCCATTGGATTTTTTTTTTAATATCATAATTTGTGCTACTAGGTTACATAAATGTTGAAGGGGAGCAGACAGGTGGATAGAGAAGATATAAATACCACAGTAAGGAAGAATTATTCAGAAGTGATGGGAATAGCTCTTGGTTTTGTCCAGTAGCCCACTCTATGTCTGGAAAGAAGAGACAGAAGTTCAAATAATTTGTGTGAGGCCATTCAGATTCATATCTGTCTCCTTAAAACTCATTGCTCAGTATTGAGGAGAACAGTGATTATGTTTCCAGGGACTTAAGAATATAAATGGCCCCATATCAGAGTCACTTCCTAAGGGGTGACAGACTTCAAATGTGCTTTCTACCTGACTTTGAGTAGGGGCAGCAACCCCCTGTCACAGTTTATTGGGAAATAAGAAGGAGGTATATTCCTTCTTTCTCATAATTTCAAGGGTCTAGCTTTGAATGTATTACCCTTAATCAAGATAAGGAATGCAAAAAAGTGTAATAGATTATGCTAATTGAGGTGATTCAAAGCAGGTGCACTGTAATAGAAACAGGAATGAATGGAAGGCTTGTAGAAAAGCTTTACTACAAGAACTTGCCGTTAAGAACCATTGAACCCCAGGCCTAGATCTTACTGTGTTCTTTCAGCAGCTGAGAGTATGGTGACTGCTGAAATGCTGCATGTGAAGCAACTTCAGTTTCATAAATGTATTTAAAACTCTTTTGAACATATATTATTTTTATATTTCCTGGTAGAAGCACGTAAAAAAATAAAGACAGATGGACACTGCCTGGTTTTATTTTATCGGTAAGCTGCAGTAGGTCATCCAGAGTGCAAAGGAAAGGTTGTCCAAGAAAATTTGCACTTAGAAAGATAAACATCTATTGATACAGGTTTGTAAATCACAGAATCCAAGAACCAATTTTCCACCCAGGAGAGTGTGTGCCTGTCCAGGCCAGAGGCTGACAGCTTCCATAGCAGAATGCTGTGAGAAACTGTGTCAAAGGCTTTACTGAAGTCCAGGAAGATACATCCACAGCCTTTCCCTTGTCCAGTAGCAGAGTCATCACAGAAAGTGATCAGGTTAGTTCAGCAAGACCTGCCTTTTGTGAAACTGTGTTGACTGGGCCTGATCACCCAGTTCTTTTGCAAGTGTTCCATGATAGCACTCAAGATCACCTCTTCCATGACTTTCCCTGGAACTAAGGTCAGACTGAGAGGCCTGGAGTTCCCTGGATCCTCCCTGTGACCCTTCTTGTAGATGGGTACAGCCTCCAGTCCAGTGGAACTTCCCCAGTCTTCCAGGACTGTTGGAAGATGATTGAAAGGGGTTTGGCCAATACATCTACCAGTTCCTTCAATACCCTTAGGTGGATCCCATCCATCCCCATGGACTTGTGGGTGTCTAACTGGGCAATCAAAGCTCTAACTGAATCATGGGACCCTCATTCTACCCCTCTGACTCTTGGCTGTGTTAACACAGGGTCTATACACCTTCCTTAACATTATCATTGTGTGATCATTGTGCTGCTGAATAATCTTCCTCCCTTCCTCCCTCCCT